>JADLZK010001932.1:1200000-1652976 GCA_015847255.1 Hyparrhenia diplandra
GTAGCCCGTGGTGTGGCGTGCGTGGAATTCCTTCCAGAGCTGAGTTGTCGCCTCCGCATCGCTGCCAACAAGAGCACCACTGCACTACACAAGCAGCAGCAGCACCCCTCCTCCCCTCCCTCCTCTTCCACACCACCACACTGCCCGCCCGCATGGCAGCCGCCTCGGCCGCGGTGGAGCGATGGACCGCCGAAGACGACGTCCTCCTGAAGAATGCCGTCGAGGTAATCTATGCTCCTCCGCACTACCCGACCCCGAGCATGAGCACTACCGATTTTTTTTTTTTTTTTTTTTTTTTTTGATGAAAAGCACTACCGATTATCCCCTTCGATTCGATGCCACCGCAAAGTTAAGTACCCCCGCAACGCTCGCTCCGTCCGGTCCACCGCGGCCGGCGCGGAATTCTGGGGTGCTAGCTGCTGCTCCACTAACTTCCCGCTTTGGCCGGTGGGCGCGCGGCCGCACGCGTCGCCGGGCCTGGCGGCTGGCGCTGGCGCCGCCGTCTCAGGATAGTCGCCGTCTCCATCGCGTCCGATTCGTGGTTCATCTCGTTTCTAGTATTCCTGAATTTTTGGGTTCGCATTGCCGCCCCGTTCGCTTGTGTGGCTTTGGGGGTTCGATTGCTCGGCGATTTTTTTTTTTTCAGAATACGATCGTTTCATCCACTCGCAACACTCTTCGAAGTGAAGAGTTCCTGTAGATTGTTCGAGCCACTGTTTTACGCTGGGGCACCTGGGTTGCTGAAACGCTGCCGCTACGAGTGTTCTGTTGGTTCGCGTTACTCGCGCTCTGTACATAGTTCTTGCCTCTGTAATAAAATAACTGATATATTCAACGCGTTGCTTGCTGCTAAATTTCGAGTGTGGTTCATGTGGCTCAGTGGCCTAGGTACCGGATTTAGTGGGTTTAGCATCCCTAAAGAGGATTTGAGATCCTTGTGAAACAATCTGGGCACATAACTGAATCCACGTTTGCAGAGGCGAAGAACGTAGGAACACACCTTTATTCAGTTAACTGCAATGATCAACTTATGCTGATGCTATTTATATGCCACATTTCATGGTATTGTCTTGTCAGCTTGTAACACCCTGGAATGTGGATTATATGTCTAGTGCACCGGGTTATTAATGTGTGAAACAATTATTCTCCTGTTGTTGCATTTAATAATTATTATATTCGTCAAAAGGTTGTGAAGTTATTGGTTTCTCTGTTTGATAGAGAAGTGTCATGGTACTAGTGTATTTGAGTTAATTTTGTATATATTCATTAGTTCTCATCTCGAATAGAGTATTATTAGTGTATTACCATGTGTCCAGTTTCAGATTTGGAGCCCAATGTTGAATTTTCACTGTAGCATCCAGTCAGCTGTTACTGCCTCTTGAATTAAAGTTAGTACCGTAGGGATACTATAATTACTTGTTAAAAATCTTCTTTCTGGCACTCAAAGTTTGCTGAATCAATGAAACCCGTGGAAACTGTACCTAACTACTAACTATTTTGTGGGCCTGATTTTATGTTTATGTGTTACTCAAGAACTGCAGTTCTAAAGAAATTCCTTATCTTCTTGTGTAAATCAAATGATGTTTTGATTACTTCCAGTTTACTTGTGCATTCATGAAACGCCTCGTGCCTACACTGATATGCTACTCTTAGCTCCATGAACTGGCATTATGATAAAGATTTGACTCACATTTTTACATTGTTTCATGAATTTGTATTTTGAATGATTATATGTTGCATGAGGACTGCCAGTGCAGTGACTCTGTGACATATATATCAAGAGTAGTTGTAAAACCTAGTGTTTTATGCATGGTGGTGGACCTGGTGGTATTGTGTTATGATTGTTTGAGCCAAAGCTAATGAGTTATATTAGTTAGCCATGTCACTGCAAAATTGGTATGACATGGTTTGAATCCCATGTTCAAACATCACTGTCTGTGGGATTATTTTTATGATCCCAATTTCTCACACTGCATCCTAGCTGCTTCATGTTGCCTTCTAAAACAAGTTGACTTAATAACGTACGCAAAGTAAATCCAAAAAGCAAATCACAATGATCACAACTAGAATGTATACCTTTTACTGTGGGCAAATAAAAACTTGGACTATAAAGTCAAATGTCTAAAAAACACTCAATATACACTGCTTTAAATTTAATATGGATCAAGGTGACTGATCTGCACATTTATATGTCAGGGGAAAAATAGTAACATTGGTAATGGTGATCACTAGAACTAACTGCTTGTTTAAATGATCCAGATTTCACAAATTGTGAGGATTAAGTTTCTTTTATGATATATGAGTAGTATCATTTTTTGTACCATGTTAATTTATCTGTCTTTCTTGTAGGCTGGTGCTTCATTGGAATCATTGGCTAAAGGAGCTGTATGCTTCTCCCATAAATTTACCCTTCCAGAACTGCAGGATCGCTGGTATTCATTGCTATATGACTCGGAGACATCAGCTCAAGCATCCGCTCGCATGGCCAAGTTTGAGATGAAGCTTTCAGCCTCCAATCCTGCTAAAGCATCTAAGCTTTTCAACCCAAAGGCAAAATGCTTTCCCCTGTACAAGCGGAAGATAGATAGTGTAAAGAATCACTATTATGCAATGAGAAAGAGAATTCGCAATGAACCATGTTTATCTGCTGATTTTTGTCACAGTACTGCACCCTGTTCATGTAATCATGTTGATGGTGGTGGTTATGCATGTGGAGACCATCATTTGTTGCACAAAATTGGTCCTTCAGGAGTTGTTGCAGGTGGCTATGGATCTATAGGTGGATGCGGCTCTAAGAGAAAACATGCACATTCCAATGGTAGTGTCAATACTCATTTCATGCAGAGCATTCTAACTCTGATGGCAGCATGGTAATAGATGGAAATAACAACAATGAAAGCCCACATGGCTGCTCAGATGTAGACAAATTATGTGTCTGTGACGTAATGCAGAAGAATTTTCAGACCATTGGAAGTAATGCAATCTCTACAAACAATAGGTCAGATGTTATCGATCAGTTTGACCGTGGAGCTAAAGCATCCAAGGCTCTACTGGACATTCATCAAGATGGTGTAAATCTTGTCCAATCTTCTGGGAATACCACAGGAAGATTTCTTCAGCCAGGCGCATTCAAAGCAATTAGTCAAAAGTGGCGTCTTCCGGAATCTAGTGTTCCTACTCGGAGTATGGTCAGGGTGTTAATTCATCTGATATGCATAAAATTGAAGGACAAACTCTTACGTTTTCTGATGACAAGAAAATGGAAACAAATAGCATTGATGCACTTGCATTTCAGGCAAATTTGGATAGTGTAGTATGTGATTCTGGTTTAGGCAGTGCAGTGGCGCCAGAAGGTGGATTCATGCATTCCCACTTAAAGGGTTTCAGTCAGAAAGAAGACCTTGAGCTTCTCAGCAGTGATCTTTTACTAGGTTGTGCACTGGTGACAAATAAGGAAGATTTACAACCCCCTGACGCAACCAAATGTGATGGCCATACAGATCCTATCCCAAAGGAAACAAATGCAGCAAATGTTTCTGGAGTAGATAGGATACATGCTTCATCAGAACTGCTTTATCCTGAACATAATGTCAAGTGTATGTTGAACAAACAAGATTCTGAAATCCCTATCAATGACTGTATACCTACTGGTCAGAGCTCTTTAGAACCCACTTCTACCTTCGACCAGGATGCTCCGCATGATGGATGCTTGGTTTCCAAACTGATAAATATGCAAAATGGCCAACCTTCATCGCCATCACCACAAGTTTATCTGGAATCAGCCATCCTAGAGCAAAATGCAAATATGGTGCCTTTTAAGGAAGGTTGTGCTGTAGGAAGTGAGCTGCCACCTGGACTGCAGGGTAACTTTGGTGGTCATTATGCAAACAAGTGTATTTCAGCACTGCATTCTGTTGATGGAGGTGAAGAAACAACTTGTAGTTTCATTAAACATGAGAGTTGCTATGATTTACAGAATTTGACTTTGGATAAGTCAATTCAAGTGTCCAATCAAAGTTATGGCAAGTTTATTGCTCATAAGCTCGAAGTAGGCTGTGAAACTGGTATCCAAAGCTGTGAGTTGGCTTCTACATTGCAAAATACAGAATTTCATGCCCCCATTGCAACTATTTCAACTGCAGGCCAAGCAGAAGGATCTGACAGTGAGATTAGTGTTCCAAACTATTTTGACCTAGAAGCACTGGTACAAAATAGTTCTTTTCTTCATTGAGTTTACATGACTTTGCATGCTTTGGTGCTTCTGACAAAAAAAAATTATTGCAGATACTTAATATGGACCTAATTCCATGGGATCAAGAATCTGGCTTCATCCAACCAGAAGGTAAACACATATGAACATGATATTCCAATGTTCATCTTTGTTAAATATTTTTAATTGGTACTGTTGTTATCTTTTATGCTCTCAGTGAACCCTGATACTACATTTTTCTGTTTGTGCTGTTTCTATGATCAGTTTCAAGGTTTCAGTATCCTGAAAGCAGGAAGGATTTGATAAGATTAGAGAAAGGTTCCACCTCTTGTATGAACAGATCTATCATGTCTAAAAGGTGCTTTCGCAATTCTTTATGGCAAACACATGAAGTACTACATAAGAGAGCCTGAGGTAATATAATATTAAGCAATGATATTGTGAATCTACATTGCATTATACTCCCTAAAATTTTTAAATTACATGTTCTTTTAAATTGGCCACATAGTATCGTTAGATTTGTTATGAGGACTTCCAAAAGTTAATAGTTTAGACTTGTTACCAACATTTTACTAATAAATATATAGTCAAACTTTTTTTGACACAAAATATAGTCAAACATGTTTATTCATATATTATAGATATGTCATGTCCAAAGAGGCAAAAGATTATACACTCTTAACTTAAGTAGAGGGAATACCTAATGATAAATTAAATTAATCCCATAGGTGTATTCCCTGTTGTGAAAATTGAAGTGCTTAAGCATTTCTGTTTACATCAAGTTTTGTTGTTATTGACAAGAGACATCACTTAATTGTTGGTTATCAAACTCAACTATTTTATTATTTTACTGCCTGATAAATTCTTGAATACAGTCTTTATAACTAGCAAAACTGAATGTCACCCTGCAGGTTAAAACCTTTCTCTACCACTGATACACTTTTAAAATACACTTCTGTATCATTTTTATGCCATTTTGTAAAACTTGGCTTGGTCCTATTTTCATGCAGGTAAGTCTTGGGAGAGAAACAGAAGAAGTACATGTTGATATCGATTTGAGTAAAGAAGGGAAGGCAAACAAAATATCCCGTCGACAGGTACTTGCTTGCCTTTTTATGGGTTAAAAGGTGCAAAAATAACCTTGGTTTGATGGAAGCATTAATGCAATAACTGTAAGGAGGTTCTTATTATGTTTAAAAAAAGAATTTTCCCTTTGGGTTAATAAGCTTGGGCTGACTGCTAAGGATTCATTTTTTATTTTCTTGCTGAACAGCATGACCCTATCTTAAACCATTTCTGTGCTTCTGTACCTTCCGCTGCACTATCTTTTTTTTCTTGACATGGCTATACCCAGTCCCACTTGCTGATTTGGTTCTCCTTGGTGACATGGCTATAGCCACTTGATGAGATCGTTCTTCTTGGTACTCACAAATCGCAAAGGAACGGGAGGGCACATAGTGCATGCATTATAGCCTGTTCGCTGCTGCCAAATTATGATACTCAGTTATTAATGTGATAGCTTACCTTCTACATGCGATTCTGTATTTTCAATGTGCAGGCAGTTATTAAGATGGACGATGATGGATCTTTCTACATAAGCAATACTGGGAAGTGTTCAATTTTCGTGAATAACAAAGAAGTGCATTGTAATAAACGTATCAACTTAATGTCAGACTCATTAATTGAGGTATATGGCCTTCCAATCCTTTCTTTCTTCACTAGGAGTTCCAAATGACTGCACTGTACTAACTATCCATATATGCCCTGTTTAACTCTATACTCTATACTCTATATATACTGGTTCCTCTTTTTGTTTTTATTCTAAACTTCGAACTAGTAGGCTGTAAAGCAATTAAATGTGCATATCTGTATGAAAAATGTCTTTGTATTGTACCATAAGATTGAAGTAATGAAGCATTCATAGTCATTTCTGATATTATAGCTGGATGAGAGTATGGTTACTTCACTAGCTACTGGTTCATTTGGGGTTCTTTAGTTCACATCACACATGATATGAGTGCACCTATCTGTGTAACTGCACAAGGTGCTTAGGAACACACTAAACAGGAAAGTGAGTTGTAGCGGGGAAGATACAGTATGCTTTCCTTTTGCAACTTATTGACTATTTGATGCCCACTCAGCTGTTGTGAATCGATCTGGAGTTAAATCAGGATTTGCCATTTGCGATGTCTGTTGGCTCATATTTGAAATGAAATGTCACTGGAACCAGAGTGAAACTTTTATTTGGGATTCATAGATAATACTCCATCCGTCTCAAAATATAAGCATTTTAGTTTTGTACAAGTCAAACTATTCTAAGTTTGAGCAAGTTTAAAAAAGAGGAATACGAAAATACACCCCAATGGATCTATTGATGCCTATTTGATATTGAAGAATTTATGTTCTTTTTCTATAATCTTGGTCAAGCTAAGTATAGTTTGACTTAACAAACCTAGAAATGCTTATATTTTGTGACTGGGAGAAGTAATGTATAGCAATTGGATCTAGGTAATATAATAATGGCTACTACTTACTACTTGTGGTCCTTTTGGTTAGTTTTGAACTACTTCTTCTACCCTACTTATTTCAATGACAGGGTAAACATTCATGTAGAATTTTGAACTCTTACGAAGGTTTTTTTGTTACCTACAGATAAGGAACCTGAAATTCATCTTTTATGTGAACCACGAGGCTGCAAGGAAGTACATAGCTCGAAAAAAGGAGACAAAGCTCCCAAGGCGAGAACACAGCATTTGATTGGAATCAGAACCCATGAGTTAATCTTATGATCAAGGTTACTTATAATCTGCGACAGCTGTATCTCTCTTCCGGAAAGCATTCGATTCGATGAGAGCAAAGTTATTTATAATTTCCGATAGCTAATATCTATTTCTTCCAGTTAGCAATGTTATCCATTTACCTTAGCTCCACCCATCATATGTAAATCCATGTATATTTTGGTTCTTGTATTCTCTGGTTGCCCCAAACTATGTTCTTGGGATGTGGGCTGCCCCCGCCATGTGCCATGGTTAATGTTATGATCAAGGTTATTTATAATCTGCGGTAGCTCTCTCTCTCTCTCTCTCTCTTTTCCAGACAGCATTGGATAAGAGCAAAGTTATTATTTTTAAGTTTCGATAGCTAATGTATCCCTCTCGATCCGGTTAGCACTTTGTCCATTTACATTAGCTCCATCCACCATATGTGAATCCATGTATATTCTTGGTTCTTGTATTCGGATTACCCTAGCTAAATATGTTATTCGGATATTGGCTGCCCGCTGCCGTGTGCCATGATTTTCTATTTTTCATTTCTTCCTATAAAATTTTCATTACTGGAAAAAAGTGGCTTAACTCGTGGATATGTATGGCCGGTACGGAGTACTATTAATTTATAGTAGGATATGTTGAGAAAAGAGAAATATCGTAACAGTTTTTTGTTTTCAAACTAATATATCCTGATTCCTAACAGAAAGATCAATAAAATTTCGTTGAATGAGTTGGCCGCAACGCCGACTCGGTCCAAGTCTTCTCTATAAGTATTGAAACCCTGAGACCGAAATTCCGTTGGCGCAGTCTCATCTGAAGAGATCAACCAATTCCACACCGCCTCCGGCCGCCACGTGCGTCGCGCCGCAAGAACTGCGGCGATGGCGCACCCTCCGTCCCCCGCCGCACCGGTGACCATCCCCGGGCGCCCAATGCCGGCGGCGGCGACACCGTTCTTGCAGTCCACGATGACGACGACGGACAGAAACAACAGTCAACGAATCTCTCGTGGGCTCGGAGCAGGCATCCTGTGTAGGCAGAGAAAATGGCTATTATAGGACTTTAATCGTTTGGTTTCCCTATAATAGAACTCCTAACGTTGTTTTTCTCCGAAATTGGACTTCGTCACAGACCGGATCGATTCCGGCGTGACACGTGGCTGCCGACGGCGTTGGGGCGGCGGCAGCAGGCTGGGGGGTGGCGATCGGCGGCGAGATGGCGATGGTGACGACGATCAATGGTGTTGGGCCTGTGCTCCGAGTCGAGATGAGCCTGCGAGGCCTCGTGATGATTTAACACGATTAGTGGGTTTGTTGCTGTTTGTTTCTAAGCGCAGGAAAGAGAGGCAAGCTCGGGCTCACCGTATCTGAAGCACGGACCCGTGAACCAGGACGGACGGGCGGGCGCAAGGCCTGGCCTTTGCTTGGCTACGCAAGGTCGGCGCGCGAGGCCTCCGCTGCCGCGCGTGCGCAAGGCACCTACGCGAGGCCCCGAGGGAGCCCGCCTCTGCCTCCTGCGAGCGCAAGGCTCAGGACGCGAGCGCGCGAGGCCGCCTCGGCCGCCTGAGAGCGCAAGGCTCGGGCGCGAGTCGCGGGCCACCTCTGCGTGCGCAAGGTCAGGCGCAAGGCCCCGGCGCCCGCGTCCGCGCAAGGCTCCACCGACGCCTTCGACGCCGCGCGAGGAGCGCGAGGCCACCTCCCGGGAGCCCCCGCCACGTGGGCCCGCAGGACCAGGAGAGCCGCGACGCTACCGCTCCCGACGGACAGGTGGGCCCCGCCCTAGGTCGTCGTCGAGCCGCCGTGGGAGGTCCTCCGCAGAAGGCAGGGCATCGCGAACCTCCGCCTCCGCCGCCTGGAAGCCCGCCGTGGCACTCCCGCTCACTGGCGCCCGCGAGGAGGCGGCGTCCCGGCCGGCTCCGCCCCGCCGCTCCTCCCGCCTCGGGAGCGCAAGGGTCCGGCCGCCAAAGGCCTCCCCGCCTGGGCAGAACGGCGCGCAAGCGAGGAACTCCGGGCCGGCGGGTGGCGAGCTCGGGGATGACGGGTGGCGCCGGCTGCAACAGAGGAGGAGGCGGACCTTCATGCTGCCCCGCGGTCGCTGTCCGCCGGCGTTGTCGTCCCGACCGGAGGCAGGGGAGGCCTGCCCGGCCCAAGCCTGGGTAAAAGGTAGAGTGGGGGGTTCGCCCCCTTGGGCCGGCCCATCAAGGATCCTGCCGGGCCCGAAGGCGATTTGGTGGAGCCCAACTGCGATATGCCTCCGTTGCCGGCTAAAACGGGAACCCGAGAATACCCCTGGAATTCTTTGAGTGATGGGAATATTCGTAGCACATTCGCGGGACATTTGTAAATTCGTCGAAACGTGTAACGTGCGTCTATAAAAAGAGGACGTACCCCTGTTGTAATGGACGGTTGGCGAAGTAGTAAAAAGCCCTAATTTCCCTACTACGTCATCCTCGCCTTGTCGCTCATCCTCGCCCGAGGGCCGGGCGGGAATTCGCAAGCGAAAACCCTTCACGCTAAGCCCCCGGACCTGCGCGCAAGGTCTCGACCAGCGCAAGGCCTCGGCCCGGGTAGGGTTACCCCCAGTGTTTGGAGTCCCGACCCCAACATTTGGCGCCCACCCGGGGCCCGGCATCGTCTCACGATTTCCGCAGTCATGGTCTACAAAAGAAAAGCGAAGGCCCCTTCGCGAGCCTCCGCCTCCCGCCACACCTCGAGACCCAAGGCCCGCCCAAGAAGGCAAGGGAGCGTCTACGCCACTCCGCACGAAGACCCTCCGCTCGAGGAGGATCGTGAGGAAGGAGAAGCGGAACCACGTCCCTCGGCGGCAGAGGGGGTAAACGACGAAACAGTTGGGGAACCCCGTGCGGAGCAACATACCATCGACGCAGGCCCCCATGCAGCTACGGGGGGCGGGCGGGGAGCACACCCAAAGACTCGCGGGATGCGGAGCTCCAACGACTACGGGCCGAGCTACAAGTCTTACAGCAGGAGAAAGAGAGAAGGGTCGAAGCACTCGTCCAGGCGCAAAGGGCCCAGGAAGCATTAGCGCAAGTGGCAGTGCTAAGGCAGCAGATGGCCCTGCTACAAGCGGAGATCCTCAGCATACCTGTCTTGCCTCGCCAGAAGCCGCACTCCCCTTCGGCGTCACCGCAAGCCTAGGTGCCACCTTTGGTCGGTTGCCTCCCCTTGGCTGCAACTGCGCCGAGCAGTACCTTCGTCAACCACCGCGAGCCTTCGACCCAAAAATCGCCACTATCGGCGAGGGCTTCAACGACTGCATGGCCGGCAAGATACAAGCCTATCCAGCTCCCGCGGTTCAATGGCAGGACCAACCCGCACCAGTTCATCATGAGCTATGAGGCAGCCATAGCATCCGCCGGGGGAGACGACGCTGTACTCGCCAAGTCCTTCATAATCGCCGCTGAAGGAGACGCTCTATCTTGGTACACAATGCTGAAGCCAAGCACCGTCTACTCTTGGGAAAATCTGCGTGACAAAATTACTCGCAAATTTCAAAGGCTATGTCGAAGAGTCGCTAACCTCCATGGACCTCTTCCGGTGCAAAAACAAGGGCAGAATGAGCCGCTTAAGGATTACTTCCAACGATTCTTGCAAATCAAAGCCAAGGCTCCCGATGTCCCAGACGAAGTGGCCATAGACGCGGCGATAAAAGGCTTGCGCATAGGTCAGTTCGCCTCATACTTGGCTCGGAAAAGGCCAACCACCACGCGATTAGCTTGTGCGAACAATTTGAAAAATGGGGCAAGTCCGACAGCGACTACCGCAAGAGGTTGGAGGAACAGAATCAGAATAGGCAGCCAACAAGGGGCAACCAAAGGGGAGCGCAAGGTGCGGGAAGCCAGACGGGGCAAGGCGAGAGCAACCAAGTATTCACGGTGGACGCTAAGGACGGAGGCGCCCGAAACCAACCAAGGCCGGCGCCAGTGAATCAAGCCCCCTCCCAAAAGCAGTCCCAAGCCAAGCCGGGAGGCCAAGGAAACGATTGGCAGAAAAGACCGAGGAAACAGTATTGCATAATCGATGGAGAGGAGCAAGCCTACATTTCTAGGGACTGCCCGGAACTCCGATAGGCTAGGGAAAGAGCAAAGTACAAAGGCGGCCAAGGGCCGACAGTACCCTCCGCGCCACCGCCCCAGTCCCTCCAAGGGAAATTAACCATACCTCCGCTCCCCTATCATTCGCACCATCCAAGCCCACCCCCCCGTCACCGCCTTGCAAGTACTACCCTTCAGATATTACCCCTCGCCCCGCCCCAACCACACCCACAGAGCTCCTACTACCCAAGTTTTTTGCCGGCTTGGCGTCCACACCAAACGCCTCAGAGCCACCGCACTACGGAGTCAAGCATGTCATACCCCGACACCGGAGCCTCCCACATTACTTACATAGAGGCAGGACAGCCTCAACATGCAAGGGGAACTCCCGCAAGTGTCCCACCCCCACCTCCACCGCGTGTGCATTCGCCTCAACCCAAGAATGAACCAAACCACGAAAACCAAGTAAACGTGACGCCCCTCTACCAACTATTGGCATGATCACGCCCATAGCGGGAGGATCCTCCATCGGCTTTGAGTCGAAGAGGCAGAAGAGAGACCACCTGAGGCTGGTAAACAACGTGGCTGTGCAAGCACCGTTCAAGCACAACGACTGGTCCAAGGTCCCCATAACCTTCGCAGAGGAAGACATGCAGCTAGAGAGCTACCCTCATATTGATGCAATGGTGGTCAAGGCCAACATAGCCGCATGGGGGATCAGCAGAATTCTAGTGGACTCGGGGAGTTCAGCAGACATTTTGTTCGCAAGTACCTTAGACCAAATGAAGCTTAGCAGGGGCCAACTACAACCCTCAGAATCGCCGCTCATTGGATTCGGAGGGAGGCAGATTCAAGCTCTGGGCAAGATCTCGCTCCCCGTATCCTTTGGGGACCAAAAGGTGGCAAGAAATGTAATATATCACCTTCGACGTAGTAGACTTGTATTATCCCTACAATGCCATATTCGGCCGAGGGTTCACCAACAAGTTCAATGCCGTCATCCACATGGGATATCTGTGCATGAAAATACCCGCGATGCATGGGGTGATAAAAGTAAACGGCAGCCAGAAGGACGCAAGGAACATAGAAAGAGCAATATACAAGGCAAACCGCAATGTGAATGCACTAGAAAGGACAAGCATAACAAATGAACCCCCAGACATGCCGAAGGGGAAGACAGACCTTGCTCGCCAGGAGAAAACAAAGAAAGTATGTCTTGACCCAGCACTCCCCGATCAGAAAGTAACAATCAGCGCTAAGTTAGCACCACAAGAAGAGCAAGACCTCCTAGAAACCTTGAACAAAAACAGAGGCATCTTTCGCATGGTCGGCCGCAGACCTCAAAGGGGTGAGCAGAGACATTATCGAGCACTCCTTAGACTTAAATGAAAACATGCGACCAAGAAGCGAGTAAAAGGAAAATGTCCGACGAAAAGAATCATGGCGCCAAAGCGGAGGTCCGAAGCTATTGGATGCAAACATAATACGAGAAGTAAAATACCCAGAATGGTTGGCAAACGTGGTCATGGTACCCAAGAAGGACGATAGGTGGAGGATGTGCATAGACTTCACGGATCTGAACAAAGCATGTAAGAAAGACCCGTTCCCCTACCGAAGAATAGACACCTCGGTCGATAGAGCCGCGGGATGCCAAAGGTTCTCCTCCCCTGGATTGTTTCTCCGGATACCACCAAGTGTGGCTGAACCCCCAAGATGAAGAAAAAAACAAGCTTCTTCACGACACCCTTCGGCACCTCTTTGTTTCAAGAGAATGGCGGAGGGGCTCAAGAATGCAGGGCCTCCTTCGCGAGAATGATGAAGAAGGTCCTTGACGAGGGTGGGAAAGAAAGTCCCAAGCAAGACAATGTCATAGCCTACGTAGATGATATAGTCATAATGAGCAAGAGGGACTCTGATCATATCAATGACCTCCAAGATACCTTCGCCAAATTAAGGAGAGCGGGGCTCAGGCTCAACCCAGAAAAGTGTGTCTTCGGAGTAACCAAGGGGAAGATGTTAGGCTATATAGTCAGTGCCGAAGGCATCAAAGCAAACCCTGAGAAAACCATGGCAATCTCGGAAATGAGAGAGCCTTCGACCAGGAAGGAAGTTCAGAAGTTGACAGGCAGAATCGCAGCCCTCAACAGATTCATATCTAAGTCGGCAGAACGGTGCTTTCCCTTCTTCAAAGCACTCCGAGGGTCAGAAAAAGTAAGTTGGGGTCCCGAACAGTCGGAGGCGTTCCGCAAGCTCAAGGAGGACCTAACAACTGAGCTATCGGTAACGGTTCTAGAACCAGAAGCTCCACTCCTGTTGTATGTGGCAGCCTCGCCGCATGCAGTAAGCGCGGTCCTCATAGTGGAAGTACAAGAAGGAACCCAGCTCTCTCAAAAGCCCAAGATACTACGTGTCCGAGGCTCTATCCGGTTCTAATTTGAACTACACGTAAATTGAGAAAATCGCCACGCAGTATTATATCGGCGCCGAGGAAGCTAAAACATTACTTCCAAGCGCATGAGATCACCGGCCCCAACTTCACAACCGCCGGCGAGGTGTTGAAAAACAAAGAAGCCTCGGGAAGGATAGGAAAGTGGGCAGCCGAACTCTCTCAATATGAGATCACCTACATACCAAGGACGATAATAAAATCCCAAGTCCTAGCCGACTTCGCGGGCAGATTGGACACCTCGACTAAAGAAGCCGAACCACCAGCCTACCAACTATGGACAAGCTACACCGACGGAGCCACGGGAAGAAATGGCGCAGGAGCCTCTGTAGTCATCGTATCTCCCTCGGGAATCAAAACTAAATATGCACTAAGACTAGACTTCAAGGCAACCAACAATGTAGCCGAGCACGAAGGTCCGATCTTAGGTCTCAACAAAGCAAAAGCGCATGGAGCACAAGTCTTAGAGATAAGAACAGACTCTCAACTCATAGGGCAAGTTGAGAAGGAATACACGTACTCGAGAGTTTTAATTAGCCTGGCACGCTGTCGCCGGGTACGAGGGTCGGAGCCGAAGGTTCCAAGGATTCACTGCGGTGAAAAACATATTCCAAAGGGCGTAAAACTTAGAGGCAGGATGAGTGGCCAAGGCAAAGAGCAAACTACCAACCCTTGCCCGCCGGAACATTTTACAAAGACCGCTACTGCGGATTCATCAACAAACGCTTAGGGAAAAAACTTGCAAAACAAAGTGATGCCGACTCGTGAGTGAAGATTGAGGCAGCTTTTATACCGACACCATAAACAACGCCCTCAAGCCCAAAGACAAACACGGCCGCCGTAATCGCGGCAAGGGCAAGAAACTATGTATTGATAGAAGGTGTATTGTACAAGAAGGGCATCGACAACCCCCCGCCGAAGTGCATATCCCGAGCCAGAAGGGGTGGAATTGCTCCAAGAAATACACTCCGGGGTTTTGCGGCTCGCACCTTGGACCACGGGCTATTTCCGCGAAGGCTCTAAGGCAAGGTTTTTCTTCGCCTACGCACATCGAGATGCGGAACACATTGTGAAAACCCCGTGAAGCTTGTGAAAACTTCTCAAACCCCATCAAAAGGACCTTCAGCGGGAGACGCAGCTAATCCTACCAACCCTGGCCATTGCAAAGATGGGGAATGGACTTGGTAGGTCCACTACCACCAGCAAGAAGGTGCAAAACAGGGTTCGCGTTTGTCGCAAAGAGAATATTTCACAAGGTGGATTGAAGCCAAACCGCCGGCAACCATAACCTCGAGTCGGCCAAGAAGTTCTTTCCGGCAAAAACATCATCCGCAGATTCGAGTACCTAGCACACTCACAAGTAGACAATGGCAAACAGTTCGACCGAGAAGTTTAAACAGCTCTACGTGAAAGTATGGGGACAAAGATAGCCTTCGCCTCAGATACCACCCACAAGTCCAATGGAGCAGCTTGAGAGAGCAAACGGAATCATATTCTCAGCAATATCTAAGAAGCTTTTTAACTTGCGCAAGGGCAAATGGGTGGAGGAACTCCCAAGAGTAATATGGTCGCATAACACCACTATTTCCGAGCAACAGCTATACCCCCTTCAGTCGCTATATGGGGAGGAAGCCATGCTACCCCAAGAGATAAAACACCAAAGCCTACGCGTGATGAAACAAGAACTCGCAGAAGACGAAGAGTACGCAAAGGAGACGCCAAGAAACAAGGCTCGAAGCCCTTTGCAACATAGAGAAATACCAAGCGAGACCAAAAGATGGAGAGACCGTAAAGTCGCGGAGAAAAGAAATCAACGACGGAGATCCGTGCTAAGGAGGAAGCCAAACGCAGCAAATGCAGGAAAGCTCCAAAGCAAAGTGGGAAGGGCCTTACACGGCCAAGGCCCCCGGAAGAGCAGGCTCCTTCTACCTAACGCCAAGTTTAAGGCGCCACCTCCGATCACACTTGGAACATTGACAACCTCCGCCGCTTCTACATTTGACATGTAAGAGCCGGAACCCGAGCATGATGTAAGCAAGGGCTTAAGGCATTTACCGCTTACGTACTCTTACTTTTCAATCAAACAAGGCTCGCAGAGACTCTTTTCCTCACAAGGGGACTCCTAACAGAGGTGAGGTTTTTAATGAGGCGAGACCCATGTAAAAACTCTTTCAAAGTTATTTAAAGTGTGTGTTTCCCCAATGATTCAGGCAAAAATGTCGAAATTGGCTCAGCAAATGGCCCTATATTCGACAAACTAAAAACCGCGCTTGAGAGGACCTCGCGGCACGAACTAAAGATTCTTCACCGTGCAACGACCTCTAAGGCCAACAAAGGCCGATAATACTTTAAAAAGACCCGAGAAATGCAAGCACCGGGAGTTCTTTTTAAGTACCTAGAAAAGACCTGAGAAACTCGTGCACCGTGAATTTCTTCCTCACGCCGGAAAAGTCCTAAAAAAAAAACAGGCACCGTGAGCTTGCTCGCCTCAAAGAGGTGAAAGATTTCTATAAGAAAAGTACGCACCAACGGCCAACAAAGTGATTGCCGGGTTGGCCTCCCCGCAAGGCTCGCCCCTTAGCCACGTGTGCGCAGAGGGCACCAAGGGGCAAGGCCCCGAACGAATCGCCCCCCCACAAGCCTTCGCCGGCTCAAACGATGGCACAAGGCCGAGCCCTTCGCCGCACCAAACACGCCAAACTAGCGCAAGCACGCACAGCAAAACCCACGCTAACTAAGCCAACTTGCACGAGGGGCAACCAGTTAACATCTTCGGCCACAACAAAGAGCAAGCGCAAAGGAGCACCTTCCAACATAAGTGCAACCACAACGTCTAAGGTTCACTAGTTATAGATAACAAATACAGAGCCTTGTGCGAGTTCAACAGCAAAGGCTGGTAATAAACCTCTTAACAAGTGCACGTAATAAACCTATTAGACTGAGGTCCCGAATTATCCCACAAAATAAAGCGCCTCCACATAGCACAACAAAGCATATAGCCAATAGCCTAATCGCCGCCTTTGCGCACGCCCAGCATAGACCCCTCCAGATCCTTGCGCTCGGACACTTGCAGAGGCTCCGAAACGGCGCCAACGCTTGTAGCCTCAGCGACCCCTGCCCCCTGGAAAAAACAAGGTGAAAATGGCATAAGCAGAGAGTTCGGGTAAACATCAATAAACCTTTGGACACAAAAATCGTGGCGACCGAGCGGGTACCTCTGTCCCTTCGCCAGCAGAAGCGTGAGCAATGTCACGACGGGTAGGGTCCTCCGCACCTTTCGCAAGCGCCTCCCGGTCCTGTCACCAAAAGATAAGAGAACTCAAAAACCTCTATAATCAAAATGCACAGTTCATCCCGTCAAGAACAGCTTAGCACCAGTTACCTCTGTAGCCTCCGTAGCAAGAGCGCGGGGAGCCGGAGTGAGGACCGTAGACTCACCAACGCGGCGCTAGCCTCTCCTCTGGTCCGTCCTCGCCCGTCTCCTTGGACTATCAACGATGAGAGACGAGTCAGAACACAGTAGATAAATAAAAATAAAAACAATAGATGCTAAAGAAGAAAAAAGAGAAGGGAGAGGCAAGCACGCTTAGCCTTACATTGGTCACGACAAGTAGTACAAGCGCCGCAAGGCCCCGTGAATTATAACAATCCCCTCGTTTCACTCTCCCTACCCGGCAAGATCGGACCCAGCCTTAAAAGCAAAAGCACGCGGTTAGTCGCATCAAAAAGCGAGTGGAGCCGCAAAAGAGAAAAAAAATAAGAGATAGCACCAAGAGGAGGCCTGCTTCGGCACCTCGGCCAACTCGTTTTAGCCTCCGCATGATCCCCTCGCCGGTTGTCCATTGGCGTTTATGCAAAGCCCGAAAGCAAGCCTTGCCACCACCCGACTCCCGCCCTTCCCGCAAGCAAGGGAAAACAACACATGTTAAACGACAAGTGCTAGGGGGAACCCAAAACCAAACCAGCCAAGCAGCGTACACAAAAAGCAAACCTTAGAGCTAAAAGACCAACAACGTCGCGAGCCTCCCTCAAAGACCATGGCACCTCCAGGAAGTAGCGTGTGAATTTCTTCACACTCGCACCAAACCATCGATAGGGAATGCCCATGGCGGTCATTCGATGCTCACTCTTCACTTTCTCCACGTGGTCACAACCATAGGACCTAACCACCTTAGAAAACCCAAAAGCACCCGCCATAGCAGCGAAGTCCCTGGCTCTTCCCAAGGTTCTGGGGAAGCCGAGCCATGGTATCCTTCATCCAGCCCATAATAGTGTCAACCGAGGCGTCCTCAGCAGGCGGGGCTACAATAGCTCCATGGTCCGCAAGGGTCCTTGCAAACGCCTGCGCAGCCTCCAATCCGTCCTCACGGGCTGGCCCGTGAAGCGAAGCGTTAGCTCCTCAGACGTAGCCTTTGCCGTGGCAAGCTCCGCACGTATTTTACCAACCTCCGTGCGCAGGTCCTCAGCCTCGGACTTCAGCCCAAGTGCGTCTTTCTCGGCACTCTTCTTCACCTTAGCAAGCTCCTTGCGCAACCCAGCAAGGTCTTTGCGCTAGGTCCTTGGCCTCGGACTTGATGCAAAGAGCGGCCTCTTCAAAGAAGTTGCTTGGCCGCCGTGGTCGACTCCGTTCCGCCGCCTCAAGGACAATCTTGTCATCACGCAATGCTCCAACCTCCTTTCTTGGCGTCGCCCGTGTCCCCTGACCTCCCCCTATCGATTTTAGCACTTTCCTCAGAACCCTTTAGTCTCCTTTCAAGATGCTCAATAACCGCGTTGCGCCACAGCGCAATTTCTTCATTGGTACGAAAAGTGAAAACCCCGGCCACAATGCTATTTGCGCCAAAGAAAAAAAAAAAAACAGCCAACTCGTCAAGTCCAAACACAGCGGCACCTAAATTAGAAAATGTTCTTTACAAGAGAAAAGCTTACGACGAGAAAGCGCTCTCGCGGAAATTCACTCAAAGCCTCGTAGGAGCACGTCTCCATCGCCCTCTTGAGCTGTTGCACGGCCTCCATGTCAGCGTCTGCCAAAAATGACAACCCAAAATATCAAGAACACCAAATAATTGCAAGTATAAAATTTTTCCCAACGCAGAGCCCGCGCACCTCCCGACACTTGCGCAATAGCGAGAAGAGTCTCGCGGTCGCCGGCCGACTTCAGAGGGGACCTCGACCTCCCCGCCCCTCTAGAGGAGGGTCCACGGCCAGAAGATCTGTCGGGGGCGCCAAGGGCCGAGGCCACCGCCGTAACCGGTGGCGCGAAGAGCCCGGCAAAACCAGAGAGAAGCAGAGGTCCCGCGGCCCCAACCCCAGAGCAATAGGAGTAGCAATCGTGGAAAGCATTCACATCACCTCGAGAAAACACCAAAACCGCTAACGCTAGGGCCAGCCTCCTTCCGAGATCAAGCCCCTCCGTCACACGCTGTAAAAAAAAAAAAAAAAAAAAAAATAAAAATAGGAGAACGAGTCAATAAGCAATGACGAGGTACGCAACGTAATAAATCAAAAGTAAAAACAAAATGCAAAGTATTAAAACTTACTAGTAGGGTCGCCAGCCAGTAGCTAAAACCGAGGCTTTCCCACTCGCCGACCTCGACCAGCCGGGCCGGGCCAAGAAGGTTCCTCCCGCCCCGTCGGCCGAGGTCTCCCCCGCCGACAAAGAGCCTCGTGCGGGGGCGGTGCAAGGTCCCTCCTAGCCTCGTCGGCCAGAACCAAAGGAGAGATAGGCGCCAGGTCGCCTCGTCATCAAGAAACTCATCAACCTCGTCATCACCATCGCCTTCCGAGTCCGAGGAGCCAAGGTCAATATCGAAAATCGCCGCCCGATCCACGAACGAGCCCCACCACTTGACAATCGCGCTTTGACTGAGGCCCCGAAGAGGCTTCGCAAACGATCTCCTCACCGCCTCACTACCGTTCGTGGCACCCTCTTCCTCAGCACCTTCACCAGCTTGACCAACACCCTCCAAACTCGCGCAAGACTCAGCAGAGCCAACAACAACCCGACGCCTTTTGCTAGAGGACGAGGCCACCGGCCGACGCTTCCGAAGACGGGAACTAACCGGTTCACCCTGCGCCTCCTTCAACACTTCATCACCTTGCGTCTCCTTCAACACCTTCTCATCCTCGCGTTGCACCTCCGCAAGCACTTTGTTAGACACTTCATGACCGCCGTATCGCACGTTCAGCTCATCAAAAACACGGTTCAGCCTGGGCATCCTTCCAAGGGTTGGCATGCCCCCAATAAGCGACCTCCGACTTATGTACTCGGCCTTAGACACCTCGCCCAAGATAGCACGACCAGAAGCAACCACTGAGTCCAAGAAGTCAGAACCCTTGGTCCGAGCAGGCAAGATAGACTGAAACATGGGGCAAGGAATGCGACCGGCCGAGGGTGACTCGGGCAAGGTCCTCAGCCGACACTTGGCTTCTTCCTCGCCGACAAAGCGCCAAGAACTAGCACCAATCACCTCTTCCACCAAGTCCCTACCTCTTGAGTGCTTGCACGCCAGCACGAAGGCCTTCTCACATGCCTCGTACCTCCAAGGCACATCCTTGCAAGGCACCCCCAAAGGCTCGCCCATGAACCATGGTGAGCTCCGACGTAGACAAAGCGAGGGGGTTCATCATCCGGGCCGTGGTTGTGCTTTCGCCTTCACATAGAACCGCGGGAGACATCCAATTGTGGTCCATCCGCTTCTTCCGGGCATAGGAAAGTTCCAGGCGAGGCTCCTTCCGCGCTCTTCTTCGGGATAAAAGTGCAAAGACCCATATCAGTAGCTTGGGACCTTCGCCACGCGGCGAGAACCGACAAAGGCATCTCGTAGCGCCCGAGAAAACATTGACATCAGTACCCCACCATAGGACTCGCAAGCCCAGCCAGAACTTAGTGAGCGTGAGGATAGCACGAGGTGTCGAAGTGAAGCTGAATTTGGAAGGCATCCAAGACTAAGGCAACAAACCCTCGGCAAGGGATGCGAAGTCCACACTTGAAGTAATCGCTAAAAACCACGGCCCAGCCCTCCGACGACGAAGGTTCCCCGCCCCTCGAGGATCTAAGGCTCCCTGGGGCTTGGCTGTGGGAAAGGCCGATCCTCACCCCTTCGGTGTCCTTGCCCTGCCGGGAAAGCGACCATCCGCCTCGAGCTTCTTAATATCACCCCTCAGTGACCCTTGATGCTCCCAAAGACGTAGCTAACTCCCCTTATCCTTCTTCTTAACCATCTTGTCCCACTCCGTGTAAAAAAAAACCTCGCACAAAGTAAACCCTTCGCCCAATTCAATCTCCTCAAGTAGTATTGAACCCTCCGCAGCCACTAGCATCCGCGAAAGGTCCTCTCCAATTCCCACTCCGAAAAAACCAACCAAGCAAGCAAGCAAAAAATCGGAAAAAAACAAAACAAATCCAATCAACCTCAGGACTACTACCAGCCACCTAAAATATGAAACAAATGCGAACCTCAATTCATAAGCCAGAGAAAATAAATGTAGTAAAAAACCCCAAGGGTAGTGAGATTTTTACCTCCCAAAGCTTCAGAGAAGCGAGACCAGAGGAAAGTCAAGACGGCGTCTGGTGACCAACCAAACCGAAAAGTAACCGGGCTGGGGTGAAACAGTGAAGTATGAAGGGAGGGGCGGGCCTTTTATATGCGTCCACCCCAACCAACCTGCATCATCATTCAACAACAAAATCAATCGAATTCATAGCTCTCGGATCCTGAGGCCTTTATATGCACCACCAACCCCGACATCCGAAAGTACATATCATAGTTTCCATGCACAAAGGAAATAAAGGAAAAATCGGCACCCAAGCTCCAACGCAAGGACGGCCGGGGAAGGGATGCCGAGCGCAGCCTCACCTCTCTCGAGCTTCGATGAGCTAAGGCCAAAGGACCACCTTGCGCCGACCTGCCCTTGGGAACTGGGCCTCGCGGCCTGAATCAAGATGACTGGCGAGGCCTCGCGGATGATTTAACACGATTAGTGGGTTTGTTGTTGCTTGTTTCTAAGCGCCAGAAAGAGAGGCAAGCTCGGGCTCACCGCACCAAGCACGGACCCGCGAACTGCAGACGGACGCGGACGCTGAAGGCCCGGCCTTGCTTGGCTACGCAAGGTCGGCGCCAAGAAGGCTCATGTCGCCGCGCAAGGCACCGCGGCGAGGCCCGAGGGAGCCCGCCCGCCTCCTGCGCGCAAGGCTCAGGACGTGAGCGCGAGGCCGCCGCCGCCCGGGAGAGCGCAGGCGCTCCGGGCGCGAGTCCTGGCCACCGCGGCGCAAGGTCAGCGCAAGGCTCCGGCGCCGTTGTCCGCGCAGGCGCTCCACCGCCGACGGCCCCGACGCCGCGCGAGGAGCGCGAGGCCACCTCCCCGGAGCCCCCGCCACGTGGGCCCGCAGGACTGGGGAGAGCCGCGACGCGCTACCGCTCCCGAGGGATGTGGCCCCGCCCTAGGTCGTCGCCGAGCCGCCGGGGAGGTCCTCCGTGGTGGCATCGCAACCTCCGGGCCCGCCTCGAAGCCCGCCCGGCACTCCTGCTCATCGGCGCCGCGAGGCGGCGGGCGCCGCTGCCGCCCGCCCGCTCCTCCCGCCGGGAGTGCAAGGGTCCGCCGCCAAAGGCCTCCCGGGCGCAGAATGGCGCGCAAGCGAGGAACTCCGGCCGGGCGGGTGGCGAGCCGGGGATGACGGGTGGCGCCGCGCTGTCGTCTCCGACCGGAGGCGGAGGCCTGCCCGACCCAAGCCCTGTAAAAGGTAGAGTGGGGGTTCGCCCCTTGGGCCGCCCATCAAGGATCCTGCCGGCCCGGAAGGCGTATTTAGTGGAGCCCAACCGCGATATGCCTCCGTTGCGCGCTAAAACGGGAACCCGAGAATACCCCGAATTCTTTGAGTGATGGGAATATTCGTAGCACATTCGCTGGACATTTCGGCAAATTGCCGAACGCGCACGCAAGGCCTATAAAAGAGGACGACCGTTGTAATGGACGGTTGGCGGAAGTAGTAAAAAAAGCCCTAATTTCCCTACCACGCCATCCTCGCCCGGGTGTTGTCATCCTCGCCCGAGGCGCCGCTTTTGGGGGAATTCGCAGTTTAAAACCCTTCACGCTTAAGCCCCCCTCCGCGCCAAGAAGGTCTCGACTACGCAAGGCTTCTCGGCCGGGTGTAGGGTTACCCCGTTTTGGAGTCCCGACCCCCAACAAATGGCGTGATGACGCAGGCCGACGATTTAACGGCGGCGAAGACTACGGTGATGACGTAACGCCTGCACCGGAGGCGATGGGGGGACAGCGGCGGCGCGGCCGCAAGTGTGGCGCTGGTGCAGCCCGGGGCGCGTGCATCGGGGGCAGGTGGCGCACACGGCGCTTAGGGTTAGGGAGAGAGAGGAGAGACAAGAGCTGTTGGGTGTTACCCCTTTAATTTTTCTGATTAAGATCCAACTGATTACATCCCCTTGTATTTATAGTCCGCGGGGAGACTTGCATGCTAAGAAAGATTAGGTTTTCTTATAGATTGGAATTACTCTTTTACAAACAATTTATTTATTCCCTATTTTATTCCTATCTTTATTCCTTAAATATCCCCGACGTGGCGTGTTTACGACCGGACGATGGCGGGCGATCGGCCAGGAGGCGGCACAAGACGCCAAGGCCTGGGCCTTAGTCGGCGCTTTGGGCTGCCCCCCCTTGTTGGACCCTTCTCCAACGGTGCTCCTTTGATTCATGACAGACTTCAAACGTTTCTCATAGCTATAACGACATTTGGATCTACTTAATCACTTAAATACATGTATTTGTCATCTAAATACATTATTTTTTAAATAAAAAAAGAATACATTATTTTTCTCCACTGATGGCTGTGAGACATATCGTACTCACGTACATAACCATCGTGGACGCGATCTCCACGCCACCGCCCTTCAAGATCTCCACGTACGCCGCCGCCCTTCCTTCACGCCGCCACCCTTCCATCCTGCATGCCTGGCCACACCGTGGCAGTCCATGGATGGAGGAGAACCACCGCTGCCTGCCCATGATCTACGATCGAGTGCATGGTGGCGGCGTCGGGTGAGAAGGCCGCACGGGCGTAGGTATGTGAGTACGATATGTCTCAGGAGGCCCATACGTTGGTGTAGAAAATAATGTATTTAGATGACAAATACATGTATTTAAGTGGTTAAATGGATCTAAATGTCATTATAGCTTATGAGAAATGTTTGAAGTCCTATTTTAATGAAAACAAGGTTAGGAGTCCTATTATAGAAAAACCAAATGATTGGAGTCCTATAATACCCATTTTCTCGTGTAGGCATCAATAGGGCCAGATCCATTGGAGGCCCAGACATAAAATTTATTAAGAAAAATAAGTATTAATTTGTTTGCTCTAAGTTTCGTGCATTTTTTTTATGGAAGGACCACCGGAGCAAAACTCTAAATAGAAAAGCCAAATCTCATTAAGGATAGCCCTGGACCAATTAAGTACACAGCCAGCACCGGTGAATAAATAATCCAGCCTAATTTTATAAAAGCGGGTGAATAGATAAAATGGACTGCTAAAGGTAATAAAATGAACTTTTTTCCCTTGAATTAATTTTGTGTATCATGGCATTACTGATAATCTTTCCTTGCATTAGCTGTCCGCAAATCTATATCGACCTACACTAGTAACCAAATGATTTTACATGATATTGCAAAATATCAACCGCGGGCGGGTACTGTTTGCCCGCCACGGTTAATGCCCCCACGCTCGTTTTTATTTTCCGTGGCGGGCATTTTTTGCCCGTCCACGGAAAATAGATTTTCGCGGGCGGCACGTTAAAAATGTCGCCCACGGTTAATATCTATTTTTTCGTGGCGGGCATCCTAACGGTTCCGCCATGGTAAATAGATTAACCGTGACGGGTACCTTAATAAGCCCGTCACAGTAAAAATACAGGCCCAATAGGCCTGGGGCTTAGGCCCGATATCCATCTCGATATAAAAGGAGGAGTTAGGTTTTTTCTCTAAGCTCCTCTCAGACCCACTCCCTCCCTTCTCCCGCATCTCGCTCCCTTCTCACTTCCTCTCCTCTTCTCTTCTATCTCCTGAAATGCGCTGGTGTGCGCCAGCCCTTCCACTTCTATCTCCGCCCGACGGTCACGGTGGTCCACCCTCCTCTCCACCGGTGAGATCGCCATGGGGCGGCGGCGATGGTTGCAGTAAGGCGCCCATATCCTTGCGCGAGGGAGGATTTGGTGGCCACGCCGACGGATTCGGGGCGGGACCCGACGCACGTTGGGCTTCGGTGACGATGGATTCGTGGCCACACCGGGCGGAACCGCAAAGCGGGCTCTCCGGCGGCGCTGGCGTGCTCCTCCGACACCGGCGCGCCCTACCCTCCCCTCAAGATCCAGCCGCGGGCGCATGGGGATCCGCGCCTCCTTCATCTACGGGCGACGGGCATGGCGGCATGACTATTGACGGGCGGGCATGGCGCGACGCCGGCGAGGCTCGGCAAAGACCGGGCGCAGCTTACGCTTCCTCGACGCGGATCCGGCTTCCCTACAACCGACCCGGCAAGGCCGACATCGGGCAAGTGGATCCGTCGTTGGCGCACCTCGGGGCGTGGATCCGCAGAGACGCACCACCATGGCGGATCCGCGACTACCGACGGTGGCGGGCTTCTTGCTGCTCTAGATGGGCTCGACGGGCGTTTCTAGGTTTTTTTTTTTTTTTTTGTTTTTTAAATCATTTTCCGCCACGGGCGCTCTAACTTGCCCGCCTCGATATTGGATTTTCCGTGGCGGGCATTGTAGCTCGCCACGAAATCCGTGATTAACCGTGACCTTTCAAGTGTGATGGGCCCAAATGCCCGCCACGCAAAATTTTCGAAGGCGTACCATTGGCACGTATTTCATTAAGAAAAGTGGGAAGTTTATAAATGATTCGCAAGTAATCCACATATTACTCACGAAACACACGGGCACAAACAAACAACAAGCAAATAGTGGTGAGGGGTGGGCTTAACCCTCCATCTAACAACCCCACTAGCTGATCCTTTTACAACCAAAACTCAACACCCGGTAGCTAGCAATTATACGGTGGTAACAAAGACAACAGCGACAAAGCATCCACTAGGAACGAGAGGCGGCAAAGCATCCGTCCGCACCAACCTCGACAAAGAAAGCATCCGCCGGAAGACAACGGCGGCAAAGCATCCGCTAGACTAACCTCGGCAAAGAACCCGCCGGAAGACGCGACCGCGACCTCAACGGCGCGCGCTCACCGGAAACGTAGGCTCAAACGACCGCATGAAGATCTCTAGTTTGGTTTGGCTAATTAGTGACACCCTAGGACTAATCTCTCTATGCTAAGTGTTTGATTAGTTGGAGATTGGTCAACCCAAGTGTGGTGCACGGTGGTCATGGTGGAAGGATTGAGGTGATCCAAAAGATGATCAAGTGCTCAACTTGGAGTGGTTTCGAGAATCAAAATGGGCTCAAGGCAAAGGTATATCCAAAGGGACATTTTGATTTTACACTCAAGACACCATAGAGGGTGTGAGAGATTTAGGTTAAATAACCGTACTATAAAGAGCGGAAAATAATAATCGCTTTACTCACCTAGTGCCACCTATTTAAATTTCAAATTGCATATGCATGTGGGTTAGTGACGTGGCTACTCGATGAGAAATTCCTCGGAAAGGTTTGAGAAATGCCATCTATTTATGCTCAAGAGGTTTGACATATTTTGGATGAGATGACAATTTATTTGGATCAACAATTGATTAAATATTTGGAAAAGAAAAAGGAAGAGCAATATATACACATATATGGTGTGCACATACACGTCCTAGCTTGGACGTTGGATACATGCACAAGCTGTATATACGTATATATGTTGAGCACTTGCACGTACTGGCTAACTAGCTAGCTTGCTTTGCTTGTTGGCCGTCGAGCACGATGCATGACGCATGTGTGGTCAAGCTTTAAATAGGCAAAGAGAAATTTGTTTCTGTCGTCGGTTGCTAGCTGGTGCTTGGCCCGTCGACCGCGCTGCATGGCTGCTGCTTGTGCTGGCCGCTCGCCGATCGAATGTCCGAACCCGCTCGCGCTCCAAGTCAGATGGCCGAACTGCATGCTGCTGCTGCTTAGGCAAGTACATTGATGTTTCTTATAATTAGTCTCATATAGTGTCACGTAATTTAAGACGACTTAATAGACTATGTGTACAATGGTTATCTTTCTAAGTTGTCTCCGTAGCAATGCGTATTTCCTTAATTTATGGAGAGAGTAAAAATAGGATTGTGAGGTGCATTTGGCGACAACAACTCATACAAATGCAGTAAAATAGTTGTCCTCATAGTCCTAAATTCTAGCTCATGAGGTCGTTGTTTTGGAAAGCAACTACCTCATTCTCTCTCACCCTCTCTTTCCTCCACATCATCAAAAAATCCTACGTGACGATGCATGAGAGCGACCTATGAGACCGCTTACCTGTAGCAATGTACCTGCCTTTACGACTGCTGGGCGATCGGATGTCCGAAACCTGTGCATCCTCGCTGCTCAGGCCGGCCCATCGACTGAATAGTGGGCCGCGTTGCTGGGCCTGCTGCTGTAGTTGCTCCTGCTGTGCGCTGCTTGGGCCCAAGACGAAGGTGAAGTGTTACTGCTCAAGGCTGCCTGGCCGCTCGTCGCCTGGTTCGATTTCTCTAAGAAGCCAAGCCGCCGCCGCTCGTTCGTGGAACAGAGAAAGAGAGGGAGGCTTTTAGCCGTGTACCATTATAAAAAAAGCTCCTGACCTGTGTACCACTAAAATCTTTACCCGTATCTGTATACCATCGGTCAAGTGTAACTTGTCCCCTATACCACTCCGTCCATTTTGCACACTAACACTGTTAAACAGGCTGGAGAAAAGACTTCCTTCCTGTGCTCTGTACCGCTCCATATTGAGGCCGCATCGGCACGGTCAACACAGATATCAGTAATGAGGTGTACTGTAATGATTAAGGAGACGACATGAACTGTAACAAGATTGGTGGCAACTTGGCAGATATAAATAAAAAGGGAAATGGAGGCTTTCCGTTCTACAAGTAGAAACTAAAACAAGAACAGACAGATAACGATGATAAACTTTTTAAAAAATATGTCGCCGGTGAGCTGTACACCCAAATCAATGAGACGAGAAATCTGAAAAGGGGAAAAGTGATAGATGAAAATCTTTGTTGACGCAACTCCACAACGCACAGTAGGAATCGCGCCGCAACGGAAGGTGGAGACGAAATCGAAACTTCAGTCTATCTGCCGAGACTGTGAATCGCAGGCGAAACAAGGGATCGATTTACGCGCAGTGATGGAAGCTTGGTTCGATCAGTTGAATTGAAATTCATCGCAGAGAGGATAAAAGAAGCGAGGAGGACCGCCACGGGTGATGCGGAGGCCGAACTCGAGGATGGTGCGGCAGAGGTCGCAGCCGAGGCCGGCCTGGTAGGGGCAGTTGACAGGGACGACGGTCTTTCGCCGGCCGGGGCGGCGGCCAGCTGCAAGACGGCGGCGTCGTCACCACCCGCCGCCCAGCACCATCCCTCCTCCTCCCGACCGCCATCGCCACCTCCCCATCGCGCCGCGGCAGGGGCTGGGGCCGGCTTGCGGCTGCAGGTGCGGGGCGCGGCAGCACGGGCCGGGGCACGGCGCTCCTCCTCTTCCTCTTCGCGGCCGGGCGCGGATTTCCTCCGCCGCGAGTAGCGGACAGTGACGAGACCGAGCGTTGGGTTCTGGCCTCGGTTGGATAAGTTTTTTTTTTTTTTAACTCATTCCTAGGGGGTAAGATGTACACTTCTAATGGTGGGTCCCACAGGTCAGGCCACGAAAACGTTAGGAATCGAACGGAACACGAACAGAGTGGTATAGGAGACAAGTTACACTTGGCCGATTGTATCTACAAGTGCGGTCAAAGATTTTACCTGGTACACAGGTCAGGAGATTTTTTCATAATGCTACACAGGTAAAAGCCTCAAAGAGAGGAGCGCCGCTCTCTCGCTGCCGCCCGTTGAGGCTCTGTCCGTTGGAGAGGGTGCTGCTGCTTCTAGCCGTTGGAATCCAGAGAGTATATATGTGAGCTGCTGCCCTCCTTTCTCTCTCTCTTGGCATTTTGAATTTTTACAGTGAGCTTGTTCTTTCCCCATTCCAAACCCTAGAACAAGAGAAAAAGAGCTCCTCTCCTCTCCTCCCTCGATCTATTGATTTGAGCTGAAATTAATCGAGTGAGCTTGTGCTAGAGAGCGATTTGAGGGCTCCAAGAGGATTGCTTCCCTCTCCTCTCCACTTCGTTGGTGGATTTGAGTTATTGAGAGGATTTGAGGGTAACCCTAGTGTGCATTGCATTTGTGATTCATATTTGTGGCACTAGGTGGTTATTGCAATTGTGGATTTTTTATTGCTCTTGGAGAGCACCACTCCTAGACGGTTTGGAGATTGTTGGAGGGATTGGGAAGAGACGATGATTGTTCTTGCCCACCTCCCGGTGATTTGTGAGGGGTTTGTGATCTTCCTCGGCGGAGTGCCAAATTAATACTCTAATACATTGCTCGTGTCTTGGGTACCTCTCATTTGCTTTTGGTCGTAAGTAGCCTAAAGGCACTTGACTACGAGTGAGCTCCACCTTGCCCCCATACGTGAGAAGGTCGGCACAACGGAGAGTAGCTTGACGGGTGCTCAAGTGAACCGGGTTAAATCATTGTGTCTCTCCATTGTGTGATTGTTATCTCCCGGTGATTGGCTTCATTGTCTATATTGTGATATCATCTTCCGGTGATTGGATGGACTAGCCTCTACACGTTGGTATATCATTCTACTCCTCTCTTGCAATACTATATATATATCTTGTGCTTGAGTAGTTTGTGTAGACTTAGTTGCTTAGACTTATTTAGTGTAATCTAGCTCTTTCACCTAGTTGGTAAAGTAGTGACTTAGCCATTTGTATGAATTAGAGACTCTAGCAACTAGAATTGTTTATAGGTGGCTTGCCGACAAGTAGAGCTAGAGCAAACGCATCTACGCTTTGTTATTTACTAACAAGTTGCTCTAGTGAATTTGTAGAATTTTTATTAGGCTATTCACCCCCCCTCTAGCCATTTAGGACCTTTCACCGTGACCTCAGCAGCACACGCTTACCGGAAACACAGGCTCGTGATGACCATGACCTCGACAGCCGCACCCGCCGGAAACGCAGCTCGTAGAAGACACACGGCGGCAAAGCATCCGCCCAAGCAACGAAGAGCACCGCGGCGGCAAAGCATCCGCCGGAAACAAGCCACAGGTACCACTAACAAGACAACCGGGTGAGGAGGAAAAATGAAGCGCAACAAGGATCAGCACGACGACCATACCGACCAAGGGGGAGCTTGATCGTGAGAGAGTGCAGGGGTGCTCAAGCGCCGCCATCGGGAAGGAGATCGACATCCGCGAACGCCGACAACGCAAAAGAGAGCACGAGAGGTCCTTCGACCCCAGCCTGCAGGACAAGCCCTCCATCCCCGAGGAGCTGCACGTACCCAACTCGCAATGCCCGCACCAGTGGGGTAGTCCGGCATGCCTGGGGCATCACCACGAAGCCACGGTCGTATGCCCGCACCACCTCAGCCCCACCACCACAGCGGCGCCGCCACTGAACATAGACAAGCAGAAGGGTCAGGCCCCCAACCTCGCGGCGCCGCTGCAAGTGGAAGAAGGACGACGCCCCGAGGGGGGAGGTGCATGGCGCCCGGCGACACCGTCATCTGCCCGACCGAGGTCGGGCTGAGCTTTCGCCCATTCCAGCAGGAGGCGCCACACAAGCAAACACGAGAGTGGACGCGCGGTGTCGTGCGGGAAGAGGCCACGCACGGCTTCCTCGTGGCCCCGGCAGACCGACGGAGCAAGAGGACCTGCCGGCGCCGGAGACCAGGCCCAAAGGCCCAGCCCGGCCGACCGGCGAGGAGACGGGGGGCGAGGGAGGCACCGCCGCCACAGCTCGTAGGTCGCGGATCCGTGGAGGAGCAGCTCAACAGAGCGGTGGGGCGCGGGATCCAGGGCGCCGCCGAGCCTACACGCCGCCGGCCGACGAACCGGCGAGCCGACCTCGCGCCCGACCGGGAGGGGGGAGTGTCGCCATGGGGAGATCCGCCAGGAGGGGTCCGGATCCGCCGCGCGGGCGCCCCTACCCGGGCAAGGCCGCCGCCGGGATGTAGATGGAGGGGGGATAGTTGGGTGGAACGCCGCTTGGCGCCGCCCCTTTTAAGGGGTGACCACCGCGGCAGCCGCCGCCGCGGCGGAGCAAAGGCGGCGACGGTGGCCGGGGAGGGTCCGGGCGGAGCTAGGCCGGGCGGCGGCGGTGCTCCCGAAGTCGCCCGCTGAAGGGCGCTTTCGGGAGAAGGAAGTCCTTTCTCCCGTCACGCAAAATCAAAATCGCCCGTCACGCAAAAATCATTTCGTTATCGGTGCTAGCTAATATGTGTGTTCCACATATATAGAACGGAAGCTACAGGATGTCTAAATAAAGAACAAATATTCACAAATCTTCAAATCTTAACATCATTTAAATGCAAAAGTACATCTTTAGTGAAACATCATGCATGTTGCATGGTCTCACTATTTTTATTACATAAGTAGCTAGAAACACGAACAGTAATGGATGGTAATGAGATTAGACCATATCAAGGAGATCCGACTTGAAATTCTGACGCAATTGGAAGAATTTGAGTTTCCAAATGGGCCACTCTCCTAGCAGCAGAGTAAGAATGGGCAATAAAACTGTTACAAGGCAAACTGCAACAGCCAACCATAGCAGATGTGGGGCCAGAACTGTGTATAAACCAGTTGAAAATGCTGTGGTGGTTGCCATGTATGCAAACCACATAAGCTTTTTAGTGAAGGATCTATAATAAAGCAAGAACTCAAGATCCTCCCAGTTTGCAATAATGTATACGAAGGCAACAGCAAGTGAGGAGCACATTGCTAAAGTGTCGAGATCAAGAATGCACGAAAGGCAAGCTTCCTTTGCCATAATGGGATGCCCCTCGTTACCATATCCTCCAGGCAAGGTGAAAGCTGCAGCGAAGGTAATAGTTGCAATGAGGATTGCCACAATAGAAGTATTTTTTTGTGTATTTTTTTGTCAGAGTCTTGGCATCCTTCCGTAATGCATTATTTACTTCATCCAGGACAGCACCATGAAGATTATGGGTAGAGGTTGCAATTTTGGGATCAGCCTTCAGCATAAGCATGTACACTTCATTCTGCAAAAAGTAGTACTCAGAGAGATATGAACCTTGCAATTCAGTTTAATGTTGTTGTGCTAGTTAGGAAAATTAATTCTACAACATTATAGAAGTTGTAAAGAAAAATAATGCTAGATATTATTATGTTCCTTACGGAAAAGAGGACTAAAATATCACTGTCTTCGTAAACAAATAAATATTATTCTGTTTTTTTATGTCTCTGTTGAGCTCTTTGTGAAATCTCATTTATCTTAGTCTCAATTAGATGCAACAAATTTAAAATATTTCAGTATATTTTTTTTTTGCGAAACAAATATTTCAGTATATTAGTTGTCCAAGGAATTTCAATGCTTCATTGTTATGGATCTTAATGCTTGTTTGTGTGGTAGTGGCATTGGAGAAGTTTGTACAGTTATACATAATCCAAAAAATATAGTTGTGATTTGTGAATGGGTCTAGCTAGAAGTCAATGAGGGAGTAATGGATGGGCGTGGGGCACGATATATACATTAAAAAATTCAAATGTTTACACCTTATTCCTTATGATTTTAATGGAAAGTTACACGGAGAAAACATACATACCCAGTTTAACGTTTTGGCATCAGCTGAGGCATTAAACAACACCCAGGTCGCAGTTTGACCAGCTTCGCTAAATATTGTGATATCTATGTCAGGATGCTGCAGTAAAGCTGCGACCATCTTCGGATTGCACATTCTAACTGCGACATGAAGAGCTGTTTCTCCATTTTCATCTCGCATGTTAATAAGTTTCCGAAGTTTCTGGGAACTCAAGATAAATTTTGCAAACTCCGTTTGGCCGAAGAAAGCAGCTATGTGAAGGCATGTCCAACCATTTTTCCTTGTGCAGAATGGAGCATCTGGACAGTACTTTAGAAGCTCTTGAGCAACACCAACATGGCTGATAAATGCCGCCGTGCAAAGAAGAGGCTCATCATTTGCACGGATCAGATACCCGAGGGACCTATCATGTTCCAGGAATAATTTCAGGATGTCAATCATGTTATCATGGACAGCCACTTGTACTGGAGTCACCATATGGGTAAATGCTTCTTCTCTGGCCAACCAAGGACGCTCATCCAATATCCTTTTAACGATACCTAAAAACACAATTATTCTAGTTATTAATATGTTGCCGTGTGTCCATATATACTCATATAGTACTAACAATCCTAACAATTATTCTCTCTATTCCCTTAATGCTTACATTCAGGAGGTCTCACCTGGATTGCCATTAAACACGGCAGCATGCAGAACATTGTAGCCCCTGGTTCCACCGTGAGCAGAATCGGTAATCGCCAACAGTTCCTCGAAGACATCCGTCAAATCTCTTCTCACTGCCATGAACATGGGTGACTCATTGTTGCTGTTTAAAGCTTGGGACAAACAAGGCTGCGCCCTTATCAGCTCCAGCGCGAGGTCCCCGTGGCCGCTACGGATGGCGTGGTGCAGGGCATTGCAGCCGTTCTTGTCTTGCTTCAAGGTTGCGCTTCTCATGAGATGCTGATCAGTAGGGCAGCAGTTGATTAAAGCAGAAGCCAAAGAAGCATCACAGCTGGTTACGGCGATAAGAAGGGTGTCTGGCCGTCCAAGTTGACGGCAGCAAGGAGGGACGAGTTCAGGGCAACGGCTTCTTCGCAGAATCTCTTGTGGCCGTGCAAGGAGGCGATGTGGAGACAGGTGTTCCCTTGTGGGTTTGTTGCGAGCAGCAAGCCCGGTTCACGAACAAACAGGTGCCTCAGTGTCGCAATGTTACCAGATGTGGCTGCTTCAAGGAGATCTTTGTCCATCAATAATGGTGCTCCCGGGGAACCGTGTGAGTCAGTGGTAGCGGCGGGGATGTCTGCAATCTATTGCAAATGAAAACAAATACCTTTTAGAAATGCTACTATATGCTCGTTAAAGAAAGGAATGATATAGCTTTACTATATTATTTTCAATCTTCTTCATGTATTATTTAAATTCTATGAGAAATCGTGTTTATTTTGAATTTGGTGCAAGTGTTGCCAAATTTCTCTTCATTATCTGATATTTCCTAGCAGTTTCTATGCTTCTTTGGGAGGGTTGCTGAATTTTCTTATCTGGATTGGGTCTTAATTGTTGCCTGTGTAATCCGGTACTTCATCATGACATAATATGTGGTTTAATTTGGCAGTGTTATCAGTACTCTTTCCATCACAAAATAAAGCACACGTCTCACTTTTCGAGGAGTCAAACATGTTTTCAAGTTTGACAAAAATATAGAAAATATTATCAACATTTATATCTCAAATTAAATTTATTAGGAAATTATACTCAATGCTCAATCTAATGATGCTTATTATACATCATAAATAGTAATACATTTTTGTATAAATTTTGGTCAAATTCAGAAAAATTGACCGCTCGAGAAGTGTGATGTGCGTTTTATTTTTGGAATGGAGGAAGTACTAAACATTGACCATGAATTTTTATGAAAGCATATTCAATAAAAACAACAATATTATAAAAATACTATAACTGAAAATTAAATTGTACCAATATTGTATCCAATGATTGGTAACAGCATATCTAAGGAAAAAAAATCAGGAAGATGAAAGAGTAAATTGGTCATAAGTTTGCATGGTGTTATGTATAGTAAAAAAAAAAAGTTGCCATTTTAATGGATTGACATGTGGCAACGGATAAAGGTGATGTGGAGGCACGTGTTCACCTGTGGAGTTGTCCCAAGCTGCACGCCAGGGCTATCAAGAGCTCGCTGCCTCATGGATTCGGCATCAGCAGATGTGGTAGCTTCAAGAAGACGTGCATCCATAAGCGCTCCTCCTGACACAATCATCTGTTGCTAGTCGGCCATACCCCAAACTGGCATATAAGTTCTTTGGACCTTTTGAAGTGCTCGAGCGAATTGGGAAAGTTGCTTACAAGCTCAAGCTACCGGATCACAGTGAGATTCACAACGTCTTCCATGTCTCACAGCTCAAACCATTTGTTCCAGATTACACACCTGTCTTCTCCAAGCTACCAAGGGTGACTGACATACAAGCTTCCAATGCTGTTCCTGCCGTAATCCATCAGCGCCGCCTCGTTCGCAAAGGTAACAATGCTATACCGCAGGTATTGGTGTCCTGGACTGGGTTGCCAGCCACATGTACTACATGGGAAGATTACAATGTTCTCAAGACTCGTTTTCCTACGGCACCTGCTTGGGGGCAAGCAGGATCTTCAGCGGGGGGAACTGTCACAACAGAGGAGTGAAGACGTACTCGGAGAGTCAGCGATATCAGAAGCGATGGCGTATTTCATATTTGTGTTTTGTAATAGCTATGACATGTGGGTCCTAGTGACCAGAACCCCCATTTCCTTTTATACCGCATCGCGGTCATCTTGTAAGACAAGTTAAGTTTTGTTAATTGAAACCGAAGGAGACAGAGGTGACCTCTGCTCGTCGGCGTCCGAGATATCCACCTGTGCGTCTCACGTCTCCGGCGACCGCCGGACGGCCAAGGGGTGTTACATTGATCTACTTCTTGTAACCATCGGCATCACGCCAACGGAAGTGAGCAGAGAGTGCTCTAGTTTCAGGACATTATTTTTGAAGAATCCTTTGTGGCCTTGGAAGGAGGATATGTGAAGAGAGGTGCTCCCGAGCGGGGTTATTCCAAGTAGCACTCTTGAATCATCTGAAGCCATGGCATGAATCGATCTCACATCACCAGATATTGCTGTTTCCATGAGTTCATTAATGTTCACATGTACTGCCGGAGAAGCACTTGACCCTACTCCAGATGAACCACCACTGGATGTACTACCCACCTGGTCAGCCATCTGCCATAAATGAAAGGCAAACCTTTAATTCAAAATCCATCATCTCAATATTCAAGAACTCATATATATATATTTTTGAAAGAAGACTGTGGGGGAGATCCCCACAGTATAAAGCTTTCTATTAACCAAAAAGAACTCATATATTTACCAAAAGGACAAGTAAACATCGAGATAGTTTGGGCATACATGAGAGGTTTTGCAAAATGGAGGTAAAAAATGAAGTTAATTTCTCGTTTTCCTTCTTGCATTGGGTTTCAATGGAAAATAAGGAATGATGTGGTGTCCAATGGAGCCGCTCCCAGAATTGATAGAGCTCTCCTTGCTGCGCAGGAGGAAGTTGAGTTCTGGATGCTTGCTGGGGCAAAAGATCTCAGTGTTATGGTCGCCAATACTTCTCGCTGAGTGTTTGGGCTTCTAGTCTGATGGTTCTTGCGCTGGTAATTTTTCTGGCGCGAATGTAACTGGTAAACCCAGTGGCTGAGGAGAAGTGTTGGACGTGTGGGCACGCGCGTTGGGTTTGTGTGCTTGGGTGTGTGCTGATGTGAGTGTGTTTTGTGAGGGTGTGGGTGTGTGGGTGTAATTGTGTTCGTGTTCTGGGCTATTTTGGCATAATAACTCTCCTTTCTTAATGCAAAGTTATGCAGCTCTCCTGCATATTCAAGTTTTTTTTTCTTGCATTGGGTTTCTAGGTAAATTAATTACTGACATTTTGCATAAAACTTTGGTACACATTTAAACGTGTGAAACCATACAATGCACTCATAACGTGCATGCAGTAAAGGTATGTTCTCAACCTATTCTTTCTTGGACGTACCATAAAACTGCAAATAAAGCTGCTGAGAAATCATCGAAATCCTGACCTTTTCTCTCTCTATTTTCTACTGGAATCGGTTCCAAGACATGATGGGCATAAAACTAATACTGGTGTTGTGAAGTAAAACCAAATTGAACATTTTGTTTGTGGGGAACAAGTACTTTAAAACGAAAACAAGCAACAAAGATAAATTGACTCAAACCAGTGAACCAAAATTATTGATGGAATAAGATTGGAAGGTGAACCTCAGGAAGTGCGGAAGGGCACCTGCAGGGTAGTGAGACTTGTGGTCTTGAGCTGTTCACCTTCATACTCCCTCATTGTGATTATATACTATTCGTGCCCAATCTCACAAATAAATTATAGCATTCTGTTGGTGTGGGAAATCTTATAGTTCAAGCAAAAGGGAATGTAGGCTCTTTCTACAGTGTACTACACTGTCTACACCATTGGACCTTTCTGTGAATGGATGTAAATCGACAATTGTAGTGCCACTTTTCGCTTTCCCTCCTATTCAAGCACTTTATAATGTAAACACACAACCCAACTAACTTATCGTAATTTTTTGAGGCAATGTATGATCTTTGCTAAATGCACTTTAGTGATACATCTATGGGTAGTATATATCTATAAATAAATCACAAGGGCCCGTATGGTGTGTGTGCCGTTGCTTTATATAGAAGGCAAGGCATTGACTAGTGATTGGAGACTAGCCCTTCGGTATGGGATGCTTCAAGACGGTCCACTATTCTCCTCTGCAGGAATGAACTAGCAATCACGACAGAAGATCCTGCATGAAATCCTGCACAACGATAAAGCTAATAAAGTTTTTTTGGCATGTTTATGGACTAAGACACCTTCGAACAAGACTTGCATTTGCCTTTTAAGAATACTAGGTCACTACTAGGGAATCGACTTTCGGCCCCTGCTCATAGTACTGGTTACTATTGCAACCAGTACTAATAGATGTATTAGTACCGGGTGGGAAGGTAGGAACCCGAAGCGCTCTCCACGACCCCTGTTAGTACCGGGTGAAAAAAACACCAGGTACTAAAAGTGACACATTAGTACCTGTCGGGGACCTAAATATCGGGCCCCGAGACATTCTCCACACAACGAGAATTTGCCGGCCCATTAGGGTCCAGTAAAACCCAGCCTACCACCATCCCGCTTCAAAGGACGGCCCAACAGGCGACGGACCAGGCCAAGGAGCCAAGACGCATACATGAAGACGGAGCCGGCCCACGAGCGGCCCACAGGAGTCACCACGACGAAGGAGCTCACTACGCTCGAGAAGGACAAGGTCAGGGACCTTTACAAGACAGAGAACCAGAACGCTCCACGTCATCACCAGCCGACCCAGGGCTCGGACTCTACCCAAATCTCCGTCTCGCCCGAGGGTGACCTAGCTCACCACCCTCGGGCGCATGGACCCGCCCGCCCGAGGGTGGCCTAGCTCACCACCCTCGGGCGAAAAATCCCGCCTCGCCCGAGGGAGACCCAGCTCTCAATCCTCGGGCGAGGTGGCCCAACCCACTCACCCAGGGTCGCTGACCCTCGGGCATGGGAGGTTCCGTCTGGAGGAAGGGAAACAGCTGCATTTAATGTACTGCAGCAGCCAGACGAGGCGTCGGGGCCATCGATTACGCCTATGTCAAATCGGCCGCCAAATCGCTCCCAATCCGACCGATGGAACACAAAGTTGAACCGTGACGTATTACGCCGCCCCAAAGACGGGAAACCAGACAACACCGTTTCATTCCCGTGAAACACCGCCAAGACGCCACGGCGGGCGGACCCTCGAGCTCATGACACGCCACGACCGGCGTTCACGGGACCGCCCCTCACCATGCGGATTGTGAGGGACGCCTCCACGCATCCTCGGGGGCCGCACCAGGGAACGGCACGTCTGCCATCAGATCAGGACGCGTGTCTTCATCAAACAACGCCCAAGCCAACCAACCCTCGGCCGCGCGCATGCAACAAGTGTAGCCTCGGGAATTAGCCACCTAGGCATCCACATATGTAAACATTACCTCCCTCTTCCTACTATAAAAGGGGGAGTAATGCCCCATTAGCGGGGGAGCCGGACCCGAACGGAAACCAGAAGGGACAACCACCACCACCACCACTAACACGATCGTGGGGCTTGAGACCAGCTTCTCTCCCTCACGCCGCTTGTAATCCCTACTACGAGCTCTCCTTGAGCGCGAGAGGTAACACGAAAGCAGGACACCACCCGCCGGATGTAGGGCCCCGTTGGCTGAACCAGGATAAACCCACCGTGTCCGTGTCCATCTTGCGCGACGCCATTTGGAGGAGGAGGCACACGGCCTAGAAATTCTTTATTGCCGGCACCCGAGGCACCCCAGGCTCTCGGAAAACGCCGACAGTACCGGTACTAGAGGTTTTAGTACCGGACTATAATTACACCCGGTACTAAAAGGTCATCCTTCAATACCGGGGTGAGAATACAATCAGTACTAAATCCTCCGTTGCCCCTGACCCCTTCACCGCGCCCATTTATCTCTCTCTAACTTTCTCATCCTTAACTCATTCAATTCATTCTCATCCTCATTTTGCTCACGTTCTCCTTTTCTCCTCTATCACGAGGCAGGGGCCAGAGCGGTTGGCGGGTGAGGGCAAGCGGCCGATCCAGCCGGGGGGGGGAGGGCAGCCGGCGGGCCCATGGGAGCGGCCGGGCGGGCGTGGTGTATGGTCTTCCTAGCCGTCGCCGTAGCGGTGCGACGGGGGCCCGCAAGAGCAGCTAAGCCGGCGGTGTCTCGGGAGGCGGCAGTGGGGGCACGTGGCCTTCGAGTCGGCGCCAAGGCGGAGGTTGCCGGCTAGCAGTTGTTTATACTTGCTGGATCTTGTAATTGCTAGATGTTGTTCTTGTTCATACATGTGAGAAACTAAGAATGAATGTGTAAAGGTGTTATTGTAAATTTGTGATGGTGATTCATGTAAGATTGTGAGATTTATGTAAGTGTGGGATGTACATATGTGATTTGCATTCGTGCATTTTTATTGAGAGATGATTCTATGTGTGCTTGTGATTGAGAAAGTAAAAAGAAATGGAAAGAAAAGGAGGAAAAGAAAAGAAAAAAAGAAATAATGATCTTTGCGGTGGAGGCTCGTTTAGTACCGGGTCTCCTAACCACCCAAGTATTGAAGGCTCCCCCTTTAGTACCGATGTGGCAATACCATTTCAACACCGGTACTAAAGGGGGGTTGAGACCTGGTACAAAAGGTCGTTTCCCTAGTAGTGGGTGATTTCCTATGTGTTACTGCGGGATTTGAGATAGTTTTTCAATATACTATAAACCAATATAGTTATATAGTTGTCTAATTGCTCGAGATTATGTTAAAAGTTGCATGAGCTACATTTTGATGAAAATCATAGACTTTTGAGTTACTCTTTGACTAATTTATGAATGGAGAGTAGTGATAGTATTTATACTATTTGCTTTTTTTCTATTAGAAAAGACTGTTTATGAGGCACTAACAAAAAGTATGTAAATAATTAAGAACGCGGATTGTATAGACGGTCAGGATTTGAAGTTTTTCCGAGTGCAACAATTAAGCTGATGTGGTGGTACCATATGCAAGAGAATAAGCAAGCAATGCATCTCAATGAGGTGCATCTATATAGGTTATATAGATAAGCTCACAACCTCATTCTACGTAGTTTGTGTCTAGATATTTAAACATGTTTTTCTTTGTGTTGTACTTTCTACCACAAAGAGTTTTGCATGCTAGGTTTCAATCATATAAACAATATAGGAATCATAGAAAAGATAAATGCACAGTACAAAGAGTGCAATACTTAAACGTAGTCATGTAGAATGCATAGAATAGATAACTTTGACATTGCGACTTTATTATCGAGATATCAACAATCTCGCCTCCACATCACATTATCGTAAAGTGATAAGCTCCTGGTCAGGAAACTTCTTGGATAGTGTGTGGCGCACTGACCATCAAAATATAGAGATGCTTAATACACAGTAGACTCAAGCGTCAATATTGACCAAGTAGTAAACCCCAACAAACTCAAAGTATGCTTGTGACATAATAATAATGAGTACCATCCGTGCTTTTTCACCCCCACACTGTCGTCATATATAGACTGCTTAACAAATTTAAGCACTGACCCTGGACATCATATAAATATATCGTACTCACGATATGATTCTACATTCATTTATGCATGTCAACAAAAAATGGTTTTGAGTAACAGCAATCTAATTTGAATCTTACCTGATTAATTATTTTCCAGGAAGCCATTTCAAGGATTGTTTACAAGTTGTGGTGCTTTGTCTAAGGTCCTTTAGCTGACTTGGTTACAGGGCTGAGTGGCACCTCCCTAGGTCCTGGGTTCGACTCTCCGTGTGAGCGAATTTCAGACTGGGGGTTAACAAAAGTCACTCGTTGATTCCCTTGTCGGTATGAGTGATCCGACCTATGATGGGCGGGCTCGTGTAAGGGCCTGGTCGTGGGTTGGGCCTCAAAGCACGGGTCAAGGACCAAGCCATAGGGGTGGCATCCCTATGCATGAGGGGGCTAGCTTTCGTGACTTTTCTCGACCGGGCTCCGGTTGAGCTCTTCTTATTGCAATACCGTGGGGGCGGTCTTTCCCCATCGGCTGAGTTTTTTTTAACATGTGGTGTTTTGCCATCAAGGCATCTGTCGCCTGCTCTTTCCTTTTAGAGTGAATTTTATTGTAGGTCCGCAAACTATTTCCGAGATCCTATATTAGTACATGAACGAAAAAAAGTGGTCATATAAGTCCATGGTCTATTAAAGGCTTGTCATCCAGGTCCAAAAACATTCTCAGAGGCTCCTTTTGCCCATGTAGCCATGCCAACGTGGCAATAAATTGCAAAAAAAGGTCTCTCCATGTCTTATTTTTTGCTCTATTCAAGCTCTGATCGTCATCAATAGTCCGCTGCCACCCTCGCGCCTTGAGGCTGCTGATCATGGCCTGCTGCCACGGCCGCTCTCACGCCTCAGGCCAGCCTGCCATGACTCTCGTCGAGGCCTCACGCCTCGAAGGTGTGATGACGAGAGGCGAGCATGTGAAATGAACTATGGAGGAATTTTTTGCAACTTATTGCCACGCTGGCATTGCCATGTAAGCAAAAGGTGGCCTCCATGAACGCTTTTGGACCTAGATGACCACTCTTTAATATATCATGGACCTATATGATTACTTTTTTAGTTGATGGACCTAGATGACATCTCAAAAATAGTTCATGGACCAACGGTGTAATTCACTCTTCCTTTTACTTATTATCTGTATAGTGAAGATGGAAAACCATAAGATCTGTGGACCCCACATGGGCTCTTTTATTGAGCTGCCATGTGAGACTCAAGTGATGAACAAATGTGCTTCAAAGTAACTTTAACATTTTGATTTGTAATTAGTAAATGCGTTCAAAGTTATCTAATCACTTTCTGTATTTTCGGGGAAACTTCGAAGGCTTCTTGTACCAGTTCAAAAGTTTTCTAAGTCAACTTGAAAAGTCTACGAGAATTGATACCAAAGCTTTGTTGAATCAGTTTCAAATTTTAAAATAAATATAAAATGTCTCGTACATGCATGGCATCAAAATGTTCTAAAATCAGTTCCAATCTGTCTTTGTACCAGTACAAAATTCTATGTTACAGTAATGGCATACATGGACTCTATTTTTAGTGATTTAAAATATCTACTTGAATTATTTTTTTTGTAAATCTACATGCATGCTTTTTTTCCAAAACATGTTGAGAATGAGTTAATCTCCATAAGTATTCTTTTAAAAAAAATTTACTAGATATTTTTCACACTTATATATATGCAGACGAGGTAATTATTATATTGTTGCTCGTTCAAAAATGCTTCATTGGTTGAGATATACTATAAGTTGATCAACCCTGATGAGTGATGGTGACGACCTATCATCTTTAAGTTGACTGACCTGGTGTTTGGGAGTATTTCTTTCCAGAAACATTTTTTTTAGAAAAGAGAGCAGGCCTAATGATATGCCTTGCGCATGTACTTTATCCAATACTGTACATACTGTTTTTTGTTTTAAAAACACAAGTATCACACAAGACAACGTGAGGTCACGGTAGCATATAGGAAGCTTCCAACTGCTTCTGAGATTCGTGAAACACGCCCTTTTGTTGTTAGCAGGGTTCTCGCTCCTTGTGCTTTCAAACCGACCACAACTTTGCGCTGGTGGCCACAAATAAAGGAGCCCGAGGTTCCCCCAAGCATCATTTTCCTCGACCATATCCAGTGGGACTGCTTGCATTTTGAACGTGGGTCTTTCCAAAGGGATTCAACGGATACGGAGGATTTAATCCAGGGTGGCTCTATAGAAATGATACATTCCACATAGTTGGAGGGAAAACTTCTCTTCCTATCAGGCTATCACTACTATGGAATCCACCTTCTGTACCGGCTCTCCCCCTTTAGTACCCATTGTGCAACCGGACTACTATATACTGTATTTGGTACTAAGGCCGCTCACAATGCAGACTCTGCCATAGAGTCTAAGCTTATTTATTATCATCGTATTTATTGCACTTTACTGATGTGGCACTGATGTGGCGGTATATTTATGGAAGAGAGAGGGAGAAAAAACAAGACTCCAAGTCTTATTTGGACTCCAAGTCCACGTTAACCAAGGTAATAAATAGTTTTAGACTCTATGGTAGAGTCTGCATTGTGAGTGCCCTAAAGGAACACAACTCAAATAACTTGTACTAAAGGCACCCTTTAGTACCGGTCGGGTTCCTCACCCCGTACTTCGCCCCCTTTTGTTTTGCCTTTTCTTTTATTTTTCTTTTTTTTTTTTTGTTTTCTCCTACATCTGGTCCCCTTATTCCCCACCATCATCACACCACCACTCGTCAGCTGTCATACTGGCCGTTAGCCCCTCCCTCAGCGGCCAATGTGCCTGCCCCTCCCTTGTCGGCTATCATGCCCCTGCTAGGGAGCCGTGCCCGCTCCTAACTTGGTCAATAGCTGCGCCCACCCCTCCCCTTGGCAACTGCCGCACCCTCACCGAGGGGCCGCAGAGTGCACGCCACCGGGTTGGGGAGGCCAAACATTTCTCCACAACACCCTAACTGTCCATCATCGCCCATTTGGGAACTATTGTGGCACAAGTGGACAGTTTCGGTTGCCGGTTGTGATATTATAAAAATCCACACCCGGCACCACCACCCTTGGAAACAGAGAGAGAGAGAGAGAGGGAGGGAGGGAGGGAGGGAGGGAGGGAGGGAGAGGGAGTGAGAGAGAGAAAGAGAGGCTCATTGAGGAGAGAGGACAACTAGAACCTTATCACCATCATGGCCTGCGGCCACTCCGACGATGTCACCCGTAGTCGCTGCCCTCGCAGATCTGAGAGGCCCACCGGAGCCTGCCGCTGGCATTCTAACGCCACCGCATAGCCCTCTATCAAAGTCCCCATGTACCGTCACTCCTCCGCCGCTCTCCTCTCGCTATGTTGAGGTACAACGAGCGAATGGGGGAGGGGAGGTGCAGTGAGTAGAGAGAGAACAAGGGGAGGGCTGATCAGAGGAGAGACTGGGAGGGGGTGGCGAGATTAGAGGATAGCAGAGAGGGAATGAAGAGACAAGGTGTTGCGGGATGACTGAGGAGAGAATGAGAGAAAAGGTGCAGGCGTCCGAGTCAGGAGAGGGGGTACCTAGACTTCACAGCGGCTGATAAAAATTTCGATTTCGTGGTCTTCCCCTTCACCGCCGGTTTGTGTGATAACTATCATGGTCAGCTTGTAATACAAAACTGACGGTGATGGGAAATTATCACCACCTATTTTAGTTTAACCACCAATGTGCGTAAAAGCCTGGTGGTGATGGCTGATCACTGTCGGATTTCAAAAAATCAGCGGTGATAGGTTGTTTGTGATGAATGTTTCTATAGTAATGACATGAAAAAGAGGGAGGGAGAGGACAAGATGGAATCGTGGTGAGAAGGAGTGAGGACTTAGGAGATAAAATGGTGGTGGGATGGTACTTGGAGACGGTGGGAGGAGGGTTGGGAACTTAGTACGGGGTGGAGGTCTTACACGTTACTAATGGGTGACTTGGTGAATCCTCCACCCGGTACTAAAGGCCCTCAGCCACATTAATATATATCAGGTGGAGTTCTCACCCGGTACTAAAGATCACCCTTTGCAGGTTCTTTAGGGACTAGACAAACGTGCATATTAGTACTAGGTCAAAATGCAACCAATACTAAACTGGGGATGAAAGGTTGATTTTCCAGTAGTGTATACTCAAACACTGTTGCAGCTTTGGATGTACTTTTGGACCATGTTATCCGTTCAGCGCATAATAATTATGTTTCATGGATCTGTATAATTTGTTCTTAGGAAACACAATATTTGTTCTGAGTTTACAACTTTTGAAGTATGTTTCATGTGTTTCTATGATTTGTTCCATGTGCATAACATTTTATTCCTTAGTTCACATGTGTTTTTCTAGGTGTTTGTTCAACATTTCCTCGATGTACACAACATTTCTTCCAATATTAGGATCTAGCTTATGTGATTTGTTCCACGGTTTTTCATGATTTATTCCATGTGCAGAGTGCTTGTTTATTTAATTCCCATAGTTTGTATGACTTGTTATCCATCCATAAATTATTTGTTCTAGGCTTATGAACTAGGTTCTGTTATATAATTTACGAGTTTCTATGATTGTTAGATGCGTATAAATATTTTGTTCCTTTATTAGTTCTTGCTTTTTTCCATTAGTTCTTTCTTTGTTCCATGTATATTTTTTTTGTTCTAGAGTATCCCTAATTTTCTTCGGTGTTCAATCTTTTGTTCCTTAAATTTTTTATATAAAATTTTGATGTCTGAATATTTCAACATATATGTAATTTGCTCTTTCAATATTCTTTAAAACAAATTGAATCAGTTTCTAAACCAAATAGCCGAAGTGAAAACCATGTGGAAGTTATATAGGATTCCTATTAGGCTTGCTTGTTTCCTAATTAATTTTCGGCTGTCAGCCCAGGCAGGCCCATTCAGCCTGTGTGACGCGAATAGGATATATGGTCCAATCCAATCAAGTTGGACCAGGCAGATGTCCAATTTGGGTTTGCCCGTGAGCCAGGTAATGAATGCCCATTTGGGCTTTTCTGTTCGAGTTGCTAAGATACAAACGCTGAGAACTTGAATCAAGTGATGGGAAAGAACTGGGGACTGCCTACACATCTTCCACACTCATCACCATCAAGTCTGATTTTAACAACCCAGCTTTTTGGTATGAAAAAAATTGCAAAATTTAAAACTTTTTTGTTTGAATATGTGTGACTCCCTTAATTTTTAAATCCTATTTGGTAGCCTCTCTTCTAAGTTCCCTAAATAAATTTAAACCATATAAAAATTATTTTAAAATTGAATTTTGCTATTTTTTCTGTCAACAGATTTTGTTAACTTTGAATCTGTCAAATCCAAGGCCATTAATTCTGTTCTTTAAGATTTGTGCTTATTTTTGCGTTTTTGGTGGGCAAACAGTGGAAAACCGACGGGCTGCAACCGCCCCACGGGTTTGTAACAGATGTTGACCCGTTCTTTTCACCTCCCCATTGTTTCGGCTTTCCAAATCCGCAGGCGCAGGACTGCGCCGTCCTCGTCCGCGCCCTCTTCCCCACTGCCGGCGCAGCCTTGTCTCCGCCTCCAGCCTCGCCGCTCCGCCGCGCCCTCCCCGCCGCCACCACAGCCTTGTCGCCGCCTCCACCTTTGCCGCCCCTCCCCTGCGGCCCATGCCCTTTTGTCGCCGCCTCCGGCCCGCCGGCGCTTGCGCGCGCCCCCGCGGCCCACGCATCCTCGTCGCCGCCTCGCGCTAGCCTCATCGTGCCCTCCCCACGCGCCTCCCTTTCGCAGCCTCGGGCCGTCGGAGTTTGTTGTGGTTGTGCGATGGGGTGGAGCTGCATCCAGTCGCCCGGCGTTGCGGTGCCCGTCGCCGAGCCCACGCAAGAGCCTCGCCGTGCCTTCTGTCGAGGTTAGTAAGTCCCATCTCTGTTTGCTTTTGATGTGAATTTGTTGTTCTAGTTTTCATCCAGGGGTTTGTCCCACTGTATTTGTGTGTATAATAGCAAGTGTAGATCATACAGTCACTTGCTGCAATGTTAGAATCTGGCGAAATTCCTTTGTTAAATTCGAATTAGCGTTGTTTTGCTGGTGATTTGAATTCAAAATTCATCATGCCTAATGTTTTGGAATTGTAATAACTGATGGCTAAGTTGTCTAGTGAATTCAACTTTTTGGCATTCTGGTGGGAATGTTCAAAAAAAAAAAAAAGAAAAGAAAAAATGTTGTGCTAGTGCCCCCTTGATTGCCGTGGAAGACCAGGTTCCTACACTTGTTTTAACATTGCTGGATTTAGTGAATCCACCAAACATATGAATATGTGATGTTTGCTTGTGCTTGCTCAGTTTTTTTCTTCCCCTGTGCTCAGTTTTTTGTTCCTAGCACCATTCCTCAATGGGTGGGATCCATTTTAGCATGCATAAATCCAGACTTTATTTGTAAGGTTGCAACTAGCACCTGGATTTTGTGTCCTTTGTTTGCGGATGCTTGTTTGTGTATTGTGCATTGAGCTACTGGGGAGGGGAGGGGCAGGGGTGTGTAGGATCTGGCCCCCCTGTTTTTTGGTTGATGGAATGTTAGATCTGTCGAAATGTCATTTGTTCCTAGCACCATTCCTAGTACAGCAGCACAGGGCAACAACCTGTGCCTCAATGGATTCCTGCATCATCTCTACCAACTATATTGTACTTATTATTCCACTATTCCAGCACTACATGTTTACCGATGTTTGGAGCCTATCATATCATTCAGATGCATTAACACCATTTGGTTCCAGCATCTTTGTTATTTGATCATGTAATTTATGTTGCATGCCCCTAACACCATTTGGTTCCAGCATCTTTGTTTTTTTGAAAATTAAAAGCATGCTCCCTACTAGGCAATGGGTTTTGGGGCAATTCTCTTTAGAATAAAAATTGCATGCCCCCTACTAGGCAATGGGTTTTGAGGTTTTGTTGTCTTTTTTAAATAAAAAGCATGCCCCCTAGTAGGCAATGAGTTTTGGGGCAATTTCCTTTTTGGAAAAAAATAGCATGACTAGGCAATAGGTTTTGGGGCTTTTAGTTTTTGAAAAAAAAAAAAACATGCCTTCCTAGTAGGGTATTGGTTTTTTTAAATTATAAAAGAATGCCCCCCCTACCCCCCACCCCTAGAAGGTAATTTGTTTTGGGGCAATTTTTTTAACAAAGCATGTCCCCCTACTATGCAAAGGGTTTTGGGGGTTTTTGTTTTTGAAAATTAAAAGCATGCCCCCTACTAGTCAATGGGTTTTGGGGCAATTCTCTTTTTGGAATAAAAATTGTGTGCCCCCTACTAGGTGTTGGTATTTATTAAGTGCAAAAAGAAAATAAAGGGTTCATAGTTTTACGAATATATATACCATTGTAGCTTTTACCGGGGAGTATTCTAGAGTATCGTTATTTATATTTTCCACGAGGGGAAGCAAGGGTAAAGACTATGATAAATCAAAATCATGTATCTACTAACTTAATATACCAACTAAACTAAAGTGAGGGGGTAAATAATGTATATGATATGAATGATAATTAATAGCACTTAACGGGGAGAATATTATAATATAGAATAGATAGCTAGATCGAGAGGACAACGGGAGAGATCTAGGTTCTGAATACTTCTCTAGTACTTTGGTTCTTGAGTAACTAAGGCATGAAAAGGTATAGCGATCATAAAAGAACACTTCGGGACATCGTAACACTAGCAGCGGAAAGGGATGAGAAGGGGGCTAGGAAGCTCCGACCACGGTCCTACACTACCAATCCGAGCGTGGTGGAATATACGTCGGCCGTTAGGGCTGTCACCACCTAGGGCTACCACAACTATCCGTGGGACTGGGTGCAATCTAATGTAACCTCTAGTCTAGACACCATGTCCACACTATTAATTACTACTCTAATCATCATGAATAACCAGAGCACTCAATACGAGCGAAGATCCCATGCAATTATATAACAACTATATTCTAATCAATAATCATGAAAGGCATAGAAGTACTAGAAAAGATAGATCTAATTATGGCATAAAGTCTAATAGAGTTGAGATACAAAGATATACTGTAAGTTTGAAGACTTTCTCGAACCAGGAACGCTAGTTCCGCTCTCTCCCTAACTCTCTACTAGATCTATTCTATTACATTGTAGCTGTCTAATCTAATCCTCCAGGCGTCGTGCCTCCATCTGATGAGATATGAAATTGATGTATGAGATTAGGGGCCTGGGGGCTTGCTTATATAGTCGGGAGGAGGTACCAGGTGTTGGATCTAGATACAACTCGTACTTCCACCGTCGCCCTCGGATCAAACCGACATTAAACGGCGGATTAGATTGTGTCTTAGAGGCGGTTGGAGAAGCTTCGAGGCGGAGATGACTTGGCCGAGGGGCCAGGCCGGTCGGCTTTGAATATTAGGCGGTCGGCTGGGGTGGGTCCCCCCCGGGTCCCTTGAAGGCGTCGTGGCTTCCGGAGTCTTCTAGATGATGTATTTTCGGGTGTTGGGACTCTTTGGCGTCGGGTGTACTCGGAACCTTCTAGACTTTGTTCAGGAGTTGGATTATGTTGCGTTGCGTAGTCGTATTGCTCGCGAACTCTCTTGCTTTTTTCTGTTAAGTCCCTACAAATCATAACTTTACCAAAACTCATGGAAATCGTTAGTAGAAACCCCTAATAAGGTTATCTAATTATATTTTAGTCCTTTTCCATGTTTAGTTGACAATTAAAAGTATACATTAACATGTGTCAACAAACTCCCCGCACTTAGGCTTTTACTCGTCCTCGATAAAAGGATGGTCTAACTTTAATGTAACCAGTAGAGACAAAGAATGGATCATAATTAAACTCCATGGTCATACCTGCACTTTGGGATATCGAGCATGAAATGGTTAGAAACAGATCACCTTAAATTCTTAAACCAAGTCACTTGGAGAGATTTTGCATAAGTTTTGAAAAGAAAACATAGCTCTACTTACTCCTTTGTGACACTCTCAAGTCTCTCAAAATATATTATATCCTCACAGTTCATTTATTATATCATATGTGGAGCTCAAGAACATGTAGCACACTTACCTTGTATTTATTCTTTGAGTCAAGCTGTGGATCCATGGAGATAGATGTCATAAGTCATAGATCAAGATGTGTATGTGAGTCAAGATTATTATTACCCTTTGCTCTTTCTAGTTGAAAATCGTCTATCTCCCTTTTTTTGGAACATTTATTTATTTATTTTCCAAGCGAGGTAACCAGCTATTTAGTGGAGAGGTGGGTTCTACTCACCCCTCGGACACTTGTCCATTTTACTCTCTCATTTATTAGAGAAGTGGGCCCTACTCACCCTCGGACACTTGTCCATTATTCTTCTCTTCATTTTTGCCTTTTTTCTCTTTTTTTTTTTCGAGAGAGGGGGTTCTTGACCAGTAGAACACTTGCTCATTTTCTCCTCTCTCTCACTTTTCTCTCCACTCTTAGAATTTTGAACATTTGGCTTTTTCATAGCTGTACCTTTTTCAACAATTAAAATTATGGGAGATAGAGATTAAAACTTTTTTTAGAGCATGGATACTTTAGTGAAAGCAAAGTGAATGTGATCTTGATCTTAGACTTTAGACAAATTTCAACATGGGTCGTGGTTTTGACAAAGCTCAACACAAGAAAGCAACAATTAATTAGATATATCTTTAATGATTGCTACGGCTCTATTAGGATGTATCATTGATCACAAAGGAGAAGCATAACTAATGATTTTAATATTTTGAAATAAATAACTCTCCAAAGACAAGATAAAAAGAAAGATGATCTCATTATTCTAACTTTATTATTTCTCATGTTTTAAGCAATTAAAGCATCCCAACAAGTGACAGGTATATGTAGGAATTTAATCATGCAAAACTTTGTTCATGGGTTAACAAGACATCTTTTTTCATGTAGGGAAAACATACCATAACAGAAAAAGACTTATTTTAATTGAACGGAAAGTAATTTGCGAAAATTGAAAAAGTTTTAGGAAGCAAACCGAGGCGGTGGGACGAAGCGGGGCCTACGTGGGACGAGGCGGGGGGCGGTCGGCCCGGGTATATGGGCGGTCGGCCTCCCCACCGGACCGTGTCGGGCGCGGTTCGTCGTCTTGAGTCGATGGTTCCATCTTGGTTCCTAATTTCTTGATTTTTGGTCGCGAAGAATTTGTTGGGTCGTCGAGGATCTCCCCCCACACTTATTTTTCAAGTTATCTTGCATACAAAGCATGGTGAAGACAAAAACATATCCAGAAATATATGGAGAATAATTGACTCAACTTGTGGATGACTTCCATAAGAGCACTTTATTATATAATTCTGAATCCTAATATTTAATAGTAAACTAATTTTGACTAAACCGAACTAAACAAATTGATCGAACTAACTTTTATAACTCACATGCTAAGACTCATTAACTCGTATACAATAACTAGCTAATATTAAAAAGGTAAAGTAGCAATACTTATCGTGATAACTGGGGTGCTCTCCCCCAAACTGGATCTTGAAGTAGTCCTTTCGTTCGTCCTTGGAACTCGTTCGCCTGCGGGTTCTCCTTAAATGTTCTCCCTGCAAACATTAATTCCGCATATACCCGAAGAAACAAATTCTAGGAACATATTGTGAGCCTTCATGTGCTCACGTATTTTTGGATTTTTATTTTTATGCCGCCACAACAAGGAGTACTTGCATGGGGCTTAAAGAAACTGATGCAGAAAGCAGTAAACATATTTTTATGATTTTTTTTATGCAGGTATAGGAAAGTGAATATGCTAAAGGAAATATGCTAATTTAAATATGCCGTGTAGAAAATAAACATGTAGATAAATACTGAATTACCTCTTGATGAGAATTTTGAGTACTTACTCTCATGGCGTGCGTCATCGATGGCATCTCGTCGGAATGGTGCCTTCAATGATCTCGACGAGTGGCGTAGATGAGGTGGCCGATGGAGATGGAGTTTGTTCAGTTGATGACGCGGGTAGTGGTAGGTCTTCAGAAGGTGTACTCTTGATGTCCTCTTCAGTAGGTGATGCTTTTTCCCTTTTCCATGTCGCTTCTTAGCCGGAGGAGACCTTTCTTGGAGTGGCGGGTCTTTGAGTGTTCGGGGCCGAGCGAACTTCTTTAATCTTTCTTAATGTCTTCCTTGTTCGTCAACTCCGTTCCGACCGGTCTTGTGATTTTTAGCGGCGTCTCGCGTCTTGTTTTTCTTGGGTCTTGTGGTGAGGTAGGCAATAGTGGTGGTGTAAGGCCCTCTTGATGGAGTATGAACGTTGACCCATTACTCTTGTCAAGTGGTCTACACCTCCGGTCATGTCGTGCTCACTTTGATCTTCCTTGGTCACTCCTCAAGTGCATCATCATCGATCTTAATAGCTACTTGGTGATGGCGTTGCCCATGTTCTTGATTCACCGCTTGAAGGAAGATTGAATGGTGGCGGTACCGGCGGCGTCTTGTTTAGTGTGCATATTTGTAAGTCGGGGACTTCCACTTGTAGGAATTGGGGAAGTAAGACTTCCCCTCTTATTGCGCAAAGTGAGTCCCGCTTGCAAAGACAAGGTAGAGATCAAGTGCATGGGCTGTTGGTGGGAAAACACCATCGAACCAAAATTTCATTTACTTCTATTCTAACCTTGCGGGCACATTGAACAAAATAAAGATAATGTATAAGTTCATTTATGACTAGGGTGGTAAGATCAGAAGATAAATCTAGCATGTAAATATTTTTAGCAAAATAATGAGCGAACAAGAAAGTGATGCTAGAAACAGATTTAAAAAGCTAACATGTCGAGTTAACAAGATTGAATCATGTGAAACTATAACTCTAGCATGTTTGACTTTTCATTTATGAGAATGCCATAGTAAAGAGGAATTAATGACAACTTACCTCAAGGTGTTACCTTTATTATTGGAATATGATGGCGCTTATTACACCTTATGGTGGTCCTTCTCTTCTTCTTGAGTGGCATGTGGAGTGACGGGTGCATGTCGGGGAGGAAGAGGATGGCTTAATTATCTTCAATGGAATTGGCCGCCCTCCTTGATGCTTCCATCAACCATGAATTCCTCCTTCGAGTGAGTGATTACGATTTTGTCTTGTGTCACTCTTGTTCTTCTTCTTTTTTTTCGCTTATCGGGAATTCTTTTATCCATAAGTCATGTCTCACATGTCTTGCTCAATCTCTAGTGAGTTCATCTCGACCTCCCCAGTCCAAAAAGATATACCAGCATCTACTATAGTGTACTATGGTTCAAAAGTCAACCTAGACACCACGTCTAATTTGATTTAGGAAGGCGTTCTAACCTAAGCACCACGCTTTTAATTTAAAAAGCCTTTAGAAGAAAGATCACCACACCTTATGGTTTCAGGAATCAAACTAAACACCATGTTTAACTTTCGAGCCATGAAAATAATTTAAACTAAGCACCTGCTTAATCTAAAAGGTGTATGAAAATACTTCAAAACCTAAGCATACTATAGCAAACAACGGTAGCATGAAAGCATTGCGTAGATTTTTTTTTTTTTCAAACGAGAGATGATAGAGCATGATGAGTGTTTAACGGTCGAGCATGCATAAAGGTAAAGATAACCAAGCTAGTGTAGCAACATGACAATAAATGTTTCTATGTATGTAATTCAATGTTGCATAATGACCGGTTGGACATACCTTGTATTGTCATCCTTCGTTCTTCTTTACTCCAAACCTGGCATGGTTGACAAGAATATCCGAAGGAAAAATAATCATATGCTCATAATGTAGGGATATATAGTGATATCCTCGTCTATTCCACACTCAACGAGCAAGGGTAATCCTACTAAAGCTAGTTAATACACTAAATTAGCGGATATCAAGATCATTATCAAAATCTTTACGCCAATTGCTTCCCAAGAACGGCGCCAAAAAAGCTTGTTGGTATTTATTAAGTGCAAAAAGAAAATAAAGGGTTCGCAGTTTACGAGAATATATATACCATTGTAGCTTTTACCGGGAGTATTCTAGAGTATCGTTATTTATATTTTCCACGAGGGAAGCAAGGGTAAAGACTATGATAAATCAAAATCATGTATCTACTAACTTAATATACCAACTAAACTAAAGTGAGGGGGGGTAAATAATGTATATGATATGAATGATAATTAATAGCACTTAACCGGGAGAATATTATAATATAGAATAGATAGCTAGATCGAGAGGACAACGGAGAGATCTAGGTTCCTGAATACTTCTCTAGTACTTTGGTTCTTGAGTAACTAAGGCATGAAAAGGTATAGCGATCATAAAAGAACACTTCGGGACATCGGAACACTAGCGGCGGAAAGGGATGAGAAGGGGGCTAGGAAGCTCCGACCACGGTCCTACACTACCAATCCGAACGTGGTGGAATACGTCGGCCGTTAAATTTGTCACCACCTAGGGCTACCACAACTATCCGTGGATTTGGGTGCAATCTAATGTAACCTCTAGTCTAGACACCATGTCCACACTATTAATTACTACTCTAATCATCATGAATAACCGCAGCACTCAATACGAGCGAAGATCCCATGCAATTATATAACAACTATATTCTAATCAATAATCATGAAAGGCATAGAAGTACTAGAAAAGATAGATCTAATTATGGCATAAAGTCTAATAGAGTTGAGATACAAAGATATACCGTAACGCCGAAGACTTCTCGTAACGGAACGCGATTCCGCTCTCCCTAACTCTCTACTAGATCTATTCTATTACATTGTAGTTTGTCTAATCTAATCCTCCAGGCGCCGTGCCTCCATCCGATGAGATATGAAATTGATGTATGAGATTAGGGGCCTGGGGGCTTGCTTATATAGTCGGGAGGAGGTACCAGGTGTTGGATCTAGATACAACTCGTACTTCCACCGTCGCCCTCGGATCAAACCGACATTAAACGAGCGGATTAGATTGTGTCTTAGAGGCGGTTGGAGAAGCTTCTGGAAGCGGAGATGACTTGGCCGAGGGGCCAGGCCGGTCGGCCTGAATATTAGGCCGGTCGGCCTGGGGTGGGTCCCACCCCGGGTCCCGCGGTGCGTCGTGGCTTCTGGAGTCTTCTAGATGATGTATTTTCGGTGTTGGGACTCTTTTGACGTCGGGTGTACTCCGGAACCTTCTAGACTTTGTTGGGAGTTGGATTATGTTGCGTTATGTAGTCGTATTGCTCGCGAACTCTGCCTTTTTTTCTGTTAAGTCCCTACAAATCATAACTTTACCAAAACTCATGGAAATCGTTAGTAGAAACCCCTAATAAGGTTATCTAATTATATTTTAGTCCTTTTTTCCATGTTTAGTTGACAATTAAAAGTATACATTAACATGTGTCAACACTAGGCAATGGGTTTTGTTGTCTTTTTTAATTTAAAAGCATGCCCCCTACTAGGCAATGGGTTTTGAGTTTTTTTTTTTTTTTGAAAATTAAAAGCATGCCCCCTAGTAGGCAATGGGTTTTGGGGCAATTCTCTTTTGGAATAAAAATTGCATGCCCCCTACTAGGCAATGGGTTTTTGGGTTTTGTTCTCTTTTAAATTTAAAACATGCCCCTAGTAGGCAATGGGTTTTGGGGCAATTTTCTTTTTGGAAAAAATAGCATGCCCCTACTAGGCAATAGATTTTGGGTCTTTTAGTTTTTTGGAAAAAAAAAAAAAGCATGCCTTCCTAGGGTATTTTTTTTTTTTTAGAATTTCTATGCTTTTTTGCATGTCTTTATAGGCTTAGTTATATTTGTGTATGTATATCTCTATATGTGTGTTATTATGTCTCTGTCTATAGAATGAATTTAGTTGAATTTATATGTTATTTTTTTCTGTCTTTATAGGCTTATTTTTTAGAATTTCTATGCCTATCTGCATGTCTTTATAGGCTTAGTTATATTTTTCTATGTATATCTCTATATTTGTTTTTTTATTATCTCTCTCTGTCTATACTATTATTGAATTTAGTTGAATTTATATGTCAATTTGCCTGTCTTTGTAGTCTTAGTTATTTTATTAGAATTTCGGTGCCTATCTGCATGTCTTTATAGTTTTTCTTTCTCTGTCTATAGGCTTACGCATGTAATTATAATCTCTATGTCTTTATATTTGTTAGCTGAAACGCTCTTTTTTTTATTTTCTGATCTGAGAGTCAGTTGCTTTCTATGTATGTGTTGTTAGTTATCTCTAGCAGACATGTCTTTGAATTTGTGCATTTGGTTCCAGGGTCTTTGACAGCTTATCCTTTGTTTCGAATTGTCTCCCTCTTTTTATTTCTCTCTCTTTGTTTGTTTTCTGGCTTTGATGTGTGCTTCATACATATTTGGCTCAACCTGTACACATTATCAGGTTTTCATAGCCGTAGGCAAGAAGAACAAACAAGATTGTTTTCTGTCAAAGCTTTCTCAAGGTGTATGGTGCGACATCCCTTGCCCACAAGATACCTGTCTATGATGGAATTAAGAGCATGTACACCGCAGGCGAGATGCGATTCCAATCAATGGAGTTTGATGTCAAGTTGGGGCGCCGAGAAATGTAAGTATGATTCCTGTTTAACCTCTCTTTCTCTGTAGTATTTCTCTGGATCTAACTGAATTGGTTTAGCTGTATTTTACAATCTGAAGATGGTGAGTTGCTGCTAGTACGGTGAGCTATTGCTAATGCAGCCTTTTTGCTTTTTTGAAGTGTCTCTCTCTCTCCCTCCTCTCTCTTGTATGTTTGAGTTTAGTTGTCTCAGCCATTATTATAGTTGATTTTTTTTAGCTGAAATGTCTTTTGTCTCTCTTTGTCTCCAACAAATGCTAATATCTATCCTATGTGCAGTACACTATTGTGACTTGCTTACTGATGAAATTTGCATCCTGTTATGTCATGTGAAGTTTCTCTGTTTAACTCTCTTTTTTTGTGTTTTAATGAAGCCAATGATGGATGTCTTCTCTCCTTGAAACTGAAAACATGAATTGATTTGCATTTCTGAAACTAGCCATGAAACTGTGAAGCTTTTTTCGCCTTTGTTCTTTTTCTGATTCATATGGAGTCTGACCATTTTCCATTTTTTTTTTTTTTTGCACTGAACAGGCCAGGGATCATGCTTCTGTATCCTCAGTAATTAACACTTTAACCCCATCCAGAGAATCATCACTCTCTAATGCTTCTGAACTCAGTTCCTGATGATCCAGTAGTGACTGAAGCCGTGGCAAGACTGCTCTTAGTTGCCTGCTACACATGTGTGACAATATCAAACCAGTGTCCATGAACTTCTTGTTGTGATAAAAAAGAGGGCACAGAGCCTCTACGACTCGTGCTCCTTGTCAAAGCTCCGCACATGTGCTCTTCATCTGCTTCCTGCTTTTGAGTTTTTTGTGCTCCAAGCAAGCTAAGCTACTAGCTCGAGGATGTCTTGCAGCTGCGGATCAAGTTGCAACTGCGGCTCAAGCTACAAGTGCAGGTAAGGCTGCTTCTTTTCCTTGCGAATTACTAACTAGTTACAAGTATGATCTTGTCTTCCTTTGTGGATTAATTGTACATGATGATGGTTGTATATATATTAACAAGAGAAGAGACTGGCGTGTTGCCTTTTATTTGCAGCAAAATGTGCCCTGACCTGGAGGAGAAGAGAAGCGGCGGCACTCAGGCCAGTGTCGTCGTCCTCGTTGTTGCGCCTGAGAAGAAGGCGACACAGTTTGAGGCGGTGGCTGAGTCTGGCGAGGCCACCCATGCCTACAGTTTTTCAACGGCTGCAAATGCAACCCCTGCAACTGCCGATCGATCCTATGCAAGTTATGTGCAGAGGAGCGGGGATGCCCGGTGCATGCCTGTCACTGTCAGTGACCGCTTTTTTATACTATCTGCTACTTTGTGCTTGTGTTTGTCAAGAACAAAGGATGAGCCATAGTCTGGTCCGGCTCTCTGCTTGGTGTCCTTTTGTGCTTTCAGTAGGTGTATTAATATTTGGGCAAATCCACTCCTTTGTCAAAGCTCTGCACATGTGCTCCTTGACAAATCCGTATGTATGTCAGTCAGCGTGGTGTTGTGTATGTTAGTAATCAACAACATATTGGGTTATTGATTTTGATTGCTTTTTTTGGTTATTGGATTTGTCCATTTAGTCAGGTTGTCATATTTTGAAAATTTGACAGATTTCTGTTTTAGATAATCTGTTGACAGATTTTTAGCCATCCAAATTTGTCAACAGATTTGTACCTTTTTAAAAATCTGTTGACAGATAAATAGTCACTCCTTTTAAAATTATGGTTTAAAGTTTGAGTTGAATCTTCTTGGATTTTAATTGTGTGTGTTTGAATTTGAAAGTAATGAAATTCAAACAATATAAATATATGTTTATATAAGTGTAAATCTTAGTTTCAAACCTAAAGTCTACCTCTGCTCCCTCATCTTTCTATCCTATCCAAACCCGGTCCCTCTTCTTCCTTTCTCTTTTCCCGCAGCCCACTAATCACCTCGGGCCGGCCCACCTAACCAGCTCAGCCGGCCCACTAGGACGGAAGCTCTCCTCCTCCTTTATTTTTCTCTCACAAGCGGGGCCCGCTCGTTAGGCCTCCTCATCCTTTTTTCCCCTTTCTCCCGTTCACACGGCGCTCCGCCGCACGCGCCGCCGCGCCCGTCCCACGCGCACCCGTGACGAGATGGCCGGGCCGCCCGGCTGCCACGCACGCCGAGCCATCCGGCGCACCCGCGCCCCGACCTTTCTACCCTCATCGGCGATACACCTTCAAGCAAAAGTTCCAACCTTTCCCGTCGGCTTTCAACTGACACGGAAAGGTAACTATCCATGTTAGCCGTGGACTGACAAGATTGCCTCAAACTTTTCCTGTCAGCCACCACTCCGGACACGGTTGGCTATGTCACAGCATATATAATGCTACCCATAATCCAATTTCAAATAGTATTTTTCATATACATCTAAGCTTATTTACACAATTCGATCAACCCATTCAAGCATCCATCCACACACAGTTGCAATGCGTTCTTACAAGATTCTGCAATGCTTAGTCCGCATCGCACAGCAAACAAGTTACTTGCAATTGCATATGCTATTAGGTCTTAGGTGTATGACTCATTCTAGATGCCTCCAAAATATGCAGCATCCTACCCTAGTTGCAATGCACATGCAACAAATATCAGAATAGGTCACCTAAAGGTTCTTAGATAGATAGCAATATATATGAAGCAGCTGCTGCATAACTAATAGAGAAGCTCTGAAGGGGCAATATGAACCTGTTGCCAAGCACACAGCTGCTGGATACAACCCAATATACTTTTGCATCCCAAAATCCTAAATAAAACACATTGCTCTTCAAACTTGCTGGTTTCTGCCTTAAAGTGAACAAAAGATGTCAGATTCATAAATACTTGCAGCCATCACCACAATAGATTTGAGTTCAGGCAAACCTGATGTGTGAAAAAAAAAAAAAAAAAAAAACCTGCAGGGAGTATATCTTTCCAATAAATGGATAGACCATACAGAAAAAATGGAAGAAGACCTAATTGTTATAACCTGAGTAAGCGACAAGAGTGAATTGCAACCGTTGCGTCTGTCTGCGCCCATTCTATTGATCCTAGCAACCACGTATGTGCGTTGCAGGACAGGAAGAAGGTGCTTATCGAGGTGACAGGAATTAGATTGGAAACATGGACATTTTTTCTGCATTTTAACTAGCATATCACTACCAAAGAGAAGGAAGTTTCTGACAGCTGAAAACCATCGGCAAAGGGCTGAAAACCATCAGGAATGCTGTTCTTGACGGTCCACCATCAGAAACAAGACCCCTATTTCCTGACAGTTGGGCGACAAGAATACTTTCGGGTCAGTGGTTCTGGACGACTAGCCTGAGGATGGAAACGCTGAAACCAACTAATGAAGGCCAAAAAAAATATACACAAGCAGACTTGCACCTGTAATATAATTATGATTTGTCAGCTCCATCAAAACCAGCCTGTCTGATAATTCCATTTACATGTAAAATACAGATCAGCTTGACATCAATCAAGCTATTGGAATAAAATAAATAAATCAATACTTCACTAAATATAAAATCTATTAGATCTAATAAAGTCATCATATGAAAGATTGCATGAGAACTCTACCAAGTATACATTTTTCAGATCTAAATTCAGCATTTGCTTTAAACTCTACAACTCCTTGGGTTTTTCTCCTAGGAAGTTATCTGAACTTTGGTGACAGCACAGTATACATTTTAGTAAACTAAACTAAAGATAAATTGAAATTCACCTTCTAGTTGCTCTAAGCAAGATGACGCTAGATGAACAAGCGACCAAATTAACTGATGACGACCTATATAGAAGTTATCAAAACTGAAAAAAATAGTAATGATGGAATGGAAGTATCAGTTCACTCTACTGCACATATTTAGTTCAGTTAAAAACTTTGCTCAAGTGGACTAAAGAATCCTTTAGTCTTAAATGCCCTTTGAAAATTATTGAACAATAATGATTGCCTGGAGGAAAAAATTTAGAATCTCAGTATTTATCTCAAGTCAAGTAAACTTAAAGAGATATGACAGATTGCTGAACTCTTATAACTCCTTGTGTACATGACTCCCAGCAAGTTATCTGCAGTCAAGTAAACTAAAGGTCAACTGAAGTTCACCTTGAAGTTGAACTGAAGCAAAATGCCACTTTCTTATATCTCCAACCCATTGCATTTTTCTACCTAACCAAGTGACAAAATTAAATGAGTCAGACCTGCTGCCAATATCAGGTTTAGTAACGATGGAAGTATCAAGTTGGTCTGCTACGAATATCAGGTCTAATTGTCCTTTAAAAATTCTTAAACTCGACAAAAAATAAACATGAGCAGAAATCATACACGAGGTCAGTTTGATTCAGAAGTAAAGAAAAGCTGCTATATTTCTGCTGCACAAAAAAGGCTTAAATTTGTACATATTTAAAGAAAAATCACTTCTAAACTTGAGCTTTCAACTTAAGACGTAGCACATAGGCATCACAAATCAATTTATTTTAGTTGTGCACATAAATATTTGTTTAACTCCAAAGCTCAACTTCACCCGGTAGCAAATAAGATATGATGCTAAACGTGAGTCCAGGACCTGAGCAGTAGTGGGCCCAGCGGGTAGTCCAGGTAGGCCCAGGACTACCCCAAAATCTGGCCCAAAATTGCTTTTAGTACCTACTACCTAGCAGCCCACCGGAAGTCTGGCCCAGCAGGTAAGGCACCCATCTTCTCCTGCCCGCTACACGAATTCACTCCCCATCGTCTCGTCTAGGCGCGAACACGACGCCGGCCCTAAGTCGAGCCTCGAGGCCCGAGCTGCTCCCTCGCCGGCCGCCGCCCCTACCCCGCGTGGTCGTCGCCTGGCACCATCTTCAATCATCATCTTCATCCCCGTCCACCAGGCAAGGATGCTCTTCCTTTCTTCCCCACTGCACAGCGGGTCGTGAGCAAACACTCCATGCTGTGACCTATCCCGCCCCACGGAAACTCGAGACTGATCCGCTTACTTCCTGGTGCCGCCACGTTCTTGATGTAATATGATTAAGATGTTTTAACTCCCTTTTCCTCTCCCCGTTCTCAATTCGCCGAGCCCTTGGACCTACTCTTGTAACCCCCGAATGCGTCCCGTTTTGTCGAATGAAAAGTTCAGGTAGGCTCCTTGCCCTCCGTTGTTTCTAAAAAAAAAAAAAAAACCCTTTGTTGCTTTCATGTTTGGCAGATCTATGATTAGGCCCTTATCCTGCCTGGTGAAACTTTGAAATAGCAGGGTTTAAGCCTGCAGGATCATATGCATCCCAAATTTGTTAAGTATCTCACCCTGATCTTGTTGGTAAATGGTTAGGGTTTAAGTTATACAAAAGCATCCTCTATCTGGTATAGATTTTTTTATTGTCACAGCGACAAATCCCCCCATCCTTTTTCAGGAAATTCGTTTTATTGGAACAGAGTAATATAAGATTAGATCTGTATAAAGGTTTATAAATTGATGTATATTGATTTGATTTCTCTAATAACTAGTCCCTTATCTAAGACAAATATTCATCCTAGCTGCTAGTACCTTATTTGCTTTTATCAGGATTTGCTAAATCTGCATATATTTTAAAAAGAACATTGCCCAATCATGTTTAAATCAGGAAGCAGTGGTAACAATATATTTCCAGTGTTTCAGCTACATTATCACAATAATATTTTACCAAGACATGATGTGGCTTACGATAAACGTATTTTGGAGACCAGCAAATGCATATGCTAATGAAATTTACATGGATGATACTGTCTGGTCATGGTAAAACTTTGCAAGACCACGCAGTTCTAAAATTGCAGCTAATTATAAGTCATCTTCTTTTAAAAAACACGAGCCATCTTAAAATTTTGATACAACCAATCTCTTATCTTATTTAAGCTGAGGGCCTCACATTTGTAGTAAACACCAAAGAGATCTTATGACTAATATTTATCCTAGTACCTTGGCTTTTTACCATAAATTTAGGAGCATTAGATGTTTGCAAGTCAAGAAAGAAGCCAAATTTGGAGATCCATAGTGAACAGATCATATGAAGCAGTCCAAATTGGTTTATTTAATTGATTGCTCTAGCAAGACAAAGATTTTAAAATCATTTCAGTTTTGCATGTCGAACTATATGCTATGAACAACGGCATCTCACACACTGTACTAGGTCCTAGAATTCAAGGAAATATTGTGCACTTTTTATACAAAAACATTTAGGAGACAATATGATCTAGTTGCAAACTGTATTCTTCTTTCAGTCTTTTTTTCATTTGCTGGCCTTTTGCTTGCCAGGTAGAATATAATTTTAGTTTACAACCGATCATGCATCCACCCGCCTTTTATGGATATTTATTACTTGATCAGTTGATCCTTAACTAATAAGAGATCAATTAAAAGAGTTGATTGCTCCAAAAAGAATTTAGAATGTAATAACATTTTTTGTGCAATTAAGTTCAGGTATGAATGTAGCCATCATAAAACAGTCAACCTATATAGACCATGAACTTGCTTTTGTCCCTATGTAATACAGTGACAAAATTTTCGTCCGTTACATTTATTTTTTTCTGCGCCATGTTCGTGCGCTTGTGTGCAGATAATATGCATAGTATGTACTATTCTATCCTGCCTGGTGAAAACTTTGAAATGGAAGGGTTTAAGCCTGCAGGATCATATGCATCCCAAATTTGTTAAGTATCTCACCCTGATCTTGTTGGTAAATGGTTAGGTTTAAGTTATACAAAGCATCCTCTATCTGGTATAGATTTTTTTTTTTTATTCTCACAGCGACAAATCCCCCATCCTCTTCAGGAAATTCGTTTTATTGGAACAGAGTAATATAAGATTAGATCTGTATAAAGGTTTATAAATTGATGTATTGATTTGATTTCTCTAATAACTAATCCCTTTTATCTAAGACTAATATTCATCCTAGCTGCTAGCACCTTATTTGCTTTTATCAGATTTGCTAAATCTTCATGTATTTTAAAAAGAACATTGCCCGATCATGTTTAAATCAGGGAGCAGTGGTAACAATGTATTTCCAGTGTTTCAGCTATATTATCACAATAATATTTTACCAAGACATGATGTGGCTTACGATAAACGATTTTGGAGACCAGCAAATGCATATGCTAATGAAATTGTACATGATACTGTCCGGTCTTGGTAAAACTTTGCAAGACCACGCAGTTCTAACACTGCAGCTAATTATAGGTCATCTTCTTTAAAAAAAACACGAGCCATCTTAAATTTTTGATACAACCAATCTCTTATCTTATTTAAGCTAACGGCCTTCACATTTGTAGTAAACACCAAATAGATCTTATGACTAATATTTATCCTAGTACCTTGGCTTTTACCATAAATTTAGGAGCATTAAATGTTTGTAAGTCAAGAAAGAAGCCAAATTTGAGATCCATAGTGAACAGATCATATAAAGCAGTCCAAATTGGTTTACGAATTGATTGCTCTAGCATGACAAAGATTTTAAAATCATTTGAGTTTTGCATGTCGAACTATATGCTATGAACAATGTGTCACAAACCGATCGACATTGGGCGGAAGTGACACATCGATGGCGGTTTTCCTCGACGCCGCAGAATCGTGGTTGCCGGGAAGGGTTAGCGCCGCCGCAATCGGGGCTGCCGAGGCCCTCGTGCCGGGCGCAATCGTGGTTGCCGGGTGGCAACCGTGGTTGCCGGACTATTAGAGAAGAGGAGGAAGGGAAGGACAAGCCGAGGCGCGCCGGCGGCGGCGGCCGCCATGTGGGCAGGCAGGCGGCGGCGCGAAGTGTGTGTGTGAGAGAGAGAGCCACGGCCGGAGAAGTAAAGTTGTTGGGTGTTACGCCTTTTTATTTTCTTGTTGATCCAACCGATACATCTCCCTTGTATTTATAGTCCTCGACGGACTTGCATGAGAAGTTCCCCCGGGCCGCTAGGCCCGCCTTTTAGGGTTATGACAAGCCCTTTTGGGCCCCTCTTGACGGGCATAACGACATCTCCCCACCGCTCGACAAGGCGGTGCGCCCACATCGCCGCCCAATCCACCCGCTAGGGGCGAAGGCGATGCCGAAATGGGAAGATGTGTCGTTTGGGGCCATAGCGTTGCCGGAGTTTGCCCATCTTCACGTTGAAGTTGTTAACAAAGGTGGCGCCATCGTTGAAGCTGGATGTCGAAACTCAAAGTTGTCGTAAGTAGACGCTGAACTTGTAGCTAAATGGATGGCACGCGCTTGGACTGGTTGTCGAGGTGTGGATGCCAATCATGTCATGTAGCGCCCAACTGCGCGCGCTCGCCGAGTTTGTTGGTGCCGGGCGATGCCATGAAGCTTGTCACCGTTTGGCCGATGTAGCCGGGCTGATGAAGGATGAGAGCCTCCCGGGTGGTGACGAGGCCGATGAGGCGTGAGAGAGAGATTGATGTGGGTGGCATGTTCCTCATGTCATCGCTGAAAACTCGCAAGTCGAAGCTTGTTGAAGAACTCAAGGGAAACGAGGGGCCGTCGAACTCGGGGCGAGGTGGATCGCCATTTTCCCCGGTAGGGCGCCCACGGTGCACCATAACATAAGGCCTATTGCATAGCTCGCTTCCGTGTAGTCGCATGCCACTCGCCGTTGAGGGTGTAGATGTCGATCATGTCGCCACCCCGTCGAGGTTGCCCGGTAGTGTCGACGCAACTTGGCAACTTGAAGTGGCAAGGAAGACATCGCGGTGTAGGTGTTCTCGCCTTCATGTGGCACCTTGTTTGGCATACGATGAACCAGAAGTACCGCTATTATCGTGGATAGCGAATACGGGTGTCTTTGGTGGAGCCGATGTTCCGCTTGTCGAGGCGCTGATGGGGGCGCCTTCCTCGCACGAAGCCGGGCGTCGGCGTCATCGAGTCTCGATTGTTGGGGGGTGCCCACGATGCACTTCTTTGGTGTCATAGCAGAACCGGTATGCGCCTTTTGTTTTGATGGCTCCTCGGAGGGCATCGGTGTTCTCATCTATAGCGGCGCCGATGGGGGCGACGCCGCGGGTCGCCGATGTTGACGTTGGTCGCCAATGGTTCATCGCTGTTCATGCCCTGGAGTTGTTGTCGATGTCGAACGTTGTGGTTGTCGATGTTGATGGCAACGCCGAGGATGTTGGAGTTGTCGCCGCCGATTTGTTGGCAATCCTCTTGACATAACCGTTGATGATGGTGATGTAGCGCAGAGTTTACATCGTTGTCGATGTTGTTGGGGGCGCCTTTGTAGGCATTGTCGGCGTCAGGACGAGGGGTTGGGGTCGTGGTGACGCCGGCCGACGAGCGACGCCGCCGATTGAGTAGCCACGATGGTAGCCGCGGTGGATGCTCCCTGGCTTTACCAGTGTCGAGAAGACGCTGTCGATAATCCGGGAACTTATTATCCGCGCTATTGTTGGAGCATCGCGACATTGGCCTAGTTGGTAGGCTTTTCGTCGAAAGGCCTAGTGGATGTCGGTGGTGGCCTCCTCGACCGATCGAACTAAGATGCGATAGCGGTGCGTCCTGGGGGTAGGGCGTATCGCTGTTTGTAGCTGATCATTGATCTTAGAGAGGGTGACTTCGACTCCGCCACCGGGGTCATAATCGGCCGGCGGCACTCCACGGCGTGGACGCCGCCGGTGGTGGCTAAGATGATGTCGCGAGGCACGCACGCCGTCAGCGCCATGGCCGGTAAGGCGGGTGTTGTTGCCGGGGCGTATTACCGCTCATCGTGGATGCTCGGGCGGATGGCGCTGTCGCTGTCCGCGGGCAAGCTTGCCGCATACCGCCGCTGTTTCTCCCAAGATGTCGCCACATAGCCTCGCCAGAGTCTCCGGTGAGGTCCTCCATGAACGCCGATTGTCCATGCTACCGCCATCCGGAATCGGCGACGGCGGTGGTCGCCGAAGCCTTCGGTGGTGGGAATCGCCCCGGCCTCGATACCGCTGGTTAAAACCGGATCGATTGGGCCTCGGCGACACGCCGATCAGCGGGTTTTTCGTGGCGGCAAAGAATCGGGGTTGCCGAAGGGTTAGAGCGGCAACAGTAACGGGGGCCGGGGGCCGTGCGGGCGGTAATCGGGGTTACCCGCGCCGTAAAATCGGTTGCCGGATCGTTGGAGAAGAGGAAGAAGGAAAAGGACGGCGTGGGGCGCGGTGGCGGCGAGGCGGCGCGTGACCTTGGCGGCCGCGGCTGCAGACGTGTGTGTGTGTCTTGGTGTCTTGGCGTGTGCGCTCAAGTTGTTAAATGTTACCTCTTTATTTTCCTTGATCCAATTACATCTCCCTTGTATTTATAGTCGCTTGAGAAGTAGATAACTCTAATCTATTCCTATTTTTCCCTAAATAATATTACTTAATGAGGAAGTAAGCAACGATGTGACGTAGTGGCGGTGGCGCGGCGGGATACAAGGGCCTCCCCTCCTTTGCTGCTAGGCCGACCTTTTAGGGTTGTGACAAGCCCTTTGGGGACCCCTCTTGATGGGCACATGACACAATGACTTCTCACACACTATACTAGGTCCTAGAATTCAAGGAAATATTGTGCACTTTTATACAAAAACATCTTGGAACAATATGGCCTTAGTTGCAAACTCTTGTATTCTTCTTCGGTCTTTTTCATTTGCTTTCGTCTTTTTGCTCTGGACCATCCATTAACCAAAAGTGCAGTTCATTTTTCATTTCTTCTTCTTGCTTACCACCAACATGCCGAGTCAGAATATAATTTTAGTTTATAACTGACCATCCATTAAGCAAACCCGGACGGATTCCGAGGGTGATACCGGCCTACGACGGCGGCAGCGCGCGTCGCATCGATGGCGGTGTAGACGACTTAGACGGGTGGATATAGGATGACGAGGGTCACAAAACGTTAGTACGCATCCAAAGAAATCTCTCTCGATTTCCTATTTTGTCTTATCTTTATTTCCCAAAATATCCGGCGGTATATAATGACGGCCGATGATTATATGGCGCTGGGCCATACCGCCATAGCCAAGCCTCCTGCAGGTGTACGTGCTCTTTTGCCGGTGGCGCTGGCCTCCTTAGGTCCCTGCACCTAATTTGGCATTACGACATCTTCCCCTTTTTCCTCGCCGATGATAGCCGATCCTCGCCGTGGTTCTCATTCACTGTTGTTGGTTGACGGGTTGATCAAAGTAGTACCTAACCGAAGATTGTTGCATCCACTTGTGTCGAATGAGTCTGGTGAAGATGAAGACGACCTTTGCCGGATCCTCGGTTCAATGAATGGAATCTGTACTGCAATCAGAGATGGCTGCAGCAGCTGCTGGGCACGCCAAGGGGTGAAAATGCGAACCCTGGCGGTGCAAAAGTATCCAAACCCGAAGGCTTGGAGAAGGATGGTCGCACTTGATAATTCTCGGTAAAGCAACGCGGGTTGTCGCAGGAAGAAGATTGGCAATCGCTAGCAGCGCCTGAAGTTCGCAGGTACCTCCATCATGAAGGGTGCTTTGCCGCGATGCTTTTGGCAATGGTTGGCAAAGATGTCGAGGTGAGCCGCCAATCACCTTGGGTGGCTTCAGTCGCTGTTCTTGCTGAGTTTTCTGATGGTTCCTCGACGCGGGCTGGCGGTTGTCGGCTTGCCGCTGTAGCGAAGCTGAGGATGAATGAGAGTCGCTTGGTAGTGATGGAGGTCAACGGTGTAGGGAATGATGTGGGTGGCATGTACCTCATGTTGTCGCCCATGATCGAGAACGCATCGATTTTGGCTCCCCGAATCTTCCCGTACCGCCATATAGCTTCCAGCGTTGAGGGCCGGTGATGTCGCTTGTCGATGTCATCATGTCCTTGCCCTGGCGTCAGTCATGCTGGCGAACGCGGGCGAGGGGCTCGAGGATACGAAGCAGGCGCATCATTATGCGTTCCCCGTATGGGCGCTTCCCGCTTCGTAGAGGGGCCGCCTCCCCGGTAGGTTGTAGAGTCCGCTGGCTTAATCCTGGTAGCGCCATAGACTTAGTCGTGATCGGCGCGTACCCTTCCGCTGGCGCCATGCTGCCTGGTTATGCCGCCGTACCGCAACATGACGGCAACGTAGAGGTGTCCCACCAATAGTGGCCGCTTCGGCATGCGCATGAACCGCAGGTACCACTATCGCGTGAATAGCGCAAAAGATACCCGCTGTCTTTGTCCCACGATGGTCCGCTGTCGGATGATGATGTTGGTAGGGCGCTTCCCGTAGCTGGCGCTTCGAGGTGGAGGCAAAGGACGCAGAGTCAGCGCCGTGGGTCGGTGAGAGAGTCGCGCCTGCCCATTGAGGGCATCATCAGCCGCTGGTGATGCCCTGGCGATCGCTGCCGCATCGACGCTGGCATAGGTGTCCGGTGATGGCGCCCTTGACGCTCGCCTGTGGATGTTGCTGACGCCGCCGGTGTTGGTGCTGAAGTTGTTGTCGCCGGAGCTGGATGCGTTGCCTGCGGGTCGGCATGGTGATGACCAGTATATCGTAGCATGCCACAGTTGGCTGTGGGAGGGTCATCATCATCTGCTGGTGACCGGTGCTGCTGTAATGCTGGTAGCCTCGCCGGAGGTGTTGCTGCTGTCGCATGTCGAGGACGCCGGAGTTGAGATCGTCGACGCCGGGCGCCGACGCCGCAGTAACGCTGTTGTATTGCTCTCGACGACGCATTCGCGCGGATGCTCCCTGTTCCGGCAAAGGTCGAGATGATGTTGTTGGGTGGACTTATCTCGCCGCTATGCTGGAGCCTCGACGCTGGTCGGTAGTTGCAGGCTTCAGCGCAGGTGGACGCCGTAAGTGGTAACCTCCCCTCGCTCGGACATCCGGACCGACTCGCGCATCGCGGCGCTTCCTTTGGGTAGGCGTATCGCTGTTTGCGCATCGCATGAGCGGGAGGGTGTGACGTACACGCCTTTGGGGACGTTTTCGGCCACGCGGCCGACGCAATGGCGCTCTTCACGGCGTGTGACGCCGCTTGGTGTGGCCGAGATGACGCTGAGGCACAAACGTCAACAAATACGGCCGCAGGCGGTGTTACAATAAGTATGCACACTAGTTCGCCGTGGATGGAGGAGACTCGCTGCTAAACCGCAGAAACCGTGGTGTTTTGTCAGATGTACCGGCCGCTTTCTCCTTAGCTGCACGTTACAACTCGTCAGAAGGTCAGCCGGCGATTCCCCGGAGGCCCTCCATGAACTTCGACATTGTCTGGCGCGTACATCTAATCTTGAAGACGCGGTGGTCGCCTCTGGCCTTCTGCGGTGGAATTGCCCGTCTCCCGCATACCGGGACGGATTCGCTGCGGATAATGCGCATCGGGCGGGCGCTAGCGGGCGCCGCTTGGCGTGTGGTGACGCATGATCGGCGGCGTGATGGCGTGAGATGAGGTCGACGGCGCGAACGCGAGGTAGGAGGCGACGTATGATGACGTGATATAGCAAACGGGTGGGCTTATCACTTTAGGGAACGGGATGGGCGGGCGCGCCATGCTGTGGCGCATGGGCGGAGGGGGCAGGCGCCGGGCGGGCGGTGGTGGCGGGCGCGACGCAAGCATCGGTGAGAGCCAGTTTGAGAGAGCCAGTTGCTGGGTGTTACCCCCTTTACCTTCACCCACCACCACTACGTGCTCTTTGTGACAACCGGGGAGCCCTGCACTAAAGAAATCCCTAATTTTTCCTATCCCACCTCAAATATCTATTGTTACCATTTAATGACTTGTCGACGGCTGGGCGTGTGGCTGGCCACCGGGCTCTCTGCGGCGTATGCTACACAAGCCCTTTTGGGTTGGCGGCGGCCTCCTCGCACCGCACCTGGTACTTGGCATACGACAGTATATCCCTCCCTTTTATGATTTATTACCAATAGCGCTGATCCCAACTAATAAGAGAGATCAATTAAAGAGTGGATTGCTCCAAAAAAGAATTTAGAATGTAATAACATTTATTTGTGCAATTAAGTTCAGGGCTGAAAGTGTAGCCATCATCATAAAACAGTCAACCTATATAAGGTAGACTCGCGTAGAACTTGCTTGTCCTTTATGTGTATCACAGTGGCAAAATTTTCGTTCGTTACATTTATTTTTCTGCATCATGCGTTCGCGCGCTTTGTGCGGCGATAATACGCATAGTGGCGTACTCATTTATTGATCAGCGCATCAAAATGGGTGACCAGTAATTAAGTTAGAAAAATTGAAAAGTAAATCTTAAATGTCGTTAATCAGAGATCACAGCAAAGTTACTCCGTCATTCCCGAACCCCCAACTAGATGATACTATCTTTTTTCTTCAGAAAATCACAGTATTGATTGTTGGCGTTTCTTTAATTCGTTTTTGCCAAAATGCACAGGAAAGAGTGTGGGAATGCGCCATGGCAACTGTTGTTAGGTCTACAGCGCTTACCCCATTGAGGCAGCAAGAAGGTAAGTCTGGGCGCAGCCGAGGCAAATGTTACAGTACGCGTCAATGAGACCTCTGATTGTGAGAGGCACTCTCAGCGCAGCAACGGCAATTTAACCTTTTTCAAACCTGCAGCCACGACTACATTCCACGCCCCAATCTACATGGCGGCAGCAGTTTGCAGCACAGCAAGCCGCCGGAGCGCTGGTTCCCGCAGGATGAATTACGGGCCCGTTCAGCCCTCCGGGAACAAATGCGCAAAAGCTTCCGTCAGGTAACAGGGAATTGGCGAGACGGCACCGACTTACCAGATATATGGGCAAAATAAGTTTACCAATAAGCTCTTTAGGAAAATGCAGACAAGGAGGTGTCGATCAATACATATTGTGTTATTGGGCATCTGAGTTCTTTTGTGTGTTCTGTTTTCTCGTATTGCAAAAAATGCAGAAAGAAATACTCCTTTTATCTCTGTGTATCAATTCATAAGAATAGCTCGCTAGCGACGACGCTATAGCGCCGCTATTTAGCTTTCTTTGAGGAGCAGCTTGCTACGACGATTTTGAAGGCGAAACGCTATTTGCCGCCATACGCTAATAGCGCACCCGCTAATTTCAAGCAATCATAGGTCATTTAGCCCGCTATTTTAGAAGTTAATATTTCCGCCGCGCGTGTCGGCCCACTAACAGCATATAGTCCAACGCCAGCCAACCCTATAGCCAAAATCCCGCGGTAATACGTGTTAGCAAGACTTTGATGCGTATCATGTATGCCCTTATAATCGCTATCTTTACATGCCAGAAATTACACTCATGGCGCTATATTTTTTGCTCAGTCAAGCAAATTGCTTAGCCCGGCTATTAGCGCCATTATGTACTTCTAAATGAGAAATCACACAAACGCTAGAATTTCCCCGTAAAAACTCTACTCATTATGTGTAACAAAGACCTGGTGCCACGTTGGCAGCCATACAGTCGCAACATAACAAACTTTTTATGACTCATTCTAAGAATAATACAGTTGTAATGTACTCTTATAACATACTTATTTCAAAAGCATAAAGTCGCATGTAGTGTGCAGTGTACAAAGCATAGTATTAGCACTTTATGCAACTGATAGCGGAAATAAATTTTGCAACAGATGGACGAAAAAATAAGAACAACAGTATAACTGAGAAAGATGTGAATGGTACCTTTTATCTTGTAGGTGATATTCTCTTAATGTTAAGTCGATACAATCTTGCAGATAAAAGTTATGATTTGAAGCGGAGCTGCTTCAATTCAGGTCTCTGCGTGGTCTTGCCCATACCTCCACGTACTACAGGATACAACTCCTAAAATGCCAAAGTGGGAGATGCATGAAAATCAAACCATTATGAGCTGCTAGCAACTTCATGAAGATAAACACAAGATTCATGAAACCATAAACGAAACCTCTACCGTACGGGTGTTTCGTCCATCACCTTGTCCTCCACTGCTCCACCATGGCAGCAAGCTTCCTTCAGGTGAGCATTCTGCAAAGCTCATCATCCTCAGCAAGGTACCCTCCCTTTGCCATAAGAAGCTGAGAGATAGCCAGTAAAGCACTGACGTCCTGCTGCTGTGTAGAAGACAAGAATGATCTATCAGCGGTGGTGCAGAGACCCTGAATGTTCAGTGAACTCCGACCCAATAACGTGCTTGTGCATGAAAATAAAAATATCTGAAGGATATGAAGGCTCCTTGGCCATCACATGTGCTCCGGAGAGAGATTGACTTGATCCTGGGGGTCGGTCCAATGCACCCCTGCCTACTATTTTGCAATCGACGCTGTTTGGACGCAATATCGACGGCGCATCGGAAGGAATACAATGACGACGAAACATGTGATGACATTTATTACAGGGTATAGAGAAGGGCGTGCATTTGAAATGCCCTAATTTGCCTCGAGATCCGTGTAAAGCCAGTAATCACTTGATTAATATATTACATTGTCATCATCTACCAAACGTCCAAGCGTACTTACCGATACAAATCAAAATCATATATATATATATACTCATATAAAAGAAGTATATGCGATCCAGCGCAGGTCAGATCTGAGATCTGACTCTTCTTGGATGCTAGTATGTAGTATGATGCAAGCGCAGTGGTCATATCAGCCGTGGGAACGATGCAAGCCCAGACATGATATACTACTATGCAACCTTCTGGCATGCTAATAAGTGAAAATTTACCGTGCACCTTTCTCCAGTCAAATTTCACTGACACACATCAACATTTGGCTATTCGGCTCAGGGATTCCGTCTCAAGATTCAGTAAAATTGTAGAAAACTCTTCCATCACATATTTCAACACTGCAGCATGTACCTAATAACGTTGCATATATTCATAGCTTTCTAACATTGCGCAATGATTACTAGTCACGCAAAGACCGGCCCCTGCCAATAGCTTCCCCTGCTGTTGGCCTAGCTCACAGCATGCGTGGCGGGCCCCAATGCAGGCATGGCATGGAGCCAATAGGCGCAGGTGCTCTGATGTGGCGGCGTGGGTTGTAGGCAGGATGATGTGGGCGGCCAGCTGACACAATGGTCAGCATGGCCAGGCCGACAAGTACTGTGTGCAGCCATAGTTAGCCAGGCGCTCTGCGCGAACGGCGCGCCGCCAGGCTTGAACAACGCAGCCACGGCTAGGCTGGCCTGGGCACACGCATTTATTGCAGGTGCCCGCAGCACCGGCGCGGCTGACAGAACAAGCCAAATCAATGATTCAATGATACCTTAGATGTGAAGCCCACTAGCTGTACGACATGGCTATCTGCGACCGTAGGCACATGCGAAAATATTACACCATCAAAGATAGAGAACCCTCTCCGGACTACAAATCCAACAATAGGTACAAACTGCTGATGATGCCCAGAAGCTTGTTTACCTCTTGCCCGTGCGTGCATCAAGCTCCTCCCATACGAATACAAGCTTTAATGCAAGAAATGTCGCGAAGCAATAAAAGCTCCTACTCGGTAAGGTGCTGGTAAGCTCTCATACTCATACTCCACAGAGCTTCGTCACCTGTCAGCTTCTCTATCAACAGGTGCATGAACCCCTGTCGAGGCTCTTAACTCCGCCAATGTGATGCCGCTACCTTCTTCGTCTCCAGCTACAGAGGGTGTTTGTTGTTACAGGAGAAGACAAAGGGGCGCGGGAAGCGGTGATGCAAGTAGAATCGTATCGTGGACGTGCAAGCAGCTTGTTGATCTCGAGGGGGATTGGAGGTGGAATTAGTAACGGTGGGGAGATGTGCTCGTCCAAACCAAGATATAATGTTATTGTGGCTAACGTGGTGCATGCAACCCCATCGTGAGTATATTATAATGCCTCTATCGTGGTGCATGAACCTAGTATCGAGTATATTACATGTGATGCAGGTAGCTAACGTGGAATTGTTTCTGTTTTCTTTATTTCTGCCTCGGTATTCTCAACACCGGCATTAATTGTTGGCATCACTTGTTGCGTTGTCATTTACCGCGTCAAGTAGTGGTCAGTACAATCCAAAATGTAGCAGGTTAGCACTGGCGACAATTTGCGTTGGGTATGATGGGCTTTTTGCATGGCGCACCGGCTTGTGAATAACAATGCATCACGAGACGTACAAAATATACTAGTCTAACTTCTCCACCACTGCCTTTAAATGAAAATATATATTCATTTTCCTATCCACACTCCATACCTGCAAATACAACAAAACTTTTCAGTTATTACAGGTCTTACTGCTTGCGGAACATCGAATGTTTGATATATGGAGATGCAGATTGTCGCTGCATTTGACGTGCTGATGCCTGCCAACAGAGGTGGGTCCACTTTGCTGTCCTCTCATTAAAAAATACCGATGAGCCCAGTGGGCGAAGCCAGCTTTAGCAGTTGGGTATTGTAAATTTTTTGGGACACAAGAGTGTATCTTACGAGCAGGATGCAGCCAGAGTTTACCAGCTGGCAATTGCAATTGGCTGCTACGCCATTTTAAAAAAATTTTACCTCACATGCGGATCCGCGAACCATTGACGGGCTGGGGTTGTTCAACGGATGAGATATAGGCAAAATGCAGCGCGTCCGCAGGCTGGAAATTTCCAACAGAGTTGGCAAGTGGAGCCAGTATTTTGCATCCAAGAGAGAGAAAACTCATAAGGCGTATCTGCTCTCCTCAACGCCGCGAAATTAATTGTGCTCTGACAGGGTGGGCCGTGGGGCAGCCGAAGGCGGGCAGGTGAGCGAGGAGCCAAGGAGCGACGGCATACGGACTAACGCCGCGCCTGTAGGCTCCGCCACCAAGCCGGAGAGGAGGCCGGAGAGCAACAGACGGCAGGGAGGACAGGCCGCCAGCCGCTGGAGGTGTGCCCGCGGGGAGCTCGTCACGTTAGAGGGCCATCGGGCGCCGCCGAAAATGGCTGGCGTACCGATTCTGGCCACAGGTCGCCGAAATCCTCCATGGACGCTGGCCGGATTCGCGCCGTAGGTGGCTTATCATGAGTACCGCTTCCCCTCTCCAACACCACCGTATGAGCCGCGAGGACTAGCCGCCTCCTCCATCCGGACACGGATGACGCGGGGGAGCGCTCTATTCCTCATTTTACCGGGGAGAGAGGCGCCTCACCGCCGGATGAGGAGGAAGCCGCCATGGACGGAACGAGCCATCGGGACTCTGGGAAGAAGAGATCAAGGAGAGAGAGAGAGAGAGAAACCAATCGGCTGGGTAATACCCTCTGTGCGCTTGCTGTTGGTATATTGTTTTAGGACCTGCATTTTACTGTGATCGTGCCCAAAATAGAGATGAGTCTCGGTAGGGCTGTTGAGATAGCCTAAGGGTAGCAATCGCTACTTTAGGTTCTAATTTATACATACTGATACACATTGTAAATCTCGTGAAGTGCACTAAAACGTAGGTCAGTAGTAAAAAATCCCTGATGCTGTACATGCTGGCTTCATGTTGGTGCATCGCTTGTGTGAACATGTTTTGATCTTCCTAGATGCAGATAGATTTTGTTCCGCACGTTATATCCAGATATACATATATAATTTATTTATAGAAAAGCTAAAAACAATCCAAAATGTGCAGATCGTTCAAAATGTGTACGTTTTAGCTTCCTTCAGGAAGCCATAGGGACATCCCAACGAAGATTAACGACAGCTTTCTATCCTCATATTAAATAACTCCGCTAACTACCAGAAAATACCGACGCATACTCAATTACTACTAGAAAAGAGTTGAAAACATAGAAAATCATTTATTCTAAAGATAATTAATGAGAGAAAGATGAAAAAATATTGGAAACCATATTTCTCGGCAGGGAAACGCTGCCCTCAACGATAAACAAAAACAAGATTTTTGGCGGCATTGGAAACAAACTAGTAGTTTCATGCACAAGTGTGGTTGTCCATGCATTTCGCATGGTTTGGTGGAGTAGGACAGGGAAATAAATGAAACAGAAAGACAATATTTGAAAGTGGAACGTACGCAGTTTCGATGATCAAATCGTACGTAGGCACCTTTCCTCATAACACCGTTTTAAAACTCTGCTAGCCGTTGATCCTGCAAGTTTCTTTTAAAGTTTTGCAAGGCATTCATCTGGGGAAGGTAAATCTCAAAAAAATTTGCTGTGTATGGGTCCCACTGTTTTCGCTATTTGTGCCACATGTTCAAAAGCCACTGAAGGACCATCTTACACGCAGATGGTTGGATGAAAATCATGAATCGACAGACTCCCCTTACCGTTGCACAAAGTTCCTACTCTCCTTATAGGTCCCATAGAGCCTATTCTCCAGAACTTGTGGGGTGTCCTCACGGTAGTTTTTCCTTTGCCAAATCTCTCTCGAGCCGCAAGGCTAATCAGTCAGAAATTTAATCCCCTTGTGTATATCAGACAGAGAAATAACACTCTACTGTTCTGCCATTGGCATTGCAAGGTCGACGGGATCTTAGACCAACACGAAAGCAGCTAGGACCTCGCAATTAACCTCAACGCATTTCCCCCAAAACACGCCGTAATCCCCATGAGATGCGCTTGCATCTTTGATCAAAGATCGCCGAAAAAATTACTACCTTGAAACTAGAGAAGTTGGTTGCTTCTTGATGAGCACACGGTATGGAATACATACTGCAACCGTGATGGCCCGCTAATTCATGGTGGAGCTTAAGAGAACTTGATAAATATCACCAAAAGATGACTGGACATGGAGAGGTAGCTTACCCCGCCAGGATCTCTGCAAAATCGCCAAGACATCCACCTCCATGCACCTCCCATTTTAACCAAAGAGACATGAAGACACTAATAGGGTGAACTTTGGTGTTTTACAACTCCTCAAGAATCGAAAGAACTAAGATTGCAAAAGACACCTCAAACTTAAGGTTTCCAAAAATTCTCTCCATGGAGAACACACATAAGGTGTTGCAATGGGAACTACAGCACTCTTCAAAATGAGTTAGTTTACATGGTGTATTTGTGGTAATTAGAAACATCCCTCCCTAAATTCGCAGGCACATAATAATAACTAGTGGATTCCCGCTTGTCGCGGAGTATGAAGGAGAATTCTATGAGTTACAATAACATTACCACCCTCCTATTCTTTTTCTTGCTTTTTTCCTTTTTTATTATTTCTTTTTTTCTATAATACCAACGTGGTCTCAATTTATAATTTTATCAAAATATATACACATGTGAGATCTTGTTTTTAAAGGTATTTTACAAAAGCCAAATTAACGGTGTAATCTAATTTGATTTATTTTTGATCATGAGTTATAACATTTTTTATGCCCATAGACATAGTATAATAAGTTGATGACGTATGTTAAGGAAGAACCGGCAATTTTAGAGGTTGCATGCTAGTGGGCATATGGATGTAGCGGCGCTACGCGGTATCTACTAAGTAGTGGTGTAACAACCCTAATTTCGTAAAACCAAAACGTACTTCTTTCTCAATGACCCATGATTGATGTGGAATGTCATGTAGGTAAACATTACCTAGTTGCAATGTAAGTAGTACCTATTAAATTTTCTTCTTGTTGGGCATTTTGCATTTTAATCAACCATGCTTGGATAGAGTTCTTTTGATTTGCGTGATGCTAATAAATCAACCCCCTATGTTTTAAACCCCTCTTGTTGCCACCATTGAAATGGATTTCCCCAAACCTGGGACTTCTTAGTGGATTCTCCCAGTGTATACATGTTGGCAATTGTGCTACATTACGCATAAGTGACTGCGAAGTAGAATGGAGATTAGATTTAGAAAGAAAAGAAATAGAAAGTTAGCTAGAAGAGAGAATACAAAGCTATTCTCGCCCAAATTTCACCGTGCTAGCCCGGAAGAAATGGAACCTGCCACACCGCCACAAGACGCAGCCCGCCAGTACCGCTTTATGCCGCGACGCATGGGCCGCCTAAAGATCCATCGGGCCACATAATCTTAGAGGGCGGGGCCTTCCGCCTTTTTCACCTCGCCTCACAATCTGCTGCCGCCGGCGTACCGCCCCATCTCACCACATCCTCCCCAACCAACACCGCTGGCCGGTCCGGAGAGTATGTGAGCGCCGCCTTCACGCCATACGCCCCTTCGACCTTCAAGATCGCTGCGCGACCCGCTTCTCCCGCCGCTACCGCTACTTTCGCCTGGAGGCCACATGAGTTTCCACCCCGGCTAATCTGACGCCCAAAACCCCCGGCCAGGTCGAGTAGTGCGCGGCGGCCACAAGAATGCCAATACCGTCACGGAACGCCTGTTTTCACTTCCTGCGGCCTCCAGCGGGAGAGAGCGCACTCCGCGCGACGCGACGCCGCTTCCCCAAACCCTTGCCCGCACGCCCACGGCCCCTCCCATTCCATCAGGCCGGCCCGGCCCATCCCGGCGGCTTTTCATGGCCGCTACTCTATGGCGTAAAAGCGGGAGCCTTTATCAATTTAGGGTTTTCCGTTACCGCCACGACCCTTGTGGCCTTGTCCCTGGCTCCCGCCAAGAAAACCGCTATAGGAGGAAGGGAAGAAAGGTGGAAGGAAGGAAAGTGCTATAAGAGCCGGGCCGCCACCTGTGAGCAACCACTGCCGCAGAGTTCACGCTGCCGCAGAGCCGCCGCCGCCGGCAGCCGTAGAGCCGCTGGCCGCCGCGTGGGTACCGCGAGGATGAGCCGGGAGGGCCAACACAAATCTCGGTTTCAACCGGCCACCTCGCACGACCGGGCCAAGCCGGAGTTCACGACGGACGCCGGCCGCCGTAGCCTGTCGCAGTCGCCGAGGGGAAAAGCTTCGCCGACCGACGGCTTTGCATACCGGCAACGCACCCACCACCTCCGCCACCGCCGCCACCGGCTTTGAGTTTTCCTTTAATGCAAGCACCTCGCTTCGCTCCACTGCCGCCGCGGTTTTCACGCCCATAACCGCCACAAAGGCTCGCCTAGAGTAGCCAAGGTGTCACCTTCCGCCAAGTAAGCACCCCGCGGTAGAAGGCAAGCCAGACTGTTCTTTCTAGCCTCTCACGCTTCTTCGAACCCCGATGTCCGCCATAATCGCGTTTAATCTTCGGCTGGTCGAGTTTCACCTTACCGCAGAACCGCCGCTCCGCCAAAACTTCATCCAAAGACCGCCACTAGACTACCTCCATGATGTCCGCACGAGGGACGAGCAACCGCATCCTTTTTATCTTAGGAGCCGACGTAGTTTTGACATTCCGCCACGGTGTGCTCCGCCGAAAGACGCTCACTGGCCGACGCCCCACGCCTAACCCGCAAACCGCTTCTTCGACAGGAGGACGACGAGCTACCGCCATGCCGCTTAGTCAGCCATTTTGGAAAGGGGAGTCGGCGCCAGTTCTCGCTTTGCCGGAGCAAAGATCGCGACGCCGGAAGGCCGCCACTGCTTTCCGGGAACGCCACGAAGTTATATCGCTGGCGCCCTGTATGCCATGCGTGCGTTCTTGAGTCCAATCAAAGGAAGGCGCTCGTCGCGCTGGGCTATTTATTTGAAGCTCCTCGGGCGCTGTAGACGCTCGGGCCCGCCGTTGTACCGCGACGCCAGCGCCGTGTCGCCACGGCCGACGCCGCCGACCGCCACCGGCGACTCCACTCTCTCTTTACACGGAAATTGGAGAGAAAAGGGGAAGTTTGAGCTGCAGCCGTTGTACCGCCACGCCGCCTCAAGGAACTCCCCGCACAGACCGGGTTTGAGTGACCATGCCGCCGTCTGGGCTTCGCGCATTAACGCCCCACCGCAGCCAGTTTTCCCTCTAGAAGCCGCGCCTTCGCTTCAGCCGTTTACGCCATCAAGCAGCACCGGGCCAAGCGCCGGCCGCGGAGCGTAGGTGCAGAACCGGAGAGGGGGAAGAGAGAAGCTTCCAGCTCTCAGCTTCTAGGCCCGGCTAATCGCGGAACCTTTTGCGTAAAGAAGCAGTGATGGACGCGGACCACCATGAACTTGCAAGCTCCATGGACCGCAGACCCGTCCACCGAGCCAATACCTCAGACACCCGCCAGATCTTAAGCCCCGCTATAGATTCCTTAACACCGCCTATCACGTGGCCCCGCCGCCCTCATGGCCGACATCGTCCGTCAAGCGGCCCCAAACCCCTGCTCCAACCAAACCCACATTTAACTGCTGACCTACTAACGCGACCGCTGGATCGACCCAACACTGGCTGATCGCGACCGATGGACTCCCACCGCCGGGCCGGGCTACACGCCCTACCGGCCGGGCGGCCATAAAGCCGATGTCACCGCCAACCGAGCCACATTTGCCAATACCGTTAAACCACAGCCTTTTCCATTTTCGTAATATAAACTCCATCTTTTAGGAAATTCATAGAATATTCATACTATGTCGGTAAATTATGAAACAAGAGTCCAAATTTTTCTAAATTCAAGCTTCCTACGCTTCATATAGTTTTCTCCATGGCGCTTTTTGGATCTTTTTGGATATTTTGCTTCTCGGACTCTATAGGAGTCGCTTATCTAATTTTACGGCATGTCAAATCTTGAGTGGAGTCAATCGTGGATATGTGAGAGACCCCGCATCACTACACCAAAGTTTAATTTGAGACTAGCACCACTCACTTCCTCTATTACATCGCTGTGCCATGGCAAAGACTTAGAGAATCCTATTTAGACATTGCAATAGATATGCTAGCGCTACTTATTCCCTTTGTATAGTATGGTATTTGCCACCCAGCCCTAATGCCATAAGCGCAAACCTATCCACCACACTACCTACCATACCGCACTTATATACCCTCGCTTGTTTGTTTGCACTCTACACTATGCGTGGCTTTACCTCACCGCAGGAAATGCGGAGAGCCGGAAAGTGAGCTCTGACGGAGTTACAGCTGAGTGTGATCGTTGCAGGTTCGTGTGTGTGGTGGTGAGGCTGACGATTAGGCGGTGGATCTGCATTTTACGCAGTCATCGGTGACCGAAGCCCTGCCGTAGGTGCCCGGCACTTGGCACGTGATGGTGCGTGTACCCGCGGGCGGGTACATAGTGATTCGGTGGAGAGCTCGGTAGATGGGCTCCCCGCATCGATGGCGCACGGCAGAGCACGTAAGATGAGAAGATGTTCTGCTGTTCCAAATGTCCCGGTGACTTGGCGTATCGCTGACGACCAGGCGGAACGCACACATCGGCTTCCAAAATGGGTAGGGATCGTAGTCCTACTCCGCTAGCTGATTTTAAGCCGCCGCCTCCAGCCGTGGTGCCATTAGCCACTGAAGCGAGGGGCGGGCGAGTTCGCCCCGCCGGTAGGCAGGCAAGACCACTGCGGGCAGGTTGTTCTTCCCAGCTTCCGCCGCGTCGGTAACGTAGGCCTCCGTGGCCGAAAGTGGCAAAGATGGCATCGTACTAGTTGGAAGGCTCTAATCTCTTCCAGGGTGCTTCTAGGAGCATCGGCGATGGTGACGAGAGATCTGCACACGCCTCGCAGAGCACCACGCATTGTCCCCGCCGCATGGACTGGCCTGGGCCTCTCCCCGACTCCTGGCGGCGCCGCCAGCCCGGACGACGCAGCATGCACGCTCGGGCTTACTAGTTGGGTTTACCCCATGGGTTACCGCTTTCAGCCGAAGTAGAGAGGGTGTTTTCTCTTCTACCCTGCGATGGAAGTTGAGTGGGGATTTACGGGCCGGTATCGAGGCCTGGCAGAGCCAAGTAGGTGTAGGGCGTAAGAAGATGAAGGGCCGCCTTGTCGCCTCGCTGTAGGAGTTGTGAGATGTGATGCGCTTGGATGCCCTTTGGGGAGATGTTGGCCGAGTTTGAAATGTGAATATTATTATTATTACTAATTTATTACTTGCCGCCGCGACGCGCCTAAGGATGCAAAACCACGTACCAACATTAGGGATCGCCAGATCCCTTATTTTCATTTCCAAAGCTCGTCATCTTCATGGCCCGCATACTACCCCGCGGTGCGCTCGCCTCGCCGCAGCACTGGAAAGATTTCGATGGTCTCGCGGCCTGCTAAGCCGAGATGATGATGATGCTTCCGCGCTTGCCTTCGACTGCTCGATGCCGTGGTACTCGGTTGTTTCCGCCAAGTGGCTATGCGTATCTTTATAAACCTTCTGGCCAGCTCTTTACCAAAGTTGACTCAGAATTCCATCGGTGGATAATGATGGAATGATCCTCTCGACCATCGTGTTAATATACTATCTGCGGATTTCCCTTCGCGGGAAATCGGGATGTTACGCTGGTAATAAAGCGCAGGCTTGACCTTAGACAGCACCCTGTAGGATTGGTCGCAGTAAATATGAAACCCGCTTCCACCTCGGGTTATCAATCTCACATTCTCTCTTTAATGCTTGGCTTTTACCCTCAAGTTATGCTAACCTTTCACCCAACTCAGGACCTAAGTTGTTGGAAGACCTACCTTGAGTAGATGAAAACATTCCACTATCGAGACTACCTTACCAGGTAACACGCCTCGCGAAGTCTATTAGTATAGCAAAATGGCAATGACATCGCCATGTAAATAAACCTGTATGTAATGAATGCTTTGGGTCTTGTAATGCATTTTATGGATCTTATTGCTCTTTATGAGAGTGTAGTTTAGTTGTAAAAGTTTTAAAGCAATCACTCATCTATAAACTTGAAGATAAATTATCATACACTACCGCGTACCTTGATGTACCGCTTTTCGCCTATGACCATTTATCCAACTACGGGTATCATTACCTTCCCCGTCCTGTGATGGCCCAGGACGCCAGCTTTAGAGTCGGGGCATTGCCTCAATCTTGAGGTGAGACACCTCAGGCACCTACCGGTGGGGATAAGAACTACTCATCACCGAGGAGCACCGGCATCAATTTACATATGCCGATTTGATGGCTCGCTGCATCGAGTTCTCATGGAACAATGGCGTAAAGCATGAAGATTCGCCAAAGTCGCATGACGCATAATTTCCGGTAAGAAGTTAAAAGGGTTTTGTCGTGTTACTTCACCTGATGGTGTACCAACAAGGATCTACTGTTGGTAGATTGGTCAAGGGAGAGCGAAGAAGAAGTTTGACTGTAATTCACTCTGCTCCAGCCGAGTGTTAGGTTGCCACCCACCGCCTTGTTGGCTCGCGACTCGCGATGGTGGTCGGCCTCTTCTGTGACCGCACTCTCGAGGCTAGCTAGTGCCCCATGGGAAGATCGCTAAGATTTTTCGAGCACCACATTCTCGGCGGTGCCGCGCGGAGATCAAGGCAAAATGAATTCCGCCGCATATCAGCGGGATGACAAGATCATCGCATTACGACTGGCTTTCACCAAGATGATGCTGTGACGCGTCTCAAATATGTCAAAAGCAAGAAGCGTAAAATGTACTACTTTCAAGAGAAGGGTCCGAGCATTCCTCAAGATAAGCCTCCTCTCGTGTGTAAGTTCTACTGATTCCCCGTGAGAGATTACCGCGCATCGAGACGAAGGATCACCGAGGCCGACGAAGCTCGCCTTCAAGAAAGAAGCGTCGCTTCTGTACCTCTTGTGCCCCCGCTTCACAAAGTCACGTTGATGACACCTTTACCTCGCCCCTACTTCAATGGGGTTAAGAAGTTGTACCGTTCGGTGGTGGTGGTATCTACCTTCTACCACTACCCCTAATTTAGCCGCTTTCTAATACGCATTTCGCTACATTCTACCCCCTCGAGCACCGCAAGATAAATCACAGTACAACTCCCCTCCACAGCGCTAAAGGCGACTCTCACTCGCTCTCGTTGTGGCTAAGCTGGGTCACAAGAAGATCGACGCGAAGAGAGTACCATTACGGAAGGGTGGTGGCATCGACCGCCACGTGCCTACCAAGCAAGCCTTCCTCAGGAGCCTGCTCGCAGGACTCGAGCTTCCTTCGCATTTCAAGCTCAAATCACTTGACCGCGGAGGACGCCAAGCTACCCCGACGCGGTAAAATGCGTATGTTTATAAGTATACATGGAGCGCAAGGCTTCGCGGGTACGATTCCCGCTGAGCTACATGTTCTTATATATCACAAACAAAAGTTTAATGCAGCGTTCTCAGCCACACCTCCCCGCGACTCAACCCTATATACTAGTCACCTAAGGGAACCATCCATGCACCTTACGATGCAAGGGAGTGCGATAATCACCATTGAGGACACCCTTTCCCAGCTTCACTTCACCCTACTTCCCTCGTGATGGCTTGGATGTCATTCTGGGAATGGATTGCTTAACCCTCGTGACAGCGAGAGAGTAATATCTTGTTCACCAAGATATGTGGAGATCACCTTTTACCCTAGCTGCATATCGCGGATCCGCTAGGCGCTCTAATTAGCGAGAGAGAAATGCAGCTTTATGTTGTGCGTACACCAGAAACAAAGACCTTAGAGGAGGTGCCCATAGTGCGTGTGAGTACCCGATGTGTTTCCTAAGAGTTGCCGCTGGCATGCCACCCGATCGAGATGTGGAGCTGTGATTATTTTACCGTGTACGGGCTCATTTCCGCTAAGAGACCCTATCGATGTCGGCCGATGAGCTAGAGAGCCTACAGCGCCTTTGGGGAGTTATCTCGACAAAGGATTCATATCGCCTAAAAGCCCCGGGTTCTCCGCGCTTCATTTGTGAAGAAGAAGGATGATACACTCAGGATGTGTGTGGATTACCGGAATCAATGCGCCACAGCTTCGCAAACAAGTACCCATCGGCCAGGATTGATGACCTCGGCCGACCGGGCCGCTTGGCGCTAATGCTGCGTTTCCGGCGATCGATCTTCTCGCTCAAGTATAAGGTATCATCGATGAAGATCCTAAAAGGAGTATATTCCTAGCACAGCTCTCTTGCCACTGAGCATGGATAGTATGAGTTCAATTTATAGTGTCCTTCGCTCACTAATGCCCCTACTTACTCTTTCATGAACATCACACGATGGCTTAATGGGCGTCATATGGATGAACTTCGCCAAGTTTTTGGTAGTGTTCACATATATTCTATGTTTCCGCCACCCGGTTAGAAGAAAGCATGATAAAAGATCCCAGGATTGTGCTCTCCAGTAGTTGAGACAACACCGTTTCTGGCGGCAGTTCATAAAATGTTTTGGCCGAAAAGTCGTATTCTCACGTGTTCTTATTAAGGAGTAGCTGTTGATCCATCCAAGATCAAGACTGCGGCGGGAGCAAACTACTCAATGCGTGTCCATGTCTAAAGCTTTTAGATTGGCAGGATGGGATTGCCTATTTGAGCCCATCTAGAGTCCTCTCCAAGATAGCAAGACCCATGACCAACTCTTAAAGAAGACCAAAGGGTTTGAATGGACGTACTGAAAGGAAGAGTTTTCAGACGCAGTCACACAACGCTACTTACCTAATATCCAAAGAGGATTCTTTTTAGTGTTCATTTATGCTTCCGCATGCAGTGGATTGGGATGTGTGCTAATACGTAATGGGGAGAGTCATATTATGCTTCCCCGACATATGAAAGAGCACACAAATAAGTATCTCTCACTCATGACCTTTGAGCTAGTACCAGTAGTGCATGCCTTTGAAGATTTGGAGACACTACTTGATTGGGAACAAATGTGACATCTACATCATCACAGAAGTTTCCAAAGTCACTTCTTTTTACCGAGGATCTAAATATGAGATAGCTGTAAGATGGCTCGAAGTTGATTAAGGACGGCGACCTAGAGATACTCATCATCCGTGGTAGAGTCGTCGAGGGCTTTTGAGCCGCTAGCATACTGCTATGCTTTTGGTCATGACCGCTTACCTCTTGAGCTGAAGCAAGCAGGCCACAGAAGACTATCGCTATAGAAAATTACATAAGCCCGCCTACCTTGCTTCAGCGCGCAGATACCCGCGATGGAATTCGTGAAAGCACGCCCCAAAATGCTGCCCTCGGGAGATCCTAGGAAATCGAAAGCTTATGAAGAAAGGCAAGTGCCCAGTTCCGCGAAGATGAACAAGTAAGTATGTACGAGATAGAAATCGCTGGTACCGCAGAGATTTTAACCTTTAAGTAGAGTGAGATCCTATCGTAGGGTCAATGGCTCCCAAATATTGTATCCACCCCTCGGGTAGTACCAAGAGATGTATACCGACCTCAAAGAAGCACTCTCGTGGGTCAACATGAACCGACATCGCTGACATGTGGCTCAAGCAGACATTTGGTAACCCAGTCAGCGCGTAACATGGGAGACCTCGCCGGATCGGCCAAGCCGCCAGATATTCCAATGCAAAATGATATATATCTCCCATGTAAGACTTCATAAATGGTCTTCAATGCCTACCAAAAGGGTAATGATTCTATTTGGGTGCAGGATAGTCGACGGTTCGACCATGGTTCTCACTTCAATCACCACCGAGAGGACTAGCGTAATTGCTTTGGAGCTATTGATTCTCTGGCCATACGGAGCCTCTACACATACAAACCGATCGAGACTTGATTTCATGTCCGCCACAACTGGGAAAGGACCTAACGATGCCATTGGAACTACGTTGATCACATGCATGCCTTACCACCCATAGAGACCGATGGACAAACGGAGAGAGTCAATCGACGTAAAGATAAAAAGCTACGAAGCCAGGTTCTCAAGTATGAGGGAGTAACATTGGGGAGCAAAGGTTTGCCTCATGCGTAGCTTCCCTTCCTACAACAACAAATGTACTCTTTACCAGCCTAGGCATCAAGATGTCACCTTTGAGTCTTGTATAGATCTTGCGTAACCCTCCGATGTGGTCACATGCATCTAGACGGCCCAACTAAGATCAAAGAGGCCGAAGAAGGAGTTGCCAAAAGTGCGAACTGAAATGCCACAGCTTGTTGCAGTAAAAGCTTATGCAGCCTACAAGAAGTGAAAGACCTCAAGTTCTTCTGGAGATCAGGTACCTCAAAAGTGTCCCCAATTCAACACCTCAAGAGGTTCCACGCGGAAAGGAAAGCAGTCTCGGTGATACCACGAGAGGGATCAGAGGGCCATGGAGAAATTGGCAATTTGCCTACATGTGCTCTGAGCCACTCTAGAGTTGGCAACTGGTGAGCACGTGTCACAAATTTACTTGGTATGTTTGAGAGTACCGTGATGAGCAGTACCTGGATACCATCGACATCCGTGAGAAATCCAGAATACAAGGAACATCCCATAAAGATTCCCTGCAAGATTGCATGTCAAGGAGACAAGAAGCAAGACAATACCCACATGTGCAAGGTTCAATGGAGTAAACTACTACCAGAAAGAGTAGTTTACATGGGAGAAAGGCAAAGTTAGGCTGGCATCTTCAAGCTGCATTCCTAATTCCCTTTGAAAGTGCTGGGTACGGCACGCCCCAAAATCTCGAGGCCGATTCCTAATGAGGGGGTATAGGACCTGTAACAACCGAATTTTCGAATTAAAAAACCAACAAAAATTTTCTTTCCTCACCCATGATTGATGGAATGTCATGTAGGTAACATTACCTAGCACAAGTAGCACCTATTAAAATTTTCTTTTGTTGGGCATTTGCATTTTAATCAACCATGCTTGAGTTAGAGTTCTTTTGATTTTGATGCTACCAAAACCAAACCCCTTATGTTTTTAAACCCTCTCAAGCCAACCATTGGAAATGGATTTCCCTAAAACCCAAGGACCTATATAGTGCGGAGTCTCCCAGGTGGTACATGTTGGCAACATGCAGTATACACGCATGCTTTAATCGCTAGCGCAGAATGAGATTGGGGATTTTAGAAAGAAAGAAATAAGTGAATATAGAATATGTAGTCATTCCCGCCCACCACCGCTACAGTCCTCCACAATAATCTACTAACTGCCTTCTACTGTTCTTGCCCCGCCGTCGCCATCATGGGCCGCCCAAGAATCTTGTCACCACAACACATTACACGCAGGGCAACTGCCTTTCACCTCGCCCCCGCCGCCCCGCCAGCCGGCGTCCCCCATCCACCCAACCACCGGGTCCCGAGAGAGAGGCAGAGAGCCGCCACCACCATCCTCGACCTCCCCCCGCCACCAGCGGACCTCGGCCTCCCGGCCATGTCACACGCCTGAGGGCCAAGAAGTTCCACCCCACACCCGACAAACCTCACTGTCAGAGTAGAGTGGCGTCACGCGGCCGGCCATACCGGCCGACCGCCTGCCGGCCCCTGCCTGCGGGAGAATACCACTCGCCAAGGATCTGCTCTGCCCCAAACTCCCCGGCCGCACACGCCCTCCCGATTCCACCGCTCTTCCACGCTCATCCCCTACTACATACATGGCCGCCCTATAAAAGGGAGCTTCCTGGATACCTATAGGGTTTTCCAGCCATCGCCGCACACCCTTGTGGCCTTGTCCTGCCGGCCCCGCCAAGAAAACCAAGAGAAGGAGGAAGGAAGAGGAAAGAAGAAGGAAGAGTCACCGCCAAGTTCGAGCACCTCCGCCATAGCCCGCCGCTGCCGAGTCGGCCGGCCGCCGAGCCGATCAGCCGCCACTGCCGTGGTGGTCACGTCGAGTGAGGAGCCGGAGGGGCGCCAAACTACAACGCCGACGCCGGAATCGCCACCGGACACGCGACCCGCCAGTTTGAGCTCCGCCATCTCGACGCCGCTCGCCGCGGCTGCACGCATCACGGTAGCCGCGTGAGTCGCCGTGGGAGCGTTTGATCCGCACTCGGGCTACACCGGGCGTAGTGCCTGGGCACGGCACCGCGTCACCGCGACCGCCGCCACCGCCACGTTCCACGTACGCACTCCGCTCTGCTCCACGGCACCGCCGCTGCCGCCGTAGCTACGCCCCATGTCACGCTTCGGGCCAAGGTTTCGCTCTAGAGTAGGCCACAGGTGTCACCTCCTCGGCGCATAGCTCAGCACCCCACGCCTGCAGGCTAGACGCACGCTGCACAGCTACGGCATTCCTTGCGTGCCGAAGCTCAACACCGCCGAACCCTCGCGCTAACCGCATCGCGGTCAGCGGACCGCCATAGTCGCGGAGCCACCTTGCCGCGAACCGCCGCTCCGCCAAAACCATCCAAAGACCTAGCCACTAGACCATCACCTCCGATGATGTCCGGGCCGTGATCGAGGGACGCCGAGCAAATCAGCCATCCTTTTTATCTTAGGAGCCTCGACGCTCTGAGTTTGCGTCCGGCTGCTAGCAGTGCTCCTCGAGCACCGCCACTGGCCGACGCTCCTCATGAACCCAAACCGCCTTCGATGTAGATAGAGGATCACGCATGTCGCCGCCAGCCACATGGCGCCAGCTTAGCCGCCACTTTCGTGACGTTTGCATGGCCGCCTTTGCGCTTCTGCCGGAGCAAAGACGCACGCCGAGCGCCGCCGCGCGCGCGCTTCCTAACGCCGCCATCGACAGTTATGGTCGCCGCCGGCCCGGCGCTATGCCATGTTCTTGGAGTCCAATCAAAGGAAGGCTGGGCGCCTCGCTGTCATGCGACAGCAGCTCGCCGTTGCACGCTACGCGCTTTGGCCGCGCGCGCGACGCCGCCGCTGCCGCCGTCGCCACGGTCGTGCACGCCGCCGACCACCACCGTGTAAGGACCACCCGACCCGCTACACGGAAATTAGAGAGAAAAGGGGAAGCTCTGAGCCCCCTCGCGGCAGTCAAGAGCCGCCACGCCGCTCGCCAGCCGCCGCCGAACCCTCGGCCACGAGCCGCTTTGCCGATGCCGCCGGCCCAAACCGGCGCTTCAAGCTGAACGCTTCGACCAAAGCGGCTTCCCAGTAGCTTTCGCCTCGCTCCAGAAGGCCAAGCGTCCGCAGGACGCGCTTGGCAGTCACATCCGGGCCACGCCGTAGCGGCCGTTTCGAGCGCGAGCGAACCGAAAGAGGTGGGGAAAAGAGAGAAGCCCAGCGCCTCCAGGCCTTGTCCACCGCGGAACCTGTAGAAAGAAGAGGAGTGGACGCGGACCACCATGAACCCTACGTCGGCTCCATGTGGACCGCGACCCGCCAAGTCCAATCGCGTGAGCCAATACCAGTACACCACCAGACGACTGCTTCCCGGGCTAGAGGTTCAACATCGCCACGCGGGCCCTCGCCCGCTGAAGCCGAGATCGCAGGTCCGGCCGCGCCCAACCCGTACCCATGTCCTACCAAACTAACCCAACCCAATATCGTGCCCATCAGGCCCAATCCAGTTGACCGTACTAACGCGACCGCTGACCGGACCCACCGCGCCGCTGATCGCGAATCATGGTCTCTAATTGCCGTACCGCCTTGCCACGGCCCTTTCCTCGGCTGGCCATGCCGATGTCACCAAGCAACCGTGAGCCGATGCGGTCGGGTCAAGTTAAACCAAAATTTTTTCCATTTTAATATAAACTCATCTTAGGAAATTCATAGAATATTCATAACATGTCGAAAAAATTATGAAACAACAAGAGTCCAAATTTTCTAAATTCAAGCTCTACGTCATATAGGTTATCTATGAGTGCTTTTGATCTTTTGATATTTTGCTTCTTGTGGATTCTATAGAGCTTTTTATCGCTAATTTCCCACAAGCATGCTGGGCCCGAGTGGAGTCACCCAGAGGAGGAGACTCGTGCGCACGACTACACCCGCTGGGCGATTCGAGACTAGTACCACTACTTCCTACATCGCAGGTGTCAAGTGGCAGCACTTTGTTTTAGAGAATCCTATTTAGACATTGCAAATAGATATGCTAGCTTTTACTTTATTCCTTGCTAGTATATGTGATGCATGCTTTGCCTCAGCCCGAATGCCATGCTTAAAACCTATCCACCACAATTACCCGACTTTGGCTCGCGCTTATATAATACTCTGGCTGTTTGCACTTTTGCCACTATGTGGCTTTACCTTCTTCACTACGTGTATATATATGTGTGAGAGCGGAGTATATGGCCTGACGGTTGAGTTGTGCCATCCGGGGATGTGATTCCGTGTGTGTCTTGGGTGTGTGGTGGGGTGAGGGTTGAGTCGACTAGGCAGGATCTACGACGCAGTCATTGAGGACGGAGTCTTGCCTGAGGGTGCGCCTTTGGGCATCCCTCGCGATGCAATTCGCGGGCGGGTACATAGTGACTTTCCCCTTGATAAGGGTGGAGAGCCTTTGTGGAGCGAGGCCCTGGGTGATGGTGCCTATCGGAAACCTGAGAAGATGAGAAGATGTCTTGTCTTTTGGTCAACCCTAAGGACTTACGGATCGTTGGGACGAATCATATGGGAACTGGTCGCATACTCCGCCCCAAAATGGGTAGGGGACGGAGTGGTCAAACTAGCTAGGATAGTGCCATTATTCTTGCCCCTTTAGTTTGTGAGGGCGGTGGGTCAATGGAGGCGGTATGAGCGCGTCCGTTCTAGTAAGGCGGCACCACTTGTGGGCCCGGTGTTGTCTTTCTCGGTCTCGTCTTGCGGTGGTACTCAAAAGGCCTCCCGTGCAGTGGCGGGATGGCATAGTACTAGTTGGAAGGCGGCCGGAATCTTCTAGGTGCTTCTAGGCATCGATGATGGTGTCGAGAGATCTTTGTGTGCCCTCTAGCGAGTTTAAATCAATACGTATTGTCTGCCTTCGGGCATGGATCGACTTTTGGGCTGGGCGCCTGGGGTGTGCGGCCGAGGCCTTGACTGGGCGACCTAGGGGCGTCTTGTGAAGCTTACACTAGTTGGAGTTTACCCCATGGGTTCTTGCTTTCGTAGTAGTGAGAGGGTGTTTTCTCTTCTTACCTGGATGTAGTTGAGTGTGGGGATTCTGGTGAGAGCTTTGGAGGGCGAGGCCCAGGGTTAGGTAGGGCGAGGAAAGAAGATGAAGGGCTGTCTTGTCGCCTGCAGTCGATTGTGAGTTGTGAGATGTGTGTGATGTGCTTGGGATGGACTTTGGGGAGATGTTGGGTATGAGTTTAAAATGTGAATATTATTATTAATAATTTACTATTTATTTTGCCGCGATGCGCTAAGGATGCAAACCACGGTAAATATTAGGATCGCCGGATCCCTTATTTTCTATTTCCACCAAAGCTCATTCGGTCTTGGACCATGGCCGCACACACATGGGCGGTGTGCGGTTTCTCGTCTCGCTTGATGGTGGAAGATTAGATGGTCGTGCCTCGCTCAAGCTGGAGATGATGATGATGATGCTTCAGCGCCTAGCTTCAGTCTTCGGCCGCGTGCGGATCTTTGTGTGACTACGGTTGTTTCCGCCAAGTGGCGATGTATCTTTATAAAACCTTCTATTTGTATTCTTTTTATTCAAGTTTGACTCAGAATCGCATCGCCAATTCGGATAATGTGATGGAATGATCCTCGGGGACCATCGTGTTATACTTCATTCCGTGGATTTCCTTCGCGTGGAAATCGGGGATGTTACATGGGGTTGCAAACATAAGCTTTATAGATAAAAGCTAGTGGAAGATCATCTTGGTGGAGAAATTGAAGGGTCTTCTTTCATTCTCGCGCAGCCACTAACAGGAAGTGTAGCCTCCACTAAAATGGCCATAACTCTTTGCTCGAAGTCCAAAAAATGCTCCATTTATTTGCGTTAATACTAGACTTCAATATCTTTCTGATGATGTAGCATATGAGAGCTTAGCAAAACATACTAATGTCGACAAGCCCACGACATCATAGTAATAATCCTGCATGCTTCTTGCCTTATTTTTTGAAAGTGTGCATATTGCACGTGCTGCATTAAGGGAAAATAATGTTTTGCATTACAACCACTAGTTCATTGGCGAGATGTCATGAAACAGGTGGCAACACACTAACGCGAATCGCCCGACTTCAACGGCTGGCTGCTGAGAAGTTGTACTAAAGGGATAACAAATGTCGCTGCGTATTGCGTGACGTGTATGCGCTGCCGTATGGCATCGGCCGGCGGCCCGAGCACCTTGTAGCCCGCCGGCGCACCATTCCTCGGACTGTTGTTGTATCCTTGCCGCGGGTTGACCGGCGTGACCGAGATGTTGTCGAATGTCGCTGTTCCATTCCTTCCACACCTCGGTGACAAGCAAGGCGAGTGTCGAACCAGGGCGGAAGCGGTTTGTGGCACCCCGCTGAAGATCGAAGCCACCAATCCACGAGCCGGTCCCCAACCTCGGGCAAAGGTCTTGGAGTCCCGCCTTCAGTAGCCTGAACCACACCTCCCTTGTGACTCACAGCGGGGAGGATAGGAGGTGATCATAGGTCTCATCCTCGACGGCACAACACACACGGTTCGCCGTAGCTCGTAGCCTTATGTCATCTTCTCCGGTCAGCGGTCGAGCGCCATGGAGTGCCGGCCCGGAAGAAAACTTGACCTTTGGCGGCGCCTTTCTCTCCAGCTCTTTGGCACCCGATGGCTGGGAAGTTCCGTTTAAGAAAGCACGGTGGCGATGAGCTAGAGTACTCGCCGCTCGCGTCCACTTCGAGACGAACGATTGGCGCCCCGGCTGAAGCTCCACGCTGAGCAGCTTAACGGCCACCTCCACAAGACTAAGAGGACTGCCACCGTGTTGGCGCCGGTAATGTCGGACAGCCACCTGTCTCCATCCGGGCGTCCACGACGCGCCGCCCTCTGCGGCATCCCACAGCTGTTTGGCGCGGTGAGGTTGATGGGGCCTTATGATTGATATCCTTGTCCACATCACTTCTATTGCTCAAAAAAAAAAACAGGAATACGTTTAAGCCTTGCACTTGATAGCTGTTGCTCCTAGTAGCTTACTTGAATAAACAAATCCAAGTACTGCAGCTAGAAGGAGACGTCACAAGAATTTGCAAATTCAAAAGCATGAACAAGCTAATAAGAACTTTCTCCACCTCACGAGAGAGAGCACCGAGAGCAAGGACAGCCAAGATGTTGCTGCTCTGAAGAATGAAGTTCTCCGGTTGCTGCAGGTTCAGAAACGTGCTCCTCACGCACAGCACAAACTGATAGACGCAAGTCTGGAAACACTGCAAGATAATAACGAACACCAGTGGTCAGGCAGGGGATTGCACAGCTGCGATCCACTCTTGACGGACCATCGATTCCTAGACAAATACACTCGAACTGCAGACAGACTACAAGGAACAGAGCCTGACGGACTCAACTGACGAGCAAGAAATCGGTGGGTCTGCACACTGACGAGAGAGAATCAACAAAAAGAAAGACTGCACCCAGGGGTTTGTTCAAGCGCTGCAAGCACGAACAACCAAGAACAATGTCACGCCCGTGGCCGCCGGCGAGGTCGCCGTCGACGGGAATCGCACACAAGGGAATGGCTCGACTCCAGAGTTCTGATTTCAGAAGCAAAGTGTTCGATGCTCGACTCGTACACGACTCTGTGTTTTAAACGACGATACAGACGCGGACCTTCATGGGCCCACATGACAGTGACATTAACTTAAAAAGCGTAAATGATAAAATCGCCAACGGTCTTGAGAAACGTCTTCTTCTTGTCTCTCCTTCTTCAACCTTCCGTCCGCGCCATCAGCGGCGACAAGTCCCCCCGCTCCGGGAGCAACTTGCCCCGAGCTTTAGCGTCTGGGAAACGCCGATGAAGCACATGGTAGTCCTCCCAGGTCTTCGCCCGATGGTGGAAACTGCGTCCATGTCACTTATACTTGAGGAATCGCCGCATTGCCTTTCCATGTCATTTGTATTTGAGGAATCGTCGCATTGCCCTTCGTGACAAGGCGGCGACCCGCGAATGCCGCCGCAGGCACTGTATTCATTGCATCTAGATCAGTTAGCTTGGGTAACACATGGAAGACAGGCGAGAAATCCTCCACAAATGGTTTTAACTGGGATATATGAAAGACTGGATGAATTAGTGCATCCTGCGGCAGCTCAGTCGATATGCCACTTTGCCCGCGGCTCCAACACCTTGTAAGCCCTAGTTTTGAACCGGACGGACGGGCGGTTCGGACCGCTAAAAAGACGAAGGAGCCTCGCGACCGGTCCGGTTCGCCTAAAAGATCGTCCATGCATTCGGACCGAAAAACCGCTTGAACCGGCCGGTTTTAACGAAACCGGTGAACCGCGGTTCCATTGAACGGGCGGTTTTAAAATAGCCAAAAATGCCCTCTATCGGGTTCAGGAGAATAAGATCCATTCAGGGGTATTATTGGAATATTGTGTGGGAGGAGAAAAATCGTTTTCCGTGCCTTTCCCGTTCCTAGTGGCGGCGGGTCTCTTCTTCTGCAGCGTCGGCGGCGCGCCCGGCCCATCGTCGAGGGCTGACGGGCCACGGCGCAGGCGGGCCACGGCGGGCGGGCGACGGGCTAAGCCTTGCTGCACTGCGAGGAGCGGGCGCAGGGCGCGCCAGGGCGGCGCCGAGGGGGCATCGGGCGGGAGCCGGGCGGCGCGGCGGAGCGACGCCGGCCGTGGGGCGGCGGCTCTGCTCCTCCAGTCCCCTGCTCCTCTGCGGGGCGGGTGCGTGGGCGTTGACCGTGGGGGGTTAGTCCAGCAGGCAGCAACCAGGACGGTTGACGCCTCCATCCACTCCTCCACTGCTGCACGCCGGCAACATGGCAGCCGACCGACTGCTGCTCCTGCTCGTGAGTGGTGAATCTGTCCTCTTTTATTTCTTTGATGGAACATGGTACAATTTGTCAAATTCAGTGGTGATAGACCTTGGCTTCAAGTAGTATGGAGATTTACAGTATCTAGATACAAAGTGAATGATTTGGCTTCAATTAGTGTGAACTGTGAAGATGAACCTTGTGTTGCATTTTGAATTTTAAGACAATGTCATCCTATATGGATATATTTTCATGTGTGAGTCTGTGTACTATGAGTGTGAGCGGGCAGTACAATTAAATTGTGTTGTTGTATTTGTCAATTATGTAAATATATATATATTTGCTTGAATGTTAATTATTAATTAAATCATATATATATACACACCGGTTCAAAGTATTTGTGACCGGTTCGATAAAACGGTCCATTCTTATCGAACCGGCTGTTTAAACGGTTCTAAGCGGTCGGACCAATGAACCATTGAACCGGCAGCCTCGCCGGTTCGATCACCCGGTCCGGTTTGAAAAACTAGGCTTGTAAGGGCAGTAGTACTTGAATGACAGTTTCTGGTAAGGCCTATTAGCCACCGATGTTTGAGCGTACGGTTGTAATTTCAACGGCACCTTATCGCCCACCTGAAACTGACAATCGATCTTTTGCGATCAGCATAATGTTTCATGTGATTTTGTGCCCGAGCCAAGCTTTCTCTCAGAGCCTCTAGATGCAGAGCTCTATCTGTGATTGTTTTTAGACACCGTTGGTGGTGTTGCTGTGGACAACTCAGGCACTCCACCCACATTGGGTTCATATCCATACAAAGCTTTGAACGGTGAACAATCCAAAGAAGAATGAAGAGAGGAATTGTACCATAGCTCTGCCAGAGACAACCACTTCTTCCAGTTGGCAGGTGCAGTATGAACAGCATACCTGAGGTACATTTCCGTGCATTGATTCAATCTCTCTGTCTATCCATCAGACTCCTGTAGCGAAGCATGCCGTCGCTGCCCTAGTCGCACCGCCGTTGGGGGACCGTGGAGCGGGATGGGTTGGCCTCGCCGCCGTGGAGCTATTGAGGCGGAATAGAAGGGGATCTACGATGTCGCATCTTGCGAGAGAAGGGATGTTCGTGAAGGAGATGACGGCAAGGACAAATAAAAGTGTTCGGGCGCCAAGTGCCGCACCGCCGTCTCTTAGTCCGGACGGCAAGGCCCGCACCATCGTCTCGAGTCGATGAACTCCATGGGAAAGACGATGAAGAACGGCGTGAGTAGCACACGCTGAGGCGAGCCGAGAATGGACTCGATGTAAAGTTGGCCATTTGGCGCGGGCACGATGGGCGGCCCAAGCACGCGACACGTGAAAGCACGGCCCGAGGCACGACACGGCCCGACCTCCATAGTACTGTGCACTGGCACGGCCGACCTTAGTGCGTGCCCGGGCCGCGAGTTCGGCGGCCCAGAAAAGGGCCCAGGCACGGCACGGTTTTTGAGTTGGCGCGATGTGGCCCGGTATTTTCGGACGTTGGATGGTTTGCTGAATTAGAGCGATGGATGCTCCCATCCTCATATAAAATAGAAACCCTAAATCCTCTCTCAATCCGGGCATGGCGGCGGTGGTTGTGCCACATACGGAGCCTCCCACAGCGGTGGCGAGCGGCGTCAAGCAGGCACGGTGGCGCGGTGGGCGGCGTGCCCATCGACGCGACGCAAGCGGCGGCCGAGACCCCCATAGGTCGTGCGGGCCGAGGGTTGGGGGCGGTGGCACTATCTCCGGGCACGTCGCGATAGTGCCGCGGGGCCTAGTAGGGCCGGGCCGAATAGGGCCGGGCTTGATAGTGCTCGGGCGATGCCGGGCGGGCGGCCCGCTTGGCCATCTATAACTCGATGTGCGGCGCATGCATATGGTCTATTTTTAGCGGAGCGGTTATCTCAGCTTGTTTTGCATGTAGCAATTTCATTTTTTTCTATATTATGACATTTATAATCCGTGAAATAAACCATTTGGTTTCTTATTTGTCATTTTTAATATTTTCTACGATGGCATATATAGCCCAGGTAGAGATCAATTATATCATGATGCTGAATTCTCATTTCCTACACATATATTCCATAAGCTTATATTTTGGGTATTGTTGAGCAACTATGTAGTATTCCATACTTAGCAAATGCTTTGAAGCAATATATAACACATTTGTAAGTATCAAGGCTTAATCTCTTCAAATTCTAATTAAATTTGTTCCAAAATTCTCTTGAATACCCAGAAAGTAACGCACGGAGAATTCTCCTAGTTTCTTATATAGAAGATGTAATTAATCTAAAAATATAAGATGTAATTCTAAAAAATATAAGATGTAATTAGGATTTTTATCAAAAAAAAAAAAAAAACTACAAATAATATTTACAAACATACTTTGACCATCACACTAATTATCTTGCAACGTATTATCAATTGTTATAAGAAAAACTATGTCCTGCTAAAGATTTGTGAAATACAAATTTATTGATATAACTCCGCTCACAGTGCGTGCATATTTGACTAGTTGGTATCTAGGATTTATGAATGGTTTTTTTTTTCCCAAGTCCGTGTAGGACTTGTATAAATATATATAATAATAAGAGGGAGCTCATATTTTGACTAGGTACGAAACTTGAAAAAACAAAGTTTCACCCTCAAGCAAGGGCTCGATAACAATTGACTGGTTGGAGGATTGATTTTACATTTGGGCCTATATGGATCCACTAGCAGCTTCTATCTCTTCAATCAATAAAATAAAAGATATCGAATGTTAATTTTTTTATAATTATAAGATGTTTTAGATTGCTCAACCCTATCCATGCATGTGTGTCTTTGAAACCCAATATACGTGTGCCTTTTAAATACCATATTGGCAAAAAAATGACTTATGTAATTGGTAGCTAAAATCAATGGCATGCACGCATGCCATGTTTTTAACTATATATATTACAAACTCATTAAGGAAGAAAAGTTAGTATTTTTTCCAAACCCATTATTTAGTCTTAAAATTGCTTAGATACTTTGTATTTCAGGATGGATGAATTAGTTATCTAAACTCACACCTTTTCTATGAACCGGTGGGTAAAAAATGCACTTTCTGCATTGATCTTAGATGCTTGAGCTTGCTTATGAGATACTCCCTCCGCCCCTGTGTGTCGTTCTAGGAGATGATAGTAGTAGTTGTCTAGATTCACTCACCTTCAATGCACCTATAGATTTTCCATACAGCCCGAGGCACGGGTGGCCCGTCCGAGGCATGTTTTTTGGCCCAGCCCCAAGCACGGCCCGACACGGAGGGTAAGGGCCCGGCCGTGGTTGAGCATGCGGGGGGCAAGACGACCCAACACGAGTTAATTAGAGTCGGCCCGACGAGAAAGGTTGGCCCAACAAGCAATAGCCTCGGAAGATTGGCCCAACAGCAACATACGCCCCATCAGGCCATCCCTTAACCCAAACTCCTCCTCACCCCCACCGCCCCCGACATCCCGGCCCCCGCTCCGTTGCTCTCGGTCCCGGGTCGCCATCGCACTCTTCCCTCCCCCCGCTCGCGCTCCCCCGGGCCGCCCCGCCGCCCTCCTCACTCCACTCACCGGTGTCGCCCTCCACTCCACCATCCCCTCGCCAGCGCACCAAAGATCCCCATCCCCGTCCGTCGTGAGCGCACCACCGCCGACCGCGGCGCGGTGGCCGGCCCCTCCCTCGTCCCGGGCCGCCGCATCTTCCTTGAGCGACGGGGAACACCGGACAGAGGAGCTTCCGCCGCCGCGGACGCCATTTGTACTCACCGCCGGTCCACCCCAAGCTCCTACGGGCGGCTCCGTGTCTTCTCTTTTTTTTTTTTTTTTTTTTGAGCAAAGGCTCCGTGTCTTCCCCTGCCTCCCTCCACTCTCTCTCGGTGGGCCTCGGCTGGCCCGCCCCGACATGCAGTCGTCTTTTACCGGCCAGCCCCGGCCCAAAAACCGGCCCACTATATAGGCCGCGGCCCGGGCGGGCACGGCCCTTGAACCCACGGCCCGTGGGGCACGACGCGCCACGGCCGCACGGTGCAGGGGCGACACGGCACGACACGAGGCCAGGCTAGCCCGTTGGAAAACTATATATGCATCTGGACACACCTATGTCCATGTTCAGTTATTTTTTGTTGCACTTGTTATAAAGCCAAAACAACGGACATATCGGGACAAAAGGAGTACGGGACAAAAGGAGTAATTATTAGTTGAGTTCCCAGGTAGCTGATTTATTAGTTTGCGGTCTTTTGGACCCAATTTAGTTAATAGCAGCACTAACTATTAGCTTGAGAATTCAAACATTTTATTTTATTTTTGTGAAATCCACTACAAACAACACAGAGAAACTAACTATTAGGTAGATGAATCCGAACAATAATCTCAATGCATCCAATAAGCAGTTACCAAGAGTGCCACATCAACTTCACAAGTAAATGAAATGGCCTATATCTCAGGGCATAGTTTATAATACAGTTTCATAGGTTAGCAAATCATTTAATTAATTAAACGTGGCATATGAAATATATACCCATGCAATTGCTTATAATTTTCTTTGCATGCTTATCTCGCACAAAAGATCCTCAAGAGAACGTGAGTTTGAAACAATCAAACCAGTCTCGGTGGATGTTTCACTATGTTTTATATTGTGTTGGTAAACACGATATAGATGAGTTAATGAAGCCCTGTTTTGCTGATGCATTACCGTTTCAAATGACGACGAAACCTTGTGAAACTGATCTCCCGTCTCACGTGTACGTGCGCTTGGCATCTATGGCTTATCTTGCCTTCTGCTTCTTGGAACGGAATTGAAGCTGCTGCTCCGGTGTGATGTCAGCAGTTGTAGCCTCTGGTGTGGCGTGCAGCATTTTACCTCTAAAGCGTGTCCATGAGCCTTGGCAAACAAAATGAAAAAAAAAAGAAGAGGAAAAAAATTCATTTAACCTCCTGAACTATCATTAGAGTCTAGGTTTTCTCCTCTAAATCTAAAATGAGACAATTTGGCCCCCATTAATCCAGAGGACTCGTCGTCCAAAGTATACATGGACAAAAGTAGGCGGAGGGTAAAATTGCACTTTTGCATTCTTTTAGCTGGTTTGAGGTTGCTTCTCAAGTGATTATTAGCTGAGTTTCCAACAAACTAGTTGCTAATTTATTAGTTGCGCTATTTTGGACCCACTCTAACTAATACTAGAAGCTAACTATTACCTGGATGAATTCAAAGAATGTCTTTTTTTTTTTTTTAACGAAAAGCAATACAAAACAAAATACAAAAAACTACTCTCTCCATCCCAAATTATAAGTCGTTTGACTTTTTTGGCTCCAAGTTTAACCATTCGCCTTACTCAAAAAAAAAATTTGCGTAAATATTGTCAAATTCAAGTCATTCTTTAAGAACTTATACTAATAAAGAAAAACCACGGCAAAAAAAAGTGATATCTTGCACAAATTTTTTGAATAAGACGTTTGGTCAAACTTGTTCAAAAAAAAAGTCAAACGACTTTATAATTTGTGATGATGGAGGGAGTAACTATTAGCTGGATGGATTCAAACAACAGTCTTAACGCAGAGTTTCCAATACACAGTTACCAAAAGTGCCACGTCAACTTTACAAATAAGTGAAAATGGCCTAGATATCTTAGCGCACAGTCTATTAATACATTCACAGGTTAGCCACACATCATTTAATTGTTACAAATATATACCCTTGCAATTTATATAGTCCTTTGCTTATTATCTCCCACACAAGAAGATACGTATACGTGAGATTGAAACAAAGCCGTTTGACGTCTTAGTGGATGTTTCACTGTGTTCTATTTTGTTGATAAACATGATGGATTAGCTAATGAAACCCTGATTTTTTCTTTTCTTTTCGTCATATAAATAAATAAATATTCAGTCAACTAAACAAATTTGCTGATGCCATTACAGTTTCAAAATGAGAACGAAATCGAGCGAAACTCCACTGAAACTGATCCGGTGTCTCGCGTGTAGGTGCGCTCGGCATCTCTGCCTTCTTTTGCCTTCTTTGTGGAACGGAAGCTGCTGATCCGCTGTGCTGTCAGCAGCTGTAGCCCCTGGTGTGGCCTGGCTGGAATTCCTTCCAGAGCTGCCAACAAGAGCAGCACTGCACAGTCTGCACTACACAAGCAGCACCCCTCCTCCCCTTCCCCTCCTCTCCTCTTCCACACCACCACGCTGCCCGCCCCGCCCTCAACCGCCTCCTCATCGCGCCGTCTCCTCATCGGGCGGCGGCAAGCGGCATGGCAGCCGCCTCGGCCGCGGCGGGACGATGGACCGCCGAGGACGACGTCCTCCTGAAGAATGCCGTCGAGGTAATCTATGCTCCTCCATACTACCCGACCCCGAGCATGAGCACTACCGATTATCCCCCGTCGATTCGAAGCCCCCGCGAAGTTAAGTACCCCGGACCGGAACGCTCGCTCCGTCCGATCGAGCGCGCCCGGCCTGTTCCTGGCGCGGAATTCCGGTGCTAGCTGCTGCTCCACTAACTTCCCCGCACGGCCGCACGCGTCGCCGGGCCTCGCGGCTGGCGCTGGCGCCGCCGTCCCGGGATAGTCCGACCGCGTCGTCTCCATCGCGTCCGATTCGTGGTCCATCTCGTTTCTAGTATTCCTGAATTTTGGCTTTGGGTTCGATTGCTCGGCGCAAATTTCAGAACACGATCGTTTCCTCCACCCGCAACACGAAGAGTTCCTGTAGATTGTTGGAGCCACTGTTTTACGCGGGGGGGCACCTGGGTTGCTGAAACGCTGCCGTATCCGAGTGTTCTGTTGGTTCGCGTTACTCGCGCTCTGTAATAAAAATAACTGATAGATTCTCCACGCTGTCGCTGCTTGCTGCTAGATTTCGGGTGTGGTTCATGTGGCTCAGTGGCCTAGGTACCGGATTTAGTGGGTTTAGCATCCCTGAAGAGGATTTGAGATCCTTGTGAAACAATGTGGGCACATACCTGAATCCATGTTTGCAGAAGTGAACAACGTAGGGGCACACCTTTTATTTTTTTGAGGTCGATTCAGTTAACTTCAGTGATCAACTTATGCAGATGTTATTTATATGCCACATTTCATGGTATTGTTTTGTCAGCTTGTAACACTCTGGAATGTGGATTAGATGTCTAGTGCACGGGGTTATTAATTTGTGAAACAATTATTCTCGTATTGTTGCATTTAATAATAATTATATTCGTCAAAAGGTTGTGAAGTTATTGGTTTCTCTGTTTGATAGAGAAGTGTCATGGTACTAGTGTATTTGATTTAATTTTGTATATTCATTAGTTCTCATCTCGAATAGAGTATTATTAGTGTATTACCATGTGTCGAGTTTCAGGTTTGGAACCCAATGTTGAATTTTCACTGTAGCATCCAGTCAACTGTTACTGCCTTTTGAATTAAAGTTAGTTACCGTAGGGATACTATAATCTACTTGTTAAAAATCTTCTTTCTGGCACTCAAAGTTTGCTGAATCAATGAAACCCGTGGAAACTGTACCTAACTAGTAACTATTTTGTGCGCCTGATTTTTGTTTTTGTGTTACTCAAGAACTGCAGTTCTAAAGAAATTCCTTATCTTCTTGTGTAAATCAAATGATGTTTTGATTACTTCCAGTTTACTTGTGCATTCATGAAACACCTCGTGCCTACACTGATATGCTACTCTTAGCTCCATGAACTGGCATTATGATAAAGATTTGACTCACGTTTTTTTTACATAGTTTCATGAATTTGTATTTTGAATGATTATATGTTGCATGAGGACTGCCACTGCAGTGACTCTGTGACATATATATCAAGAGTAGTTGTAAAACCTAGTGTTTTATGCATGGTGGTGGACCTGGTGGTATTGTGTTATGATTGTTTGAGCCAAAGCTAATGAGTTATATTAGTTAGCCATGTCACTGCAAAATTGGTATGACATGGTTTGAATCCCATGTTCAAACATCACTGTCTGTGGGATTAATTTTATGATCCCAATTTCTCACACTGCATCCTAGCTGCTTCATGTTGCCTTCTAAAACAAGTTGACTTAATAACGCACGCTAAAAGTAAATCCAAAAGCAAATCACAATGATCACAACTAGAATGTATACCTTTTTACTGTGGGCAAATAAAAACTTGGACTATAAAGTCAAATGTCTAAAAAACACTCAATATACACTGCTTTAAATTTAATATGAATCAAGGTGACTGATCTGCACATTTATATGTCAGGGCAAAAATAGTAACATTGGTAATGGTGATCAGTAGAACTAACTGCTTGTTTAAATGATCCAGATTTCACAAATATTGTGAGGATTAAGTTTCTTTTATGATATGTGAGTAGTATCATTTTTGTACCCTGTTAATTTATCTGTCTTTCTTGTAGGCTGGTGCTTCATTGGAATCATTGGCTAAAGGAGCTGTATGCTTCTCCCATAAATTCACCCTTCCAGAACTGCAGGATCGCTGGTATTCATTGCTATACGACTCGGAGACATCAGCTCAAGCATCCGCCGCATGGCCAAGTTTGAGATGGAGCTTTCAGCCTCCAATCCTGCTAAAGCATCTAAGCTTTTCAACCCAAAGGCAAAAATGCTTTTCCCTGTACAAGCGGAAGATAGATAGTGTAAAGAATCACTATTATGCAATGAGAAAGAGAATTCGCAATGAACCATGTTTGTCTGCTGATTTTTGTCATAGTACTGCACCCTGTTCATGTAATCCTGTTGATGGTGGTGGTTGTGCATGTGGAGACCATCATTTGTTGCACAAAGTTGGTCCTTCAGGAGTTGTTGTAGGTGGCTATGGATCTATAGGTGGATGCGGCTCTAAGAGAAAACATGCACATTCCAATGGTAGTGTCCAATACTCATTTCATGCAGAGCATTCTAACTCTGATGGCAGCATGGTAATAGATGGAAATACCAACAATGAAGGCCCACATGGCTGCTCAGATGTAGACAAATTATGTGTCTGTGACGTCATGCAGAAGAATTTTCAGACCATTGGAAGTAATGCAATCTCTACAAACAATAGGTCAGATGTTATTGATCAGTTTGACCGTGGAGCTAAAGCATCCAAGGCTCTACTGGGCATTCATCAAGATGGTGTAAATCTTGTCCAATCTTCTGGGAATACCACAGGAAGATTTCTTCAGCCAGGCGCATTCAAAGCAATTAGTCAAAAGTGGTGTCTTCCGGAATCTAGTGTTCCTACTCGGAGTATGGTCCAGGGTGTTAATTCATCTGATATGCTGAAAGATATGCATAAAATTGTAGGACAAACTCTTACGCTTTCTGATGACAAGAAAATGGAAACAAATAGCATTGATGCACTTGCATTTCAGGCAAATTTGGATAGTGTAGTATGTGATTCTGGTTTAGGCAGTGCAGTGGCGCCAGAAGGTGGATTCATGCATTCCCACTTAAAGGGTTTCAGTCAGAAAGAAGACCTTGAGCTTCTCAGCAGTGATCTTTTACTAGGTTATGCACTGGTGACAAATAAGGAAGATTTACAACCCCCTGACGCAACCAAATGTGATGGCCATACAGATCCTATCCCAAATGAACCAAATGCAGCAGATGTTTCTGGAGTAGACAGGATACATTCTTCATCAGAACTGCTTTATCCTGAACATAATGTCAAGTGTATGTTGAACAAACAAGATTCTGAAATCCCTATCAATGACTGTATACCTACTGGTCAGAGCTCTTTAGAACCCACTTCTACCTTCGACCAGGATGCTCGCATGATGCACGTTTGGTTGCCAAACTGATAAATATGCAAAATGGCCAACCTTCATCGCCATCACCACAAATTTATCTGGAATCAGCCATCCTAGAGCAAAATGCAAATATGGTGCCTTTTTAAGGATGGTTGTGCTGTAGGAAGTGAGCTGCCACCTGGCCTGCAGGGTAACTTTGGTGGTCATTATGCAAACAAGTGTATTTCAGCACTGCATTTTGTTGATGGAGGTGAAGAAACAACTTGTAGTTTCATTAAACATGAGAGTTGTTATGATTTACAGAATTTGACTTTGGGTAAGTCAATTCAAGTGTCCAATCAAAGTTATTGCAAGTTTATTGCTCATAAGCTCGGAGTAGGCTGTGAAACTGCTATCCAAAGCTGTGAGTTGGCTTCTGCATTGCAAAATACAGAATTTCGTGACCCCATTGCAACTATTTCAACTGCGGGCCAAGCAGAAGAATCTGACAGTGAGATCAGTGTTCCAAACTATTTTGACTTAGAAGCACTGGTACATATAGTTCTTTTCTTCATTGAGTTTACATACTTTGCATGCTTTGGTGCTTCTGACTTTCTCAAAAAATTATTGCAGATACTTAATATGGACCTGATTCCATGGGATCAAGAATCTGGCTTCATCCAACCGAAGGTAAACACATATGAACATGATATTCCAATGTTCATCTTTGTTAAATATTTGTAAGTGGTCCTGTTGTTATCTTTTATGCTCTTAGTGAACCCTGATACTACATTTTTCTGTTTGTGCTGTTTCTATGATCAGTTTCAAGGTTTCAGTATCCTGAAAGCAGGAAGGATTTGATAAGATTAGAGAAAGGTTCCGCCTCTTGTATGAACAGATCTATCATGTCTAAGGGTGCTTTTCGCAATTCTTTATGGCAAACACATGAAGTACTACATAAGAGAGCCTGAGGTAATATAACATTAAGCAATGATATTGTGAATCTACATTGCATTATACTCCCTAAAATTTTTAAACACATGTTCTTTTAAATTGGCCACATAGTATCATTAGATTTGTTATGAGGACTTCAAAAAAAAGTTAATAGTTTAGACTTGTTACCAACATTTTACTAATAAATTTATAGTCAAACTTTTTTTTGACACAAAATATAGTCAAACATGTTTATTCATATATTATAGATATTATAGATATGTCATGTCCAAAGAGGCAAAGATTATACACTCTTAACTTAAATAGAGGGAATACCTAATGATAAATTAAATTAATCCCATAGGTGTATTCCCTGTTGTGAAAATTGAAGTGCTTAAGCATTTCTGTTTACATCAAGTGTTGTTATTGACAAGTGACATCACTTAATTGTTGGTTATCAAACTCAACTATTTTATTATTTTACTGCCTGATAAATTCTTGAATACAGTCTTTATAACTAGCAAAACCGAATGTCACCCTGCAGGTTAAAACCTTTCTCTACCACTGATACACTTTTTAAAATACACTTCTGTATCATTTTTATGCCATTTTGTAAAAACTTGGCTTGGTCCTATTTTCATGCAGGTAAGTCTTGGGAGAGAAACAGAAGAAGTACACGTTGATATCGATTTGAGTAAAGAAGGGAAGGCAAACAAAATATCCCGTCGACAGGTACTTGCTTGCCTTTTTATGAGTTAAAAGGTGCAAAAATAACCTTGGTTTGATGGAAGCATTAATGCAATAACTGTAAGGAGGTTCTTATTATGTTTCTTAAAGAATTTTCCCTTTGGGTTGATAAGCTTGGGCTGACTGCTAAGGATTCATTTTTATTTTCTTGCTTAACAACATGACCCGTTCTTAAACCATTTCTGTGCTTCTGTACCTTCCGCTGCACTGTCTTTTTCTCTTGACATGGCTATACCCACTTGCTGATTTGGTTCTGCTTGGTGACATGGCTATAGCCACTTGATGAGATCGTTCTTCTTGGTATATACAAATCCCAAAGGAACGGAGGGCACATAGTGCATGCATTATAGTCTGTTCGCTGCCGCCAAATTATGATATTCAGTTATTAATGTGATAACTTACCTTCTACATGCGATTCTGTATTTTCAATGTGCAGGCAGTTATTAAGATGGACGATGATGGATCTTTCTACATAAGCAATACTGGGAAGCGTTCAATTTTCGTGAATAGCAAAGAAGTGCCATGTAATAAACGTATCAACTTAATGTCAGACTCATTAATTGAGGTATGGCCTTCCAATCCTTTCTTTCTTCACTAGGAGTTCCAAATGACTGCACTGTACTAACTATCCATGCCCTGTTTAACTCTATATATACTGGTTCCTCTTTTTTTTTATTCTAACTTCGAACTAGTAGGCTGTAAAGCAAATAATGTGCATATCTGTATGAAAAATGTCTTTGTATTGTACCACAAGATTGAAGTAATGAAGCATTCATAGTCGATATTATAGCTGGATGAGAGTATGGTTACTTCACTAGCTACTGGTTCATTTGGGGTTCTTTAGTTCACATCACACATGATATGAGTGCACCTATCTGTGTAACTGCACAAGGTGCTTAGGAACACACTAATCAGGAAAGTGAGTTGTAGCGGGAAGATACAGTATGCTTTCCTTTTGCAACTTATTGACTATTTGATGCCCACTAAGCTGTTGTGAATCGGTCTGAAGTTAAATCAGGATTTGCCATTTGCGATGTCTGTTGGCTTGTATTTGAAATGAAATGTCACTGGAACGAGAGTGAAACTTTTATTTGGGATTCATATATAATACTCCATCTGTCTCAAAATATAAGCATTTTAGTTTTGTACAAGTCAAACTATTCTAAGTTTGACCAAGTTTATAAAGAGGAATACGAAAATACACCCCAATGGATCTATTGATGCCTATTTGATATTGAAGAATTATGTTCTTTTTCTATAATCTTGGTCAAGCGAAGTATAGTTTGACTTAACAAACCTAGAAATGCTTATATTTTGTTACTAGCTACTTGTGGTTCATTTGGTTAGTTTTGAACTAATTCTTGTACCCTACTTATTTCAATGACAGGGTAAACATTCATGTAGAATTTTGAACTCTTACGAAGGTTTTTTTTTGTTACCTACAGATAAGGAACCTGAAATTCATCTTTTTATGTGAACCACGAGGCTGCAAGGAAGTACATAGCTCGAAAAAGGAGACAAAGCTCCCAAGGCGAGAACACAGCATTTGATTGGAGTCAGAACCCATGAGTTAATCTTATGATCAAGGTTATTTATAATCTGCGACAGCTGTATCTCTCTTCCGGAAAGCATTCGATGGGAGCAAAGTTATTTATAATTTCCGATAGCTAATATCTATTTCTTCCAGTTAGCAATGTTATCCATTTACCTTAGCTCCACCCACCATATGTAAATCCATGTATATTTTTGGTTCTTGTATTCTCTGTGTGCCCCAAACTATGTTCTTCGGATGTGGGCTGCCCCCTTCCATGTGCCATGGTTAATGTTATGATGAAGGTTATTTATAATCTGCGGTAGCTCTGTCTCTCTTCCAGACAGCATTGGATGAGAGCAAAGTTATTATTTATAAGTTTCGATAGCTAACATATCTCTCTTCCAGTTAGCACTTTGCCCATTTACATTAGCTCCATCCGCCATATGTAAATCCATGTATATTCTTGGTTCTTGTATTCTGATTACCCTAAATATGTTATACGGATGTTGGCTGCCCGCTGCCGTGTGCCATGGTTTTCTATTTTTCATTTCTTCCTATAAAATTTTCATTACTGAAAAAAAGTGGCTTAACTCGTGGATATGTAAGGCCGGTACGGAGTACTATTTATAGTAGGATATGTTGAGAAAAGAGAAATATCCTAACAGTTTTTTTGTTTTGAAACTAATATCATAACAGGAGTATCAACAAAATCTCGTTGAACGAGTTGGCCGCCGCAAGAACTGCGGCGATGGCGCGCCCTCCGTCCCCCGGCGCACCGGTGCAAAACCCAGCCGGCGGCGACACCGTTCTTGCGGTCCACGATGACGACGACGGCACAGTCCACCGCGACTCGTCGGACGCCACCGCGGCGGCGCAAGAGGTCCGGTACCCGGGGTGGAAGGCGATGCCGTTCGTGATCGGGAACGAGACGTTCGAGAAGCTGGGCAGCATGGGCGTCGCGGCGAACCTGATCGTGTACCTCACCTCCGTCTTCCACATGACCAACGTCCGCGCCGCCGTGGCGCTTCAACGTGTTCGGCGGCACCACCAACCTCGCCACCGTCTTCCGGCGCCTTCGCCTCCGACCTCTGGCTCGGCCGCTACGCCACCGTCGGCTTCGGCTGCGTCGCCACACTCATCGTACGCAACATAACAAATCGATCGCCAACGAACTTTGACTGTTTCTGATCGATCTCGATGGCATGCATACGCATGCGCGCAGGGCATGATCATCCTGACGCTGACGGCCGGCGTGCCGGCGCTGCACCCGCCGCCGTGCAGCGCCGCCGGCGGGGAGCAGTGCGCTGGCGTGACGGAGGGGCAGCTGACGGTGCTGGGGCTGTCTTTCCTGTTCCTCGTGGTGGGCGCGGGCGGCATCCGTCCGTGCAGCCTGCCGTTCGGCGCCGACCAGTTCGACCCGCGCACGGAGTCCGGCCGCCGCGGCATCGACAGCTTCTTCAACTGGTGGTTCTTCACCCTGACCATCGCCGTCGTGGGCTCGTCGACGGGGATCATCTACGTGCAGAGCAACGTGAGCTGGTGCATCGGCTTCGCCATCCCGGCCGCGCTCATGCTCGCCTCCTGCGTGCTCTTCTTCGCCGGCAAGGGGCTCTACGTCCGGGTGCGCCCCGAGGGGGTCCCCTTGGCCAGCGTCGTCCGCGTCGCCGTCGCGGCGGTCCGCAAGCGTCGCGCGCCGGCGCCCGAGCACCCCGCGGCGTCGCTCTTCAGGACGCGCCACGCGAGCAAGCTCGTGTCCAGGCTCCCCCTACACCGACCAGTTCAGGTTCCTCGACAAGGCCGCCGTGGTGGTGGACTCGGACAGCGAGGTCGACGACGCCAGCGGCGGGCCCTGGGATCCATGGCGGCTGTGCAGCCTGCAGGAGGTGGAGGAGGCCAAGTGCGTCCTCCGCATCATGCCGGTGTGGGCCACCTGCATCGTCTACTACGTGGCGTTCGCGCAGACCAACACCTACGTCGTCCTGCAGGCGGCGCAGGCCGACCGCCACCTCGGCGGCTTCGAGGTGCCGCCGGCGTCCTTCACCATCTTCCCCATGCTGGCGCTCGCCGTGTGGATCCCGCTCTACGACCGCCTCGTGGTGCCGTGGCTGCGCAGGCTGACCGGCGTCGAGGGCGGCATCACGCTGCTCCAGCGCATGGGCGTGGGCATGGTGCTCTCCGTCGTGGCCATGCTCATCGCGGGCGTCGTGGAGCAGCAGCGGCGCGAGCAAGCCGTGCTCCACCAGGCGGAGGCGAACCGCGACGTGGTCTCGGTCGCCCTCGTCTCGCCGGCGTCGGCGTTCTGGCTGGTGCCGCAGCTGGCGGCGCTGGGCCTCTCGGAGGCGTTCAACCAGGTGAGCCAGATGGAGTTCTACTACAAGCAGTTCCCGGAGAACATGCGCAGCGTCTCCGGCTCGCTCCTCTTCACCAATTCGGCGCTGGCCTTCTACCTCAGCGGGCTGCTGGTCGCCGTGGTGCACCGCGCGACGGCCGACCCCGTGCGCGGAGACGACGGGTGGCTCGCCGAGAACCTCAACAGGGGAAGCTGGACAGGTTCTACTTCCTCATCGCCTTCATCGGTGCCGTCAACTTCTTCGTGTTCCTCGGATTCGCCAAATGGTACAGGTACAAGGGACTGGATGATGATGGTGAACAAGGTTCAGACGAGGTCCGTCAATGGCAGCCAAGAACAGTAGTGGAAGTAGCTGAAGAATTGTCCTGCTGAGGACGTAGTACGTAGACGTAGCTTCTGATTACGAGATCGATCAACCTACATATATGCTATCTTCTCTCTCGATCTGCAAGTAGTGGTAAAAAACTGCAGACATCATATATAGATGGGACGACTAGACTAATGTGTGATGATTAGTAATAAACCTCTGTGATTGTGGTGGCATTGAATTGGGAGTTTAATTAGTTCATGATTGTGTGACAATACATTTTGAGAATAGATCGATGGTAATCAAGGAGCTTAAGGATAGAAGCAGGAGCTAGAACTAGAAGAAGTGAAACAATAGATTGGAGATGTATGTATGTGTCTGATTCTCCCTCTTTGATTCCCCTGCACGCTTGTCGGGAGCAATTGTATTCACGCAAATCACAGTCATTACTTGGGTAATTCGCCCCTCCTTGATTCATTCCCCTAGATCTACAACGCAAGTTCTACTCATTGCTCCATCGAGTAATTTTCTCAACTTATTATTAGTTTTTATTTGTCAGTATTTGAGAATTGAGAGCGAGGATTGTTGGGCCTTTGTTTTCTGCCCGGGTGTTGTTCATGGGCCGTTTTTGTTTTTTACTTTTTGGGCTTTGGAATTTAGCTCGGTCCAATGAGAAATCTCAGTAAAAGAAGGAAATATTCGCGTAACTTTTCTAGCCATTTGATAGTTAAAGGCTTAAAGCCCAACAAAATAAGCCCATTTATGCCAGTATCTTGCAGGCCCAAGCAAAATCTGCGCCTTGATGGTAATTTTTTTGTATTGTAATAAGAGGGCCCATCCCAATAGTACTCACGAGTCATGACGACGACGGTTGATGGTAGAAATACCAACCATTTGAAGGGTGGACGTTCCTAAACAATGTACTTATTGAAAGGTGAAAGGTGTTTAATTTTCGGAATTTCTAATTATCTTCTATTAGAATTTCCTAAGTTCATTATTAGTAGCGGCCGCGGTAATGAAAATCAGAAATTAATGTTACACAAAATAAGCAACAAAAATTCAGAAATGTGCCTCTCCCGGCCATGAAGTACGTAGAACACCTAGCTCATTCAAGCACCTCCGTTTTTCCCCTCACTGTTACTATCACTATTATTATACACAAGGACAATTTGTGCCGCATGTGAATTGAAATGACCATGGAATCAAGCATGCGCTAGAAAGTATGTATATATAGAAGTCGTTATTCGTTAGTCATGCTCCTTGGTAAATAGTCATGGCGTCCGTATATTTTCCGGTTCAACAGTCGTATTTGCCAGCTCAGACTTGTCACTAGCAGAAAATAAATCGTCTGGACCGGCGACTTCTTGGCTTGATTCATCAACCAGCTGGTTTATCGATCAACTATGGTACAATATTTTCTCTCATTATAAAACACAAAATATCAGGCCTCGTTTAGTTGGGTTAGTTTTTACCTCAAACTTTCAAGTTTTTTTAGGCTCTCTCCATCACATCACATTAAATACACAAAAAAAAACATATGTTCGAACAGTAAATTTAGATAAAAAAAAATTAACTTATTACGATTACATTTATACGATTTGAGACAAATCTTTGAGCCTAGTTAATCCATGATTGGACAATGTTTACCACAAACAAACGAAACGTACTTATAGTGTGCTTCTGAAGTTCAAACAGTGTTTGGACAAGTTTTTGTCCAACTAAACAAGGCCGGCTTACCAGTAACGGTAACCACTAGCAGAACTGCAGGGCGAACTCATCTGCATGCATGTTGATCGAGCAGTTTGAGATGCTTCATTCAGAGAATCTTCCGTGCAGCTAGCCTCTATCTCACACGGCCGGCCATGCATGCTACGTGTAGCTGTCAAGGTTTCTTCCCAAGCATGTTTTTCAGAATGTGTAGATGAATTCAAGTTCAAAACATGTGACTTGAGTCGTCACCGCTCCTAGTCGCATCGATCATGGCTTGAAAAGTAGTCCACTTGGTCAGTGCGTTTCACACACTCCTCCCAGTTCGCTTTCGAAAAAAAGACACTACTTCTCCCACATGGTTTTGATTTTACAAGAACAGACCGACAATTGGAATTACCAGAAAGATGTCAATTCTGGTTCTTGGCCTCGCGTTTCATAGAATTTAATACCAAAGACTTTATGTGTACTATACATAGTATGAAATTCCAAGTTATTTTTCCTATCCTTTTCTTTATTTTTTGGCGAACTACTCCATCGGTTCCATTTTATTTGCATATCTATGGTCATTGGTATCCCATATATTAAATGCAACAATATATAGAAAACATAGCTAGGTAGCCTAAAGTGGGACCTACACTAAAAGCCACCTGTCAGGCTGCCACGAGCAAGTATTATGATACAGCCAGCAAGCCGGCTGTAAGGTCCCTTACAGCCTTCTTACAGCTCACCCGCATAAATGGTTAGTTCTTCACAGTTAACATATGACCCACTTGCTCTCCTCACGATAGTCTTGGTTTTGTGCCAAATTTTACTGTAAGTTTACAACTAGCTTCTCCTCTCTCTCCTCCCTTCTCTCCTCCACCTCAGCATTTTAGCCGGCTTACATGCATGACACTTCTCACTTTTTTATACTCATAAAAAGAAAGAAAAATCTCTAGCGAGATTGACGATGGACTGACCACAACGCTGAGCCGCTGACCTCTTTTCTGTAGGGGCATTTTCGTCATATATCCTGAGCACTTTTTTTTTTTTTGAAAGAACTCGAGGGGATTACAGCACCTACTGAAAATTAATTAATTATTAGAAAGAAGGCAAAGCATTGAGGTCTTGTTCGGGTAATTATTAATAACCAGGGTATATATTTAGAAGACAATAATACATAATTAACTGAAAGATAAAAAAACTTAACATCGGGGGAGTATATAGTTCAGTCATCTTGTTTTTCCACAGGCCACACAAGTCGACGCACGGGGCAACGGTTTTTACCAACAATTGCATGTCGGATTCGGCGTCCTTTCTTTCTTTCTGCAAAATTCCTTCCACGTGGTATACTGGAATGATGATGACTCTGATTTCAAAGCGTTTCTGTTATCTGTAGCAAAAAGTTTACTAGTGACAGACGATAGAAATTTTTTTTAGACCTTTAAACAGATAGGGTTAGGCGGTTAAAACAAATTTGTACGTACTGTATCACTAAAACTATATATTTATTACATGCATAATATAAAATTAAATTATTCAAGTAAGTGTATATAGATATTTATGCTCGTATAGGATCAAATATAGACATTTATGTATGCAATGAAGTATAATTGTTAGAAGATTTTCCCTTTTCCAGGAGTTAGAAGATTTTGACTTTGACCCCATATGTACAAGAAAGTATTGATATTTGTGATATGTAATCAAGATAACTGTAAATCTATTATTAGTTTTTGGCTCGGCTCGGTTTTTAGTTTACAGTGTAAAAGTCCCGAGGTCTATCAGTATCAGTTCAGCACGCCTAGAACAAAAACCAAGCTTATATACAGTGTTGTATACCATCAGTCCAAACAAAACTACCGTGTCTGCTTTAGAGTTTTCTGAACCATCATGCATGTTTGCAGTACTCGATCCGTAGAAAACAAAAATGCAATTCTTATTTTCGTGGAGCCAAATAGTTTAAACTTTGACTAAATTCATATAAAGAAGTACTAACATTCATGATGCAAAATACATATCATTAGATTTGCATAATAAATTTATTGGGTGACACCAACAGTAATAGTATATTTTCCTATAAAACTGATTAAACTTGAGCTATATTTGACTGGCATGGATCCCATAACTGGATTCTTTCGTGAATGGATGAAGTACATCCTTATCTTTGCGCTCCTAGAGTGTTCCGTCTTTAGCCTTTAGGCCTCTGTTCCTTGTGCGAGTGAACTTCATTTCTTTGTTTTTTTGTGAAGCATGTACGTGTGCTAGCAACAAGCCATCGATCTGCACAGATCACCAATAGTATTTTCACAATAAACTCTATCCAGATTCCGTCCATATCTTCAGTAGCGTATGGAATCTCTGTGCCCTACTGGAACAAGTTACTTTGCAATTGCTACTAGAGCGAGTCCAGACAAGATGTCATACAAAGACCAGCACCCTAGGAATATCCTGGTGCTCACCAGATGCTACCACCTCCACTCACATGATTCCATGGGGTTCAAGATAGCACCCGGACAAAACCCAACGGGAGGAGATCACAACTCACATGACCATGACTCTTTCTCAGCAGACAACAAATTAGCTAGAACTATCCATCTCTCTCATCACATCAGCCGACAAAAACAACTCATTCATCTTCTCTTTGTTTATACATTTGTTTATATAAACCCTCTGGGCTGGTTTTACAAGTCGTTCTGGGAGTCGAGGGGCAGAGCAGAATAGATGTCGTCCTGCTGATCGAGGACTGGTTTGGACCTTGCTGCCCCTGCGTATTAAATACAACAAATTGCAAAAAAACAGCGGCGCCAGGAGTTGAACCGCCGCCCTCCAGCTTCCAGCGTCTTGGATGCGCTGCGCTGGCCAATCGGCTAAGAGAAAGTTGTTGCTTGCATCCACTCGCTGCCCTATTTATTAGGAGTAAACATGGAAAAATCACCCATAATTAATCACTCCTTGGTATGCTAAATGCTTTCATAAATGACTTCTAATACCAGCCCGAGGGAGTATGTATGTATAGATCGAGAGCACCGAATAGGCACCAACAACCATGACATGGTTCTTAATTTGTTATTTCTATATATCATGGAAGCTGTCTCATGCATCCTATCTATACATACAAAAAGATACAAGTAGACAATTAGCAAGATCAGCTGATCTGATGACATGGGACTATGCAGGCAAGATCAGCTGCCTGTGCCTACGTCACTACTGGATTCATCCACCTGCATTGCTAGAGGAATCAAGCAAGGACATGCTCCTCACTATACAACACTTGTGCTTGAGCTACAGCTTCTTTATCCTGTTGCGTTTGGATGCATTTGATACATGGCAAAAGGCCAAGGCAAACCGGCATGAAGATCTCCACTCCATGCATTTGGATGCATGGAATTGGCTTCTTCTCTTGCATTGTTGTACCCAAAGCCCAAGGCAAACCGGCATGAAGATCTCCATTCCACATGGATGATATCACTTAATCTGCTTTTATTAATTTATCTCTGTTGGTGATGGTGTGCAAGGCTGGTTGATGAATGAAAGAACTATATATATATATCGTCGTCGTTGTCGTCGTCGTCGTTGTTCATCACTTGAGCTGCATGGCCTCCAATGGCCTCCCCAACAGGGACAGCACGGTGGCGGCGATGTGCCTCGGCGTCAGCCCTGCCTCCTCCATCTGGTCCTGCGGCGCGCCATGGTCGATGTACCGGTCCGGCAAGAACATGGATCTCAGCTGCAAATCACCAACACAAGAACACCAATTAATTTTCAATCAACAACTGAAAACGACTAGTTCGTTACTAGGACGACTTATTTTTGAGAGGCCCGTCCAGGAGGCCGGTGAGGCTGAGGTAGTGGGCGACGTGGGAGCCGAAGCCGCCGATGGAGCCCTCCTCGGCGGTGATGAGCACCTCGTGCTCGGCGGCGAGCTCCCGGATGAGCTGCGTGTCGAGCGGCTTGCAGAACCGGGCGTCGGCCACGGTCACGTACACGTCGTGCTCCTTGAGCGCCTCGGCGGCCTTGAGGCACGACTGCACGATGGCGCCGTACCCGAGCAGCGCCACCCGCGTGCCGCCGACGAGCACCCTGCCCCTGCCCACCTCCACCGGCGTCCCCTTGTTCCCCGCCGGGAGCACGGCGCCGACGCCGTTCCCGCGCGGGAACCGGAAGCAGCTGGGCCGGTCGTCGATGGCGGCCGCCGTGGCCACCATGTGCATCAGCTCCGCCTCGTCGGCCGGCGCCATCACCACCATGTTTGGCAGGCACGCCATGTACGTCACGTCGAAGGCGCCGCAGTGCGTTGGCCCGTCGGCGCCGACGAGCCCCGCGCGGTCCAGCGCGAACCGCACGGGGAGACGCTGCAGGTCCACGTCGTGCACCACCTGGTCGTAGCCGCGCTGCAGGAACGACGAGTAGATGGCGCAGAAGGGTTTGAGGCCCTCGGCGGCGAGCCCGGCGGCGAACGTCACGGCGTGCTGCTCCGCGATGCCCACGTCGAAGCACCGCTCCGGGAACCGCTTCTGGAAGTAGTTGAGCCCCGTGCCGCCGCCCATGGCCGCGTGGATCGCCACCACCTTGTCGTCGTGCTCCGCCTCCCGGATCAGCGACTCGGCGAAGTACTGCGTGTAGGACAGCGTCGGGGTCTTGGACTTGAGCTGCTTCCCCGTCGACGGCTCGAACTTGACCACGCCGTGCATCCGGTCCGCCGCCGCCTCCGCCGGCGGGTACCCCTTGCCCTTCTCCGTCACGACGTGGATCAGCACGGGCCCCGGCGCCGGCATCGACTTCACCTTCTCGAAGATGGTCACCAGGTCCTCGATGTTGTGGCCGTCCACGGGGCCGATGTAGTAGAGCCCGAGCTCCTCGAACAGCGACGAGCCCGACGCGCTGATCATGCCGCGCGCGTACTCGTCCACCTTGGCGGCCACCTCGTGCGTCGGCCCACCGATCTGCTTCGTCATCGACTTGGCCGCCTCCCGGAGCCGCCGGAACTTGGTGCTGGACTGGAGCTTGGTGAGCGCCCGGCTGAGCGCGCCGACGGGTTTCGACGGGCCGTCGAGCGTGGCGGTCGGCAGCGACACCTGCTTGTTGTCGTTGAGCACCACGATCATGTTGGCGTCGAGGTACCCGGAGTTGTTCATGGCCTCATACGCCTGGCCGGCGGTCATGGCGCCGTCGCCGATGACGGAGATGACGTGGTTCTTACGGCCCAGGAGGTCCCTGGCCACGGCCATGCCCAACGCCGCCGAGATGCTGGTGGAGCTATGTCCCACCCCGAACGCGTCGTGCGCGCTCGTCGCGCTTCGGGAACCCCGCCAGCCCGGAGGTCTGCCGGATGGTGTGCATCCGTGACCGGCGGCCGGTGAGGATCTTGTGGCCGTACGCCTGGTGTCCGACGTCCCAGATGATCTTGTCGTCGGGGGTGTCGAACACGTGGTGCAGCGCGACGGAGAGCTCCACCACGCCCAGGCTGGAGCTCAGGTGACCCCCGTCTTGGACACCGTGTGCACGATCTCGGCACGGAGCTCCGCCGCCAGCTGCTCCAGCTCCGGGGTCGAGAGGTTCTTCATGTGCAGAGGGTAGTTCACCGTGTCGAGAAGCGGCGTCGGCGGCTTCACGCCGGACGAGAAGTCGATCTTCCGCGGGCCTGATGACGACGACGTGGCCGCCGACGACGACGACGCCGGATCCGCCGCCTTGAAACCATCATCTTCCCGGCGCCGTCGGCGCCGACGCTGCCGCTGCCGCCGGCCACCTGAGCGCGCACCTGGAACTGCAGACGAGATTCGGTTTTTAATTTAAGTGCAGGCAAGAAACAAACGGAGGAGCATCGTTCTTCCCGGCCGCGTCACCGGACAGTAAGTGGCCGTATAGTACCTTCCGGCGGCAGGAAGCGGTGGCGGTGGCCGGGACCGCACGGAACGCGGACGGCGACGATGCCTGGAGCGCCATTGGAGACATTCTGCACCTCGAGTTAGTTACTGTGGTTCTGTATAGCTAGCGTGCAAGATGCCGCTGGATCGGTCAGCTAAGCTGTGAATTAACTGCTCTAGTAGCTGGAACTGAAGCTCGACGGCGATGCCGCGCGGCGCGCGCTGGCCGCTGGGGGCGAGAAGATGGAGGAGGAGGAGGAGGGAGAAGGCGGGGGCGTGAAGGGGAAGTAGAGGCGGAGGCGGGCTTTTATAGACGCGGCGGACGCACCGTTGGTGGTGCATTGACGTCAAGAGTGATCTACTTTTACTGAAGCAGGAGAAAAAAGTGAGTACACGTGGTGGGAACGAGAAAACGAGTAGAGTTGGGTTCATCGGGGAAGACGACAAGCTGCTTCGTTCTCGCGCGCGCGATTAATCGCTGGCCATTTGCATGCATGGTGCCAAAGAGGACTACTCGTTCAGGCAAAATTTTCTACTGAATGTTTTGACTTTAGAGACTCGCTAGGCAGGTTTTGTATTTACCTTTTTCTATTTTTGAGAAATTATAGCGGAACATTTATTTATAACATGAACTTGCTAGCTCCAGTAAATATAACACAATAAATATCAATTTTTTTCTCGAATACACAAAATGTTTACAAATCTTTTTATATTAAGACAAGAAATTGTTAAGGTTACAACGAAGTGTCATCAATGACGGACTAGGAGAAATACAGTTATACAATCGATTCTACCCTCCCTAGCAAAAGATGATCAAAAGCTATTACCGCTAATTATACTACCTAGTCGCCACCGTCAATCGATGCGGATTAAACCTCGACCGCCTCGGACACTCCCTAGCGAATCCCGGAAAGAGCTCTCACAAAATACTAAAATTTTTTAAACAACTTTAAAGATATTGAATGGATTAAACCTAAGTAAAAGGTTTCTTCTCAAATTTGGTTTCCTTTTTAACGAACTTTGACAAATCGAAACCTGTGGGATCCACAAAGACCACTTGATATTTTAGTACAAGATTTAAAAGTTATACTTGTTGTTTACCGGTCAATCATCATTAATTATATTGATAATAGCATCCGAAAATAAATTGAGGGCACATGCATATTTTGTGTTCTACCTTAGTTTGTTCCAAAATCTGTAGAATACACTATATTACAGGACAAAGTACACTTTAAGCTCGAGAAATTAACGGAAGATCAGTCCAAATTCGTGCCCTCTCTACTATGGCTCAATCAAATTGTATCAAGACACCCCATCTCAACACAAACGAATTCAACTATCAATGTTTTTTTACTTAAAACATGCATGAAAAGTGGTCAACCAAATGCCAGTCTTCGGCTCGAACCACCTGGAAACATTGCCTATGTCAAAATTTAGGCCCTGTTTGGTTACTAAAATTGAAGATGTTTTTTTTCCTTCCCTCCCACACAAAGGGATAAGTTGGATGAAGTCGAAAAAATAGCTTTTTCAGTTTTTTTTTTTTTTTTTTTCCGAAGGGGACGGCTAAAAGCTTTGCCGCAATTTTTATTAGACGAAAAAAAAAAAGATCCTGGAGTCTAAAATGGACAGCTTTGGGCTACTCGCCAACAAATCTTGAAGACTTGGATGCACCTTTCACATAACAAGAACTTGTTGGCATAATTAAATCACTACCATCAGATAAGGCACCGGGCCTAGATGGTTTCATTGGGGTGTTCTATAAGGAATACTGGGGAATTATTAAGGAGGAACTGATACAGGCGGTGATGGGTTTCTACAATCATAAGACCTCCAAAATGCACCTATTCAATTCAGCAAATGTGGTGTTGTTGCCTAAAACGAATGAACCATCCATGATGGCAGACTGCAGGCCCATTAGTTTGATTAACAGTCTTGTCAAAATCATCACAAAGATCCCGGCATCGAGGCTGGCACCGCGGCTGGACCAATTAGTATCTCAAGCACAAAATGCTTTCATCAAGAAACGATGCATCCATGATAATTTTCTTTATGTGCAAAGAGTCATCCAGCTGTTGCACAAGGAAAACAAAAGGCGCTATTCATCAAGCTTGACATATCAAAAGCTTTTGATTGTGTGGGATGGCAAATATCGTTGGAGGTCTTAACCGCTCTAGGTTTGATTATGAAGTGGTGTAACTGGATATCATCTATACTTGGATCTTCCTCCTACAAAATCATTGTTAATGGTAGAACAACCCAAAAAATCAAGCACGCGAGGGGATTGAGGCAAGGCGACCCGCTTTCCCCGATGCTTTTATCATCGCCATTGATCCATTACAATTTATGATTGAGCAAGCAAATCACCCAAGGGTTATTACAGCCGGTCCTCCCAACCAAAGCAAGATTGAGATGCTCTCTATATGCCGATGATGCCGCCCTTTTTGCTTTCCCCTCGGCTGAGGAGTTAGCAAGACTACAACAGATTTTGATGTTGTTTGGTGAGTGCTCGGAGTTGAAAGTGAACATGAACAAAACAGAGATTTTTCCAATTCGAATACAACGGACATGGCGGCCAACCTAGTCCAAAACTTCCTTGGAAAAATCAGTAATTTCCCCCGGAAATACTTGGGTTTGCCTCTGCATACTAGAAAATTAAGAAAGATTGAGGTGCAGCCGCTTGTGGATAAAATTGGTGCGAGGCTACCAGGGTGGAAAGGGAGATTCCTATCTTCAGCCGCGAGAGTAACATTGGTAAAGACTGTCTTGTCAAGCGTGCCAATATACCATCTGACGGTCTTCCAGGCACAAAAGTGGATGATTAAGAAAATTGACGCATCAGAAGAAGCTTTCTTTGGAGAGGAGAAACCCCGGAAAGGACCAGTGGAAGGCACTCGCTGATAAATTGGCCAACAACATGCTTGCCAAAGGAGAAAGGTGGTCTAGGAATTCTTGATCTGGATAGGTTTTCTAGAGCGTTAAGGCTACGATGACTTTGGTTCCAATGGAAACAGAAGAATAGAGCTTGGAATGGTCAAGATGTCCCTTGTGATAAAATCGACCATGGCCTGTTCTATGCTTCTACTATAGTTACAGTGGGAAATGGCAAGACGGCTCCATTCTGGACATTGAGTTGGATTAATGGAAGCATGGCCAAATCCATAGCACCACTCCTTTATGCAAAGGCTAAAAGGAAGAGAACCACAGTTTACCAAGCATTGAAGGAGGACAAATGGATAGACCACATTTACCCACCGGCTTCAGAAGAGAAGCTAACACAATTCATTGATCTTTGGGAAGCAATTCAGGAAGTTCAAAGAGACACAACGATGGAGGATTCTATAGTGTGGAGGTGGACAATAGATGGAGAATACTCAAAAAAAAAAAAAAAAAAAAATCATACCATATACAGTTTAATGGCACATTCAGCACTCTCAAACTGTCACCGGTTTGGAAGGCAAAGGCAGAGCAAAAGTGCAGATTCTTTGCATGGACTTTGCTACACAAGAATATTCTTACAACGAATAACCTTCTCAAGAGAGGCTGGATTGATGTAACTGATTGCAAGCTGTGCTCTAATGTCCTGGAAACTCCGGTGCACCTTTGTAAAGATTGTCCTTTCACGAAAGAAGTTTGGGATATCCCAGTTAATATCAGTGGCTCGCTTCATGCCTATTGGTGGAAATGTCGAAGGAAAATAGAAAACAAGCAAAGAAGAGAGGTGGATGGAATTTTCATATACTTCTGGTGGAGCATCTGGAAAGAAAGGAATAGGAGAGTATTCCAAATGCAGCATTGAATGCCCTACAGGTGGCCGGCAGATGTAGGCAGGAGATTATGCAATTCCGTCTAGCTAGGAGTCCAGGGAACTCTAATGATCAGGGGCTTGTTGTAGAGTAGGAGTAGTGGTGTTGAGTCAGGAGAGGTGTTTGTAAATAAGGGGGTCTAAAATCTGTTTGTACATTTTCTTTTCACAGCTAGCTCTCTCCCTCATTTCTCTCTGTCAACCATGCATGAAGTTGTTTTGCCAAAGAGTTTTTCCAAAACAGCTCTTACTTTCATGTCATATTGGTTTTCTACTATACATTATACTATATTTGTGAGAAAAACAAAGGTCCATGTTCTAACCATAAAGACCGAGTTAAAATATATAAAATGCCTTTTTTACTTTCTTGGAGTTACAATTAATTAATCATTTTAGTAGCAGTAGTAGTGGTAGATCAGTAACTACCGTGTACTTTTAATTTTTCAACTGGCGCGGCGTGCGCGCTGATGGTGGTGCATTGACGTCAAGAGTGATCTACTTTTACTGAAGCAGGAGAAAAAAGTTAGTACACGTGGCGGGAATGAGAAAACGAGTAGATTTTTTTTTAGTCAAAAAAACGAGTAGAGTTTGGTTCGGGGAAGATCGAAGCTGCTTCGTTCTCGCGCAATTAATCGCTGGCCATTTACATGCATGGTGCCAAGGAGGACTACTCGTTCAGGCAACATTTTCTACTGTATGCTTTGGAACTTCAGAAAGATAAGTGCCTTTCTGGGCATGTACGTTTTGACTTTAGAGAAGGCAAAAAGTTTTCTACTGAATGCTAATTTGGAACTTCAGAAAGATTATGTACCTTTCTGGGCATGTCTTGACTTTAAAGACTAGCTAGGTTTTGTATTTAACTTTTTCTATTTTTGAGAAAATATTATAGGGAGCATTTATTTATGACATGAACTTGATATCTAGCTCCTGTAAATATAACACAACAAATACTACATTTTTTTGAAACAGCTTAAAAAATATTGAGTGGATTATTAAACCTAAGTAAAAGGTTTCTTCTCAAATTTGGTTCTTCCTTTGTAACAAATTTTGACAAAGGCCTGTGGGTTCCACATAGAGCACCCAATATTTTAGTAAAAATTTAAAAGCTATACTTGCCATATACCGATCAATCATCATTAATCTACTACTCCTATAAGAACAAACCTCACTAAGTTATTTCTCTCAACATGCACGCTATCCACCTAGCTAGCTAATAGCTAATATTTCAACATGCAAGTTGTTCAACTAGGCAATACACTATATAATATCTTCCCGTATACCTATACATCTCCTAATTCTTAATGATCAATATCCTAATTTATTTATATTCCTTCCTCGTACCCATGGCAACAATATAATAGCATCAGAAACTAAATTGAGGGCACATCGTCTTTTTGTGTTCTATCTTAATTTGTCTTACAATATCTAGATTACACTACATTACAAGACAAAGTATACACTTTAAGTTTGAGAAATTAAAGGAAGCTCATTCCAAATTCACGCCCTTTCTAAAATGACTGAATCCAATTGTATCAGGACGTACACCATGCATCTCAAAACAATCGAATTTTACGATCAATTATTTTTTTTTTACTTAAACATGCATGAAAAGTGGTCAACCAGATGCCTCGCGCGATTAATCGCCATTTGCATGCATGGTGCCAAGGAGACTACTCGTTCAGGCAAAATTTTCTACTGTATGTTTTGACTCTAAAAGGATTTTGTGCCTTTCTCGGCATGTTTTGACTTTAGAGTAGCTAGCTAGGTTTTGTATTTAAATTTTTCTATTTTTGAGAAATTATAGCGCAACATTTATTTATAACATGAACTTGCTAACTCCTCTGAATATAATACAACAACTACCAAATTTTTTTTCTTCATATACGTAAAAGGTTTTGCGCATCTTTTACATTAAGATGAGAAATTGTTAAGGTTACAAATGACACGTCATCAATGGCGCACTAGGGGTGAATTGGCTTGTAGTCCAATGGTAGGGACGGTCTAGTAGGACGCTACTACATAAATGATTTTTGCACGCGATGTTTCCAAATGATTTTCCGTGGCGGGCATTTGGAAAACCGCCACAGTTAATATCATGATTAACCGTGGCGGTTATTTTTTTATTAACCATGATGGTTTTAATGACCGCCACGGTAAATCGATAACCGTGGCGTTTTTTTTTAAAAACGCCATGGTTAATCGCGGCCCGATTCACGGCGCCCAAGTGAGCCCGATAAGTGCCATCATATATATTAGAAACCTAACCCTACCTAACTCACTAACACCCCACTCCTCCTCTCGGTCTCCTCCCCACGGGAGCCCGACGCCACCTCCCTCCCCGTCCGGGAGCCCGACACCACTCCCTTCTCTCCCTCCGTCTCCTCCCACGGGGCGGTCCAGAGCGGCGGGCCTGCGCCCCCCGGCGGGCCAGGCGCCGCCGTGGCGGCGGATCGAGGCGGCGAGATCTAGCGCTGGCTCCGGCGGCGGGGCGGCGAGATCCAGTAGCGGGCTCAAAGGCGGCGGTGGCCTCCAGCGGCGGCGACCCTCCCCAACACCTCCGTCGCGGCGCGGCGCCAACGAGGTCGAGGACGTCGCGGATCCGCGGAGGTCGAGGGACGCCGCGGATCCAGCGCTAGAGGCTCGAGATCCGCCACGGCGGAGGCGCCGGCGACAACTGAAACCCCTAGCGGCGGCGGGCCCGATTTGGGCCTGATCCGGGCTTTTCGTTTTTTTTTGTTTTTTATTATTAACCATGGCGGGCATTTAAACCGCCACGGAAAATCTTTCATTTTCCGTGACCCTGCGTTGGTGGTAGTTATAAAAACCGCCACCGAAAATCTTATTTGACCGCCACCTAAAATCATTTAGGTAGTAATGGCGCTACCCACGAGTTTAATTCGGTGCTCGCATCTTTCCCGGGATTTTTCCAGGATTTACCGGGCGTTATGCATTCAGTGGTAGCGGCGTTCCGTCGATGACGAGGCGCCAATGGTGACTTCGGGAATCTCTAGATTTGCCAGTGCTCGGTCCTTCGGAGGTGCTCATATAGGTAGGGTTTACATACGTGTATTCCTAGGGGTGAGTGTGCGTGCGTGTTGTGAGTGTCTGCGTTGTACCATGTCATTCTCAAAAAAAAATGACGCACTAGGGGAATACAGTTATACAATCGATTCTATCCTCCCTAGCAAAAGGTGATCAAAAGCTATTACTCGCTAATTATACTACCTAGTTGTCACTTTGTCAATCAGACGCGGTGGCTTGCACGGCGCCTGGACTGCCTTGGACCCTCCCTTGGCGAATTCCTGAAGAGCTCTTGCAGAATACCAAATTTTTTGAAACAACTTAAGTAAAAGGTTTCTTCTCAAATTTGGTTTCCTTTTTAACTAATTTTGACAATTCGAAACCTCTGGGCTCCACAAAGAACACAAGATATTTTAGTACAAGATTTAAAAGTTATACTTGTCGTTTACCCGTCAACTAATTATGTGGATAATAGCATCAGAAAATAAATTCAGGGCACGTGTGTCTTTTTGTGTTCTATCTTTGTTTGTTGTAAAATATCTCAAAATACATTATATTACAGGACAAAATACACTTTAAGCTCGAGAAATTAAAGGAAGCTCATTCCAAATTCACGCCTTTTCTACAATGGCTGAATCGATTTTGTATCAAGACACAACATCTCAAAACAAACGAATTCTACTATCAATGTTTTTTACTTAAAACATGCATGAAAAGTGGTCAACCAGATGCCTAGGTCTTTGGCCCGAACCATTAGGAAACATTGCCTATGTCAAAATTTAGGCCCTTTTTGGCTGCCAAACATTGAAGCTGTTTTTTCCTCCACTCCAACACAGATGGATAAGTTGGACGAAGCTGAAAAAAGTAGCTTTTCACAGCTCTCTCCTCTCATTTAATTCTCTCTATCAACCATGCATGAAGTTGTTGGTGAAGTTATTTTACCAAACGTTTTTTTCCAAAACAGCACTTACTTTCATGTCATATTGGTTTTCTACTATACGTTATACTGTATTCAATGAGAAAAAACAAAGGTTCATGTTCTAACCATAAAGACTGAGTTAAAATATATAAAATGCATTTTTACTTTCAAGGAGTTACAGTTAATTAATCATTTTAGTTGTAGTAGTGGTAGACCAGTAACTAATTTGTGTACTTTTAATTTTCAACATAGATACAAGGCGCGTGTCTTGAAAACACATCGTTTGGGTTTCGGTCCACTGAACCTCGTAACACTGACTTCCAAGCACATGTCACCTCGTTTGAGACTTTAGCACATGTCCTTCCAGAGCATGTTTTGATTTTTGAGACTAGCTAGGTTTTGTATTAACTTTTCTATTTTTGAGAAAATATAGCTGAACATTTATTTATAACATGAACTTGCTAACTCCAGTAAATATAACACAATAAATACCAAATTTTTTGAAACAACGTTTAAATTTTAGTAAAAATTTAAAAGTTATACTTGCCATTGCCATTTCCCGACCAATCATCATTAATTATGTTGATAATAGCATCAGAAAATAAATTGAGGGCACATGCATATTTTGTGTTCTATCTTAGTTTGTTCTAAAGTCTCTAGAATGCATTATATTACAGGACAATGCACATTTTAAGCTCAAGAAATTAAAGGAAGCTCATTCCAAATTCACGCCGTCTCTACAATGACTGAATCAAAATTTATCAGAACACCATCTCAAAACAAACAAATTCTGCACGATCTTTTTTCACTTAAACATGCATGAAAAGTGGTCAACCAGATGCCTAGGTCTTGGGCCCGAACCACTCGGAAACATTGCCTATGTCAAAATTTACTTTCATGTCATATATATTGATTTTCTATCTGCTATACACTATATATAATTAATGTATTTGTGAGAAAAACAAAGGTTCATGTACTAACTCTAAAGACTGAGTTAAAATATGTAAAATGCCTTTTACTTAACAGTTAGTTTATCTTTCTTTAGCAGTAGTGGTAGAGTAGTAGTAACTACTTTGTGCACTTTTAAATTCCAACTTAGGTACATGGCGCGTGTCTTGAAAATCACCTCGTTTGGATTTGGGTCCACTGAACCAAGTCACAGTGACTTCAAGCACATGTCAAGACTGAAACCTTGTGGTGTTTGTGAAGATGCTTTCGGTCCCAGGCGTGTGATTCCTCTCTAGACCGGTCCAAGGATGCTACCGTATGGTATGGGCTCGTTTTGGAAAGTTCCGGGGTTCTTCGATTCCCAATCCGTCCTGGATATATTCTGCTGGATGAGAATATGATCATCCTGCAGGCCATGTTCCTGGCAAAGCTTTCTCAATCTCTACCACGGGAAACCTCTTTTTGTTTCGTGTTTTTCCGGCCGGAGATCAATTTGTACCAGCTCAGGAGAACGCACGTCTGACGACTAGACGTGCGTGTGTCTTTTAGCATCATCATGGTTTATGTGAACGTCTATTACTCCCTTCATTCCAAATGAAAACAATGGCTAGCTGTAACTTTTGAGCCCTAGCACACGGTGGCAAAGCTATAACAACTGTGGCACTAATATATATTGCCATGTTTTGTTCTTAGTCCAGGCAATCTAAATTCTTATCAAGTTTGTAGAAAGATTACAAATAGTTATGACATCAAATAAGATATACTATTTATGAAAATATATTTCTTGACAAATATAGTGGCAAACATTTAGTATAACAAATACTGATATTCAGTATTACAAAAATGACTTTTAGAAGACACCTAAATCATCTTTTTTTAAGAACCAGTTACCCGACTTTGATTAATAATAAGGAGTTAGCATACATCAAAGTTTACATGCGTGACAGACGCTCCCTGCTGCAGCCTAGGTTGTAGAGGTTTTAGGATATTAGAGACTGATTACTCACTACAAGATTTGACGACTATTGGTGGCTTTAAAGTCTCCCCCACTATGGACCAACTATAATTCTTTTGATCTTGTTCATGATCCCAGACTCCCATGTCTTGTTTCAGCTGCTAGTTGGCATATAGAACTGTAATTTTGTTCTGTTCTTTCTGCATTATTAAGCCCCCTGGCATTGACACTGAACTAGGCAACATTAATCTAACAAATGCTACAACTTTCTAGATGCAAAAATTCACTGAGCCTCCATCTCCACTGCATCAGATTCATCAACAATCGCCGCTAAGGCCTTCATTAGGTCCTTGTTGTCTAGGCGTGTTGCTGCCCTAAGCGCCTTGATGGCTTGTTTTGGGATGTCAACACCATGAGAATTGTATTCAGTCACTACTGCATCTGGCGTCGGATGCAGTGAGTTGAGGAACTCTAGTTCACGCATCAGCATTTTATTTTTTGAGAAGGTCATAAGAGAACATTGTCACCTAAGTTCGCTAGGCGGCCTCACACCTAGTACCCACCTTTGTAAATATATATTTACAATGGTGGAGGGTTAAAGGTGTCCACTTCTAAAAATCAGTCCATTTTCATTATTCCATCTAGATTATAAACAATTTCAAGGCTCATTAAATTTGGTCCACTTTCTCAATAGCTTAAGGGTTTCCACCATCCTCCTCCCAATCCTCGACTCCAAAAAGGCTTCTCTTTCTCTCCTCTTCTCTCTCAGCTAGTGTCACATACTTCCATCTCTTGGGATCTCCTTTTCCTCCATGATCAACCAACACCACATCCCCCCTTCTTCCCAAGACTATGCCATGTATCCTTCTTCGCATGTGTGGTGGCCTCGCTCCTTTGACTTTGAGTGTCTAGGATCCTCGAGCACATGGCTGATAGGCTACACAAGCACATAGGCCACCAAATTTGTGAGTAGGCATGGTCCATGGCTCAAGAGGTGGGCGGTGGCTTCCTTTGTCTTTGAGCGGCCGGCGAGCGACCAGGATCGGTGATGAGGACTTCATCCCATTGGATACACACTAAACTCTTCAAGATAGGCCTTTTTCAATATTGATTTAGTACAAGTTCACGTAGTTTTTCAAACCAAACTATATGCTTACATTTTAGATAGGTTGGTTTGTCGGTGAGTGTATGGTTTGAAATTTGAGATAGAGGAGGTCAACCTAGGTAGCAATGAGGGGCTCCTCAGCCCACGGGGCAATAGTGAATCCCTACCCACTTAGTCATACGCTGCCTCTATGTACTCCCTTTTGTGATTATTATAATTATTTGTTATCTAATGATATTATAATTAGGAACATTAGGAGGCGGAGAAAACCAACATGGGGTCCAATCAATTTGGAGACCCAATGCATATCATTGTTTGAATCACTTAGACTCTATTCACAACGCACACTAAAAAATCAACATATGAATTCTGTTTTTAATGTGACATTCTTCATATACATAGGAGGTCTGAAGAGATAATATTTCCAATGACACCGGGTCCATCCCATGGCAAAATTTCCTTACAAATCAACAACAATCAACAATGCAACTGGGTTTTCAGAATCCATCACGGTGTTGTGGGACCATCTTTTGGGTTGTATATATCATGACAGTCTATTAGGGATGTGTTTAAAGGTCATTGACTACCCCTTCCGTTATATTCCATAGCCTTGTCCAAGTAAAAGTTTGGAGTTGTGCATAATTAATCTATCATTGAACAATTTTATCGCTCATTAGTTTGTGGAACTTCAACTTCGAGCTTATTCTATATTTGTAATATTTAAAATTGCATTCTTTGTTGTTCTTGTTTGTGTTGTTCAATTCATAGGCAATGATTAACCTTCATGGTGAGGTCAAACAAGAAAAGCACAATCGATGTGGTTCCATGACTGTAGGGTTGGGGTCTTTTACGATTAGAAGCCAGACCATGCGTGTCAATTTAAGAGTTATCTTCATCTGATGTAAGATTGGGCACCCCTATTCCCATCAATCAATATTTAAAATTGCATTCTTTACTGTTCTTGTTTGTGTTGTTCAACTCATAAACAATGATTAACCTTCAGCGGTGAAGTCAAACAAGCAAAGCACAATTGATGTGGTTCTATGATTTTAAACTTGGGGTCTTTTTACGATTAGAAGCCAGACCATGCGTGCCAATTTAATAGTTATCATCATCCGATGGAAGATTGGGCACCCCTATTCCCATCAATCAATATTTAAAATTGCATTCTTTATTGTTCTTGTTTGTGTTGTTCAATTCATAAGCAATGTTTAACCTTCATGGCGAGGTCAAACAAGCAAAGCACAATCGATGTGGTTCTATGATTGTAGGGTTGGGGTCTTTTTGCGATTAGAAGCCAGACCATGTGTGTCAATTTAAGAGTTATCTCCATCTGATGGAAGATTGGGCACCCTTATTCCCATGTGACAGAAACCTGACTCGACAAGGATTGTCACTCTTGTACATGCATAGTTGAAGGGGAAACTATCATTTCGCAAAAATGAAGGGGAAACTATCACTCAAAGTCCGTGATTGATGTCTTGTGTAGTTTGCACTAACTAGGCTCAACCTCAAATCAACTATCATACAGTTGATCAGCTAACAAACTTTGATAGATATAATCAAGACAAGATCACCTGAAAGATAAATCGAATACTCTAATACTACGTACACTTAGAAAGTGCTTTTCAGAGACCGGTGTGACTAGCTATGTGTCTCTAAACATACATGATTTCAGATACGGGTGTCAACACTCAACAGTACGTACTGTTCACTGTTCAGTTTAAAATGTATGTCTTGAGTTTAAAAATCATTTCGTGCCTGTGGGTGTCACCACCCATCCATCTCGTGCATGTGGGTAGCCAGACGTGTCACGTTTATCCTCAACTCGTGAATCACGTGTGTGAGTATATAATATTTGGTTTATCGATATTGCGCTCACATGTTATAGTGACAGGCACTGCATTCAGCTTCTATCATTCATCGCTGCAAATCATAGTGCCGACAGATTAATTGCAAATGATATTGCGCTCACGTGTGATGCTCATCGATCACCTACATCCAGAGAGCGAGCGACGACAGCGATGGAACACCTTGCAGGCTATGAATGCTACTATCATAGTATGCATCATATTGCACACAGACCAATAGCTACCTTTGCCACTGATGAGAGCATACAAGAAGTAGCGGGAACTGAGCTATACAGCAGGAAATGAACGTGTTCCATGTTTTACAGATTGATCTCTTCTTCATGTGGTCTGCGAACAACATGCATGGAACACGACAATTTACATGCTGCGAACAACATAGGTCATCATAAAGTACAAAAACAAAAAGGTTACAAGCAACCACAGAAATGAACTTGATTTGGACGCCAAGGTTCGGCATCGTTCCGAAGCGGAGCAAAACAACCTTGTCCTTGCTCGGAACCAGTTAACTCAGCTAGTTACTATTTCCAAAGAGCCAAGGTAAAAATTTCATTACCATTTTTATAAAGAGAGTTATTTGGCCCACCCGAAGAGTCTCTGTGCACACTAAATACCTCAAGATTTGGAGATATATCAATAGAAGAAAATGATTTCCTACTAAGTGTCATATACATGTAGAACAAGGTTAGTTATCTATCTCGTGTATGCAAAGCCTAATAAAATATTCTTTTTCACGATCAAGGGTAGCCTGTGTTTCATTAAGAGAAGTGAATTACAAGTCAGGAGGACAACCCCTATATCGCGGATTGCAAACCATTAAGATAGTTGTGAGTAACCTAAGATACAAATAGGAATAAAAAGATACAAAGAGAGAGTGACTGCCCTCAAGACCTAAAACCTACGAAACCACATCGCAACAATCATCAAGGCGAAGACCGCCCAACAGCAATGACGGCAAAACATCCGCCAATGAACTAACTAGCAGCCATCACTCGCATAGCTGCCCAAGAGGAGGCCGACGACATGGCGACAAAGCATCCGCCAACAAACCAAGCAGCGGCCATCACTCACCAGCATAGCAATTGCCCAAGACGAAGTCCGATGACATGACAACAAAGCATCCCCACAAACGGCGGGAAAGCATCCTCACAACGAACCAAACGGTGGCAAAGCATCTGCCCAAGAGGAGTCCGATGACACGACAACAAAGCATCCGCCACAAACGGCGGGAAAGCATCTGGCACAACGAACCAAACGGTGGCAAAGCATCTGCCCAAGAGGAGTCCGATGGCACGGCGACAAAGCATTCGACAACGAACCAAACGGGCGGAAAGCATCGATCAACGAACCAAACGGTGGCAAAGCATCCACTATGATAACTAGCGAAAGTCGGCGACACGCCAAGAGATGCAAAACAAACCAATGCGAGTGGGGACTCCTCGAGAATCCGGAGGCAGGAAGGCCAATTCTTCACTTTCAAGAAGGGGAGGACACCCACAGTCGACTAAGGACGTGTCATCACTAGCGTTACAGGCATCTAGGGTAGGGATTTCGCCCAAAATACGGTCAATATGGCATAGGAGCATGGGGCTTGCAGGATGACGCCTCCAGGAAGCTACGTGGCCTCAAGATGTCACCATCATCTACGTACCCGGCACCGTCCGGCTGGGATTTCACTCGGAGCTTCATGCTGACCACCGCTCCTGCCTCCACCAACCCGCCACCGCCCAAGCAGAGGGCTAGAGGATGGTGTTCCGATGTGCCAGCACAAGGTCTAGGCTGCAGAGCCACCCAACTGACACCCCCTAGCGTAAAGCCTAAGGGCAACAACACCATGGGTAGCATCAGACAATGCAGCCACCATCAGGACCCAGCACCGGGCACAAACACCCAGATCCAACCCATTGGGCCCAGATCCAGCCGCCGAGCCATGTCCGGGCGAGGTCCAACGAATAACCCTAGTGGAGGAGGAGGCGGTCCGGTCACCTGTGCTGGGCACAACGCCGCACCAGCCCAAGGTACACTGGCTGACCAGAGCTACACGAAAGGTAGTCCCCACCCAGCCCCCGACCGCCTAGAGCATGCCAGCGCGTATCCATGGATGGGAGGCTGAATCTGGTTTTGAGGAGAGACTGGATCCGGTCCGCCGGCCGACGAGCTGCTTGAGAAGTGTCGTGCAGTGGTGGAGGCTTGGGAGAGGGATAATTAAGAGGGGGAGGCCGTAGACAGCCCCTTTTTCTATGGGGCCACCGCCGCCGCGACGCCAAGGGGCGGCGACGGCGATGGGAGGAGAACGATGTGAGGGGGAGCTAGTGGCGGCGCGGCGGTTGCCCCTGAGTCGTCGCCCTAGGAGGTCGCCTTCCGGGGGAGGGGGAGGGAATGTCTTAGCTCTAACAAAATTGTCCAATCAACCGATTTTTTTTACAGGTCAACGACATGTGGGTTTCAAATTGAACTCCCGGGATTTTTTTATTCTACAGATGCCAGGTTTGGTCCCGGGAGGTGGACAGCCGGATTACAAGAAGGGGTGGGTGAGGCAGGGATTACATATGAGTTGTCAAATTACACCAAAAGAGGTAGAGAGGAGCGTTGTTACTAGGCAATCGGCATAGGTTGGAGCACGGCGGGGGGCAACAATCGTGCATTCCTAACTGATTTGACCATACCGCATTCGATACACCTCACTCCCGTGCCGGAACTTTGATCCTTGTTAACCCCCCGGCACCAAGGCCAAACAAATAATCTAAACCTTCTATATGGGAAACCCCCACTTAGGAGTTCTCCGGACATGCACGCGATCCACGTAGGCATCCACGGTGTCACGCCGCTGTCTTAGCGCGAACTCCAGCGGCCGATCCATCTTCCTCCGCGGGGCGGCCTCTTCCCCTTCCTACGAAGATGTCGTGAACCTGCCGCCCAAGGCCCTTCCACGACGGTTCCCACCCAGCCGCCCCTCGCCTCCCTCCACCCCCCCCTCGCCTCCTGCCCCTGTTCAGCCTTATCCTCTCCCCAAGGGCCCAAAAACACATCCACCACCCAGCACCACGCCTCGCGGCCTCCGGTTGCTCTTCCTCCGCCGTCGGCGACCTCCACCGCCTGTGCCCTCCGCCAACCGCCGTGGCGGCGTGGAACGCCTCCTGCCTCCGCCCTCACCTGCCCGCGTGGCGCGCCCGCACGGCGCCGCTGCTGCATGCGCTCCTCCGACGCCGTCGGGCCGCAGCTTATAGTCCCACAACAGCGTTCACCGCCTCCGGCCATCTCCCTCGCCGCTATTCGCCGTTGACCACTGCTGCAGCAGCGACGGCCACACTCGCCCCACCGGCGCGGAAAGGCACCACCATCAGGTATGCTCTCCTTTTTTTCTTTTTTTTTATCTTCTCAATTTTCCGATACGATATGCACATGCTGATTCGTTTTTTGCGACGCTTCCTCATGCCATGTGAGCCAATTTTCTTCCACAGCCGACTCGGCGATGCCATGCCGCACGACCACAGCAGCCTGGGTACGAGGCCCCCTTTCCGCATAGCGAGGGCACATCCCAATAATTTGTCTCTCTTATTCCATTCACCTTAGGAAGCTGCCCTCCTGTTAGAATTTTACCAATGTTTATGCAGGATATCAGTGATTCTGGTAGATTCCTTCAACCTTCACGCAACCTGCTGCAGCACTTTCTGATAAGCATTTTTCGAAAGCTTCATACAGGGGATTCGTGGGATGATGCTTTTGACCTCAAATTTGTTGCAGGTGATTTATATTGCCGGTTTAGTTTTTTTTTTTATCTATGCTTCATTAATATTTAGTTCTCTTATGGTTACTCAAACTTCTTTTTGTGCAGGAATTCATAAGAAACTTATCTGATAAAATGCTGCTGACAGCACCACATTCTTGGGTTGTTCCATTACCAAAGCACGCCACACACAACGGTTGCTAAGGTTCAGCGTACCTTCCTTATATCATGTAGAGTTATTGATTTATGACTAACTTTTTGGGTACTTATCACTAACTTTTTGGGTAATTTCCTAATAGGTCATTTGTTATTGATAACAACATATAAGAAAGCACGTGATGAAGGGATATATTCTTAGCTTCAGACCATAATCATAACATGTTTGCAAAGGTTAACTCAGCTTTTAAGCTTCTATCTACAATATTTATGTTTGGTAAATGTCTTCCCTGCTTCTGCCTCAAGCAGACACCCTGAGTCAGGATGCAGATATGGAGATACAAAAATTATGTAACTGTTGTGGTTCATGTTCAGGTAATCTTCTTAAAATGATTACAAATGTGTCCTTTGAACGCCTGTGCGCCCTCCCCTCGCGACGCGTGATCCCCATGCCGCCCGCCGTTTTAACCCAATCGTTTCGCTGCCTTGCTGGTTGTCCTCCTCCGCCTGCACTGATGGCCGATCTGTTCAGTTACATGCCTCCTAATTGCATTTTGAGATCTATATATGTAGCACTTCTTAGCCATTTCCTCTCAGTTGATAGTCCCTATCGCAAAGCACAGGTACCAAATCCTTTTCTTCTTCCGACAGGTACCAATTCCATCTGTTGTTCCTAATTATGAAAGGCTACGCTCCATGTTGCCCCTTTTCTCGATGCAGGTTATATGATACAGAGTTTTCAACAGATTAATTGGTACAACAAGATATTCTTTCAGAGGCCATGGATTAAGGATTTGGCCCTGGATAATCATTCACGCATTTTGCTCTTGAAAGCAGGTTCGTCTTGAAACCATATCTCTGAATCTCCATGTCTCGGATCACTGTGCTCAGGTAGTTTTTTTTTTTAATAGCAAAAGGCCTGTTAGTTATCTTTTAGTTTTGAAAGAGCATGTCTATGTTACATGTGCTACTGTCAGTTTACATGGACCTCACCCACGCCTGATATTATTGTCCTGTTTCATAGTGGTATGATGAAGTTACATAGCTGTTTCTTAGTGGTATGATGAAGTTACAAGTCCTTACCAAAATAAGAGGCATTAGGAAAATCAAATTTTATATAACAAAGTTGTTGCTCTTATTTTTTTGAGGGAAGTTGAAAACATTTTTATGTATTTGGATTATGTTTTCAACTATTTAATAAACTGAAATGGACAATACAAGATAGTTATCCCTAAGCATACATTTATTTCAGTTCCCTGATCCTCTGCAGCTTTGATCAATTTGCAGCAAGTTTGATGAATTTGTCGCCGTTGAAAGGATCACCTATCCAATTCCAGTTACGACATGCTGACCAGCTGCCCTGTGCTTAAGCACTGTGTTTGAGAAAGAAACAAGGTATTCAATACAAACCCTTTACTACCTATATTCGAGACTTATTTTTTTCATCTTTGAAGTAGAAATAGAATGTTATTGAATAAAAAGTTGCTTCAGCTATTTATATTCTTAAGGAATTATTTCTTCAGATCAAAATTTACCACCAACAAATAAGCTGTCATTGTACCCTCTGTTTGAAGAAAGTCAACTATTTCTTTTTTTTTTAATCTTTTTAAGTTGTATGGGTTACATATTGGGAAGAAACCTGCCAATGTTTTTGTTGAGTGGTTTTGTGGTCCACTGAAAAATGCATTAGTGAGGGAGCCGTTAGTGCATGAAGTATAAGAGTTAAAGAACTATCCCTCTTATTCATGAGTTTATTTGCAGAGCACTGTGACAGCATCGAATTCTATGTCCATTCATAAATGTCTTATATCTTATATGCAGTAAATGTCCAGACATGGTTAACATGTTTACTTTTTGATTCATAAAATAATCCAACAACGCTAGGGAAGTCAGCAGCACATTATTTCCTGTCCGTCTCACAAAAGTTATGTTTATATTACTTACAAGAATATACCACACACTGAATTGAAAACTACACGAATTTGTTCTTTCAAATTTAATCATAGATGAAATATAAATTGTGGTACTATCTCTGTTTTCGATCAAGTCATTAAATTCTGAAAATAAATCCTATAACACGATGCACACTTTGTGCATATGAAGAGACATCGGAGGAGCCGAAGTTCGATAGTTCAATACAACAACCCATGAAGCGATACCTCTGTAACATAATTGGATTGTTTCTCATTACCCGTCATTGCCCAAAAATCAGCAATGCTATAAAGAAATATTGCAATCAAGAAATAATTGTGATTACAATTCTTGATGATTACAAAGAATTAATTTAACAAAAATTATTGCTTCCTGCAGCAACGAGAGAGAGTCCCTCAAGAGCAACGCTACGGAGAGTCCTCCTAGTTACTAGATGCAAAATCTGTTTTCGATTGCTTTCTCTGAGATTTTATTGCTTGCTTTCTCCAACACGTATGCTCCAGCATGCATCCACCAAAATGACGTCTGACTGCACATATTTCTGATCTGTCTATCTAACTCTATCCTTCAACAGAGCCATCTTTAATCCTTCCGTGATCTCTTCTCCTGTCATTTAGCTCCTACACCTTGATCTCTTCTTCTGTCGTCATTTACCTCCAGATCAGTCCAGCAGAAATTCACGTCCTTTCCTTCTCACGTCTCCATCAGTAGAGCCTCCATTATCTACTACAATTAAATTAAATCCTCGTGATAAACACGGCGCCAAATTTGCATGATGACTTTTCAACGACCTTGTTTAGCCTCGCGTGAAAAGCAAATCCAGCAAACGGGAATTAATACCTCGGCAGCATATGAACAAGCTCTTGCTAGAATCAAATTTACTATGAAAGACTGAATATATTGCCAGTGGGTGTCGATAGCTAGAGTAGTTTCCTCCCATCGACAAACCAGGATTTTCACGTGATTCCTCGATCCAAGCACATCACGCATCAGAAGTTGCACAACAAAAGCCAAACTATATGCAAGATGACAAGAGCTCGAGTGGGATGGAGGAAGACACAGACACCTCGATCGTGATTACGTCTCTGTACACAGTACAGTTGCACGCATAACGCGTGTGCATACGTGTTTATTTAGTTTGTTTTAAATTTGCTTGTGATGAGCGATTCAAACAAAATGAAGTTGCATCGATCGATCTCCATCACACGCTGTGCGCGGTCGGTCAAGCCACGTAACGATCGAGCTACCTGATAGTACATGTGTCAGTGACTCTGTGTGTACTAAACGCTAATCACGTGACTGTAGATACATATAGACACAAATAGTACGCGTCTCTTGACTTTTATTCACGGCTGGCCGGGACCATTTGGTTTTGGTTTATATGTAGTACTGTACGTCTACAATAATACGCCTCACGTACAAATTTATATATATATATATGCATCGATCAGACTTGGAAAATAATAGAAGTGTACTACCACTAGTACTGAAAAGATTTTGCGTGGACGGGCGAAATTGGTTTTTGCGTGGCGGGTAATCTGTAGCACATCACTAATGAAAGGTCCGCGGTTAATCGCGTGACTTTGCGTGGCGGGCTACGGTGCCCGCCACGGTGAATCCCATATCCGTGGCGGGCACATTAGAACGCCCGCCACGGGATGGTTTGAAAAAAAATAAAAAATATAAAAAACCTAGACAGCCGCGCTTTCCATCCATGGCCCGCCGAGCCCATCTAGGGCAGCACGACGATCGGATCGCCGCTGAACCACGCCGACCTGCCGATCCTCGGCCGCCAAAGTCGCGCCGCCGCTGTCGAGGGAAGGGCGCTGGCCGATCCCGCCGCCGTTGGGGAAGGAGCCGCCGCCGCCGCCGCTCTCGCCACGGAGAAGGAGGACGCGCGCGCCGCCGCGCGGCTCCCCGCCGATCCGCTCGCTAGTCGGCTCCCCGCCTGGATCCGCGCAGATGGGGAACAGGAGCCGTCGTTGGACCTCGAGGTCTTTGGGAAAGCCCGCCCCGCGGCCGATCCGGGCTCCCGCCGCCCGCCCGTCGTCGATCCGGGAAGGTGGAGCGCCACCGCGGCCCCGAGCCCGCCGTGGCCCCCGGCCACCCCCGGCCGCCGCCGCCAGAGTCCCAGCGCCCGCCGTGCGTCGGCCGGAAGGGGAAGGAGAGGAGAGGGGGAGCAAAGTGGGGGTCGCCGGGGCTGAGAGGGATGTGGAGAGAGGTGAGGGAGAAGGAGAGAGTGTGCGGTTGCATGTGAGGGAGAGAGAGCGCCGCCGGGAGTTTGCATGTGGGGTTGCATGCGGTGATGAGGGAGAGAAGGAGGAGGCGGGCCGGGGGTTGGAGAATGAGAGGCTAGGGTTTGCTAGGGTTCTAAGGTGTTATATTTATAGTAGAGACAGTTATCGGGCCTAGCCTGTGTTTATTGGGCTTTGTATTTTTTTGGTGACGGGCCTTTTAGATGCCCGCCACGGAAAGATTTTTTGCGTGGCGGGCACCTTAACACGCCGCCACACAAAAGATTTTATTTTACGTGGCGTGCGTGTTAAGGTGCCCACCACGCCAAAAAATCTTTCCCGTGACGAAAAAAACGCCCGCCACGTAAAAAAAAGCTAGGACGTGACGGGATATTTTACGTGACGGGCCAAAAAGTGCCGCCACGGGAAAGATTTTGCAAGTGCTCGCATAAAATCATTTCGTTACTAGTGTACCGTTATAATATTTCAAGCATATGCATAATCTTATCAAAGGCTTGGCGTAGTCATTGTTATGACAATATGGAATCATACATTGGTACCATGCACAAAGCATTTTTTTGGAAACATTTGTCCAATTTGGTTTGCACGGACAGTTTTAAATTTGCAACCGGCTTTACCCAAATGCCTTAAGATATAGTTTTAATATAAATTTTGTCGTCTTCCGAAATTAGTACATATGACACCACAGTTTCTTCGGGTGATCCAAACCACCTCTGAATATTATTTTTATGGGTGATGGCATTATATGTTGCCGTGCGATACACTGCTTTCTACTATAAAATTTGAGGCCACGGTCCTGGGTTTTATGTAAATTAAATAAGCTAACGTACGTGGCGTAATATTTATGAAGAGATCGAGATAAGACAAATATCATGGGATGAAATAAGTTTAATCCGCTACAAATCAAAATCATATCCACCTCTACCTCCAATCCATCTCATCTCGAGGTCAAACGAACATGGCTCACATTTCCGTTTCCGTGAGTCTTTTGCAGCTGAGGAAGCTTAAGATTCAGTGTACATTAATAATTCAATTCAATTAAAACTGGAAAAAAAGAAACTCGGGAATGGGCCTGGCAAGCGTTTGTACGCAAGACCAACAGGGTGACGTGTCACGTTATTGCGGACTTTAAGTCGCTGATAGCTGCCACGTATGAAACGCACGGTCCCACTACGCATACGGTGCAAGTCTTGTACCGCGAGGCGACTTCTCGCGTCAGGAGAATTCTCACGATAAACACGCATCGGCCAAAATACCGTGTTCCGACCTTCAATCTATTATTAGTGCTAAGTGATTGGTTAGATATATCTATGATCAGGTGTACTATACGTACCTAGTAGGAGTAGTATTTTAATTAAATACTAGAAAACTTTTAGGTCAAAATTCAGTTGTGTATTTGTGTACTTGTTTTTGATATTTAAAATTTATCCAAATATAAACTAGTTAGAGCACAGCATGTCAGCATCGCGTTACCTTACGAAACGTTATTTGTCTAAGAGCCGTCATTGTAACAGTAAGAGCTTCTCTAAACCGACCGTAAACATTGACTTATACTCTGTTTTTTTTGCCAAAACAGAGGGGAAAAAAATTACTCGGACAGGCACCTAAATCATTATCTTCCTATCACATCATCTTCCATGAGGCAGAGAGCTCCCTACTCTTACCGGAATGTTTTTTTTGTCCACCGACATATTGACGCATGTCGTTTTTGTACTAACTCTCTCCTCCCTCCACTGTTGCTCCCTGGTGAAGCCCTCGTCCCGGAGCGGCTCCCCTACCGACGCCCATCTCATCCCTCAGATAGACCCATTCAAAGTAGCTTCTTTCATGATGAGTCACTCGACCCACTATGCTTTCTTTGTTGCTGCTCGCCGACCCTTACGGCCCTTAGCTCAGTTGATTGCAACAACGCGATTTACTCGACCCCATTGTACGTATTGTCTCTAATGCTTGTCACCTTACGTTTCCCATATATACTATATACTAGCGTCTTCCGGAATGGATTTGAGGGCCTATATATGTTAGAGTAGACGAAAAAGATCAAATCTGTATAAGTAAGTAGGAGCTCTGATTGGAGGGCTTGTGTTAGAGTTGTTGTATATACAGTATAAAGTAAACACTTAAATAGCTCGTACCACGTTAATTAATTACATATATATTCGCTGAATACCAAGCGCTATTGCATGTCATGGGTGACTGCAGTATTTGTATTGCTGTTGGTTAACGGTTCAACATGCTACTACATAAGAAATTATTGTCTGATGTAACAACGACCATGAACATTCCAGAGAGCTACATAAGAAATTATTGTCTGATGTAAGCAGAAATTATAAGAAATGTAAAAGATTAAGAGAAAAACAAACAAAGCTAGCTGAAAAAGCAAAGCTAGATGCTGTGTATGCGTCTCTTACTCCAATCGACTTTGCGACGAAAACATTCGAGAAAATTCAACTTTTACTGCCAAGACAAAGCAAGAGCAAGGATCTGATCCAAACACACACATAGGAATCATCGTTCAGTTGCTCTCGCTCGTTCGTAACACTGGAGCACTACATGACAAAAAAAAAAAGGTCAATGACGACCAAGCCCCTTATATATATTTAGTTTATGAGTCATTGACCTTTTTTTATATGTCAGGATTAATCAGGCCACCACGGTTTGCAGTATATAAATGGCACGTAGCTTTAGCAACAAATTGCAGCATTCATAAGGGAATCAAAAGGTGAAAGCTTGTGGTTTGCTCGGAAGATTCCAGTTTTGGATCGGAAGTGATTTGTAAGAAGAAGAGGCGTAGATTTGATTTTAACAACACTCATGTTCCTGTGTCTCTTGTTCTTAGCGCTACAAGACGTGTCTCTAGAACTGTGATAAAGTACTTGCTCAGTCGCTTGGACTGGCAAGCATGAAGCATATACTAGTCATTACCTCTCTGCCCCCAACAACTCACACAGTCTCACTCGCATCCAACTGTTTTTTTTAACAAATTTATATAAAAATGCACAAAGGAGGGGCGGCACCGACACGGGCGGGCGACGGCGTGGCAGGGCTGCTTCCCTAGGGCAGCGTGCGGCGCTTGGCAGAGGGGGGCGTCTTGCGGGGCGCTGGGACAGGGAGGAGGAGGCGGCTGGGGTTGGAGAGCAAGAGCTGAATTATTTTTCTTTATTTGCTTGTCCCTAAAAGATTACATCCCCCTTGTTTATATAGCCCTCCTATGGGACTTGTATCTCAAGCGATCTCTAAAGGTTTTCTTATATTTCGAATACCTTTTACACGTAAACTCTTATTCTTTTCCTAATAGATTGGAAATATCTCCTTCACACTAAAAAGTCCTAATCTTAATCTAATTCGACGATGACATGGAGCGAGGGTGAGGTGGAGGCGGCGGCTTCCCCCTCCTGGCCGCCGCGCCCGTCCCCCCTAGGGGCCGGCTGGGCCCGCTGGGCCGCCCCGCCCCCTCTGGGTCGGCCCAATCCCGTGACACCATGTATCAATAATATTGGAAGTATTTCTTAGTATATTTAAACTTCATACAGTTTGAATAGCTAATAACAAAACTACAATAGAATTTTTTAGCATGGAGGTAGTAGAAATCATCGTTCAGTACACCGGTTCTACTGTATTGGCAACATGGTTCCTAAATATAATAAACGCCAGTTATGCAGTTCAAACGGAACTAATGTCTACAATTGGGCTATATATCCTCAGATTATTATTGTATCATCACACCTAGCTAGCTAGAATCATGTTTTGTCATTTTATATCCAACTTATTTTGAACTTTTCCTTCATATATATGCCCTGGTCTACGTACTGCAGCTCAACTGCATTTAAGAATGTATATATGACAAATAACGAGTCATTTCGGATTACTTTACTGAGTTATATTCTACGTTTATATACGAGTACCTCCATCCAAAAAGGTACAATTCTAGATTTCGATTGAGTCAAACCATCTGATTAAATTTATTGAGCATGTCATTAACATCTATATGAGTCCAAATAGATACACACACTGCAAGAAATATATATTCTGTGATTACTCTAATGGTATGTGGTACTTGTATAAAGATTTGGTCAAACTTAAAACTATTTAGCTCCTCAAAGACAAAAGAATTACATTTTTTTTTTCTGAATGGATGGAATACAATGTAGCAGGTTTACGTTCATTCACATGCACGGATATAGATGCTTTTGACCAAAAGACCAAGAAGGTACAGATGCCTTCGATTGGAGCAACCTATTTGTCATTCACTCCAATAGCTACTCCATTTTAAAAATATATGAAGGCAATAGCAATGTTGTGAACTGAAATGGACGTATGTAAAAGAAACAAATTTAGGAAAATGAATGCAGTACAGGTGTACTTATGTAAGACCTAAAACATTGATATCTTATCTTTTTTTTTTTTTTTTTTGATAAAGCTGGAGGGCCGTGGCGCCCCCTACAGTGATTTATTAAAAACGAGGTTTTGAACAAAATAGATTACAGCAATTTTTTGGTAATTTGCCTTTGTTTCTTTCTTCGTCTCTTGAAGGCTATCTTGGACCTTTGTATCCATCAGCTTGTGTGTGTGTGTGTGTGTGTGTGTGTGTGTGTGGTTCATGGATCCAGGGCGCCACACTAATAACGAATTGATTTTTGCGAGCAGGGTGCTGATCATTTCCGTGGCGGGCACAATTTGCACCCCCTGCCGGCCGGGGGGCCGCTCTTTTACGTGGCGGGCGAGTATTGCACCCGCCACGGAAATGATCAGCCCCCTGCTCGGCTTCGAGGGGGCGCTCTTTTACGTGGCGGGCGCCTTTTACTCGCCCGCCACGCAAAAGACCATCTTAACCGTGGCGGGCGCTGCAACGCGCCCGCCACGTAAAATATGTTAACCGTGGCGGGCGTAAGGCAGTGCGTTGCCCGCCACGCCGCCCGTCGCATCTTTTGCGTGGCGGGCAAATTAGGGCGCCCGCCACGCAAAAGGCCGCAGCCTATAAATCACGGGCCGCCGCCTCTTCATCTTCTCCACGAACTTCCTCTTCCAACTCTTGTGGGGGAGGTTTTGATCCAAAAACCGACAAAAACTTTGATTTGGGTGTTTTGGCTTTGATTTGGTGGAGGAGAAGACACTAATTGGTCGATTAATGCCTCTTTTGATCTTTCTTTCCCTCTCTTTTTTTATCCCTCTCTAAATCTAGAGACATGAGGAGAGAGAAAACTGTTTTTTTCTCTAGATCTAGATCTATGGTGGAACTTTTTTTTTTTTTTTTTTGGTTTGGAGGAGATAGCAAACTGTCTTTCTCTAGATCTAGATCTCTCGTGCAACTTCATCTCTCTTTTTTTTTTGGTTTTGGAGGAGAGAGAAAACTGCCTTTCTCTAGATCTAGATCTATGGTGGGACTTGTTCTCCTTTTTTTTTTTGGTTTGAGTACTATATATGTAACGGCACTAATTAGCTTTTTTTGGAAGAGCAGGGGGATCGGGATGGAGAGGCACCGGAGCCCAATTGGATGTATGAGATGAAGAGGGTTGATGACGCATACTATGATGAGGTGAAGAAGTTTGTTGCTCGAGCGGCGACACTGGCGAGATAATTCAACGAGCCCGATCATCCGTCCGTGCGCAAAATGCAAGAATCTGAAAGCGTTCTCGACATCGTCGTGTGATCTCACCTAATCATGCATGGCTTCGGCGGTGACTATTTGGTGCGGACTTTTCACGGCGAAGAAGTTCCACCCTTCGATCCACCGGTCGATCCGGTATGCAGGCGGTCCCCGGCGATGTCGTACGAGAAAGTCCACCGGCCGGTCAATTCTATCGATTTGTTCAAAACCACGGCCGGCGTCGGCGATGGCGGCGATGACGGTGGTGGTGGTGGAGGGGACGGCGGCGGGGAGAATCCTATGACGCGTACCGAAGATGTCCGGGTTTTTGAAGATTTGGTCAACCGACTTCGATGAGGGGCGACATTCGTTTGGGTGCCCGAGATGGTTGGAAAAACTTCAAATTGATGAAGCGAGCGTGAGGTTGATCCTCTTTACAAAGACAGTTCGGAGGGTTGCACGGCGCTGAGTTTTACCCTCGAACTTGCCGATGTTGAAGTCTCGTCATGGTCGGTCCGACACTAGCTTCAATGAGCTCGTAAGTTACCTGGCCTCCACGTATCCATCGCCTAACAAGGTTCTGCCCGATGCGTATCGCGCTAAGAAGTTGATCCGCCCGGTGGCGATGAAAGTGAAGAAGTTCGATGCCTGCCCCAACCATCGATCCTATATCGGGCGATCATGAGAATTTGACCGCTTGTCCACACTTTGGGCGCTAGTCGATACAAGCGGAATGCCGGATGTCGCGTGGACGATGACCGGCGAGGAAGCGGGGACGGGAAAAAAAAAGAAGAAGGGGGGAAAAAGAAAACCGGTGCGGCCGCAAAGAAGATCATGTCAACGCGGGACGAGGAAGAGGAAGGTTACACGCAGAGGAAACGTCGCCCGCTGTCAATGTGGTACCTTCCGGTCATCGACGCTGCGGGCTCTCTATGGGAACCCCGAGGATGCTAAGCGGATGGCGTGGCATGCATCTAGCGATCGTGTAAGGATGACGGCAAGCTACGGCACCCGCCGGATGCTAAGCGTGCTTGGCAAGACTCTCGGCGCCGCCTACGACGACTGCGAGAGGAGCCCGTGGCGTTCGGTTCGCATTGAGTACCCCGGCGGAATGAACCCATTCGGTGACTGAAAAGCACGCGCCGCGGACGTGGCGGTCGTCCTCACCATGTACAATCTACCTCCACATCTTTGTCAAAAGCGCGGGTATGTTTTGCTCACCATGCTCATTTACGGACCCGAGCAGCCCTAGCAACGATATAGATGTGTTCCTGGAGCCATTCATGGAGGAGATGGAGGTACTTGTTTGATGATGGGGTCAAGCATGGTTGATGCCCGCGCTAAGGAGAAGTTCACTCTTCGTGCCATCATCTTTGTCACCATCACCGATTACCGGCCTGTTTTTCATTATCGGGCGGATTAAAGGGAAGACCGCTGTGTAGCTTGCATCGAAGAAACCTGCTCCACTTACCCGAAGGGATCCAAAGCAAAACCGTGTACATGGAACACAGACGCTTCCTACGCAGCAAGCATAGGTACGAGAGATGCAAAAATGAATGTGTACTTTGACAACAAGGGCGTAGTCGAAACCTCGGCCCGGCACCGACTAGTTATGGTCCGAAGGTGTTTGACATGGTGAAGGACTTGGAGTGCGAGTTTGGAAAGAAGAAGAAGAAGAAAGACGATGATAAGGAAGACGACACCTCCAAGACAAAGAAGCGAAAGAGGGATAAGCGGAGGAAGGAGCGCCTCTAGCCGTTCCTTTCAAGAAGAAGTCAATCTTCTTCAAGTATCTAAAAAATCTTGGAAGATACTGCATACACCCCACGCGATCGATCGATGCACCTTGAGAAAAATGTCTTGAAAGCACGATCGGTCTCCCGATGGATATCAAGACCAAGACGAAGGATGGTGTGAAGTCACGTCGGGATCTTGTTGACATGGGCATCCGGCCGAAATTCACGCTACACGGCTTCGAGCGGTAAAGTCGAACTCCCCAGTGCGGCCTACAACCTAACGAGAGACGAGAAGTTGGCTATGTGTGTCGGTTGATGCGGGGGTATCAAGGTACCGACGGGTTTCTCTTCCAACATCAAGAGTCCGGTATCCATGAAAGACCTCACAATGACCGAACTTCAACGGCGCCACGATGCTCACATCATGCCGACGGTGTTCCTTCCAATTGTGATCAAAGTTGTTCGCCCAAAATACGTGAAGATGGTGGTCACAAGGATTTCATACTTCTTTAACCAAATCAACCGGAAGGTAATTGCCAAAGCGGTCTGCCTGCTTGAAAAAGAGTTCATCGCGGAAACAATGTGCCGATAGAGATGTGTTTCCCCACCGCGTGTTCTTCGACATTATGCCACACCCGATGATGCACATGGTTGATCGGATAGAGCAGTGGGACCCGTGTACCTACGGCGATGTGGACCAGCGGCGACTAATGTCTACCCTCAATCGATTCAATCATAACCGCGCTTACCCGGAGGGCTCTATGATCGAGGCATACACAAGCCGGGAGGCCGTGGGCGGGTGTGTGAAGTACATAAAAGATGGGAGGGCTATTGGGCTTCCAGTGCATCAACATGAGGAAGAACCTCGGGGATGGGGTGCGCGGGCCGAAAAGCACGCACCGACATACATAGGGACAAAGTGCTAGACGCTCACTACAAGCATCCTTCATCAATTGGTGATCATGGACAGATACATGAAAAAAGCACCTCAAAGAGCTCCGCCGTGCAAGTAGCAAGCGCAAGAAGCTGTCCGAAGGATTGGGCGAGAGAAGGAACACAAGAGCACTTTCCTCCGGTGGCTCCAAAAAAGCGAACATTCCCCGGGAGATGATGCGAGGGCGTGGAAGAAGCTTCTGTGTCGGGGCCGCCCATGCAGGTCACCACGTGGCAAGGGTATGATGTCAACGGGTACAGGTTCCACATAAAAAAAAAAGGACAAGAAGAGTGCATCACAGAACAGCGGTGTTCGATATGAGGGGGAGGAACAAGTGAATGGGGAGAAGATGACATGCTTCGCACAAGTCGAAGAAATATGGGAACTTGACTATGGCGGTAACCTACGTGTAACCGTTTTTCGTTACCCAGTGGGTCAAGCCTTCGGCAGTTCTAGTGGACGATTTTGGGCTAACCACCGTGAACCTTGAGAGTGTCCGTACAAAGATGATCGGTGGGTGCTTGCATCGGATGTCGCACAAGTAGCCTACTACATGAACGCGGAGAACACAAATAGACATATTGTCGCGGGCGGGAAAGCGGCGGATCGTGGGAGCCGATGGGGTCCGAGTCCCGAAACATACAACAACTATGCTGAGTTCCACCTCTTTTACAGATTTTCCAAAAAGATGAAGGCAATCGGAGGACGTAATCAATCCCGACAAGACTAAAGCGATGCCATGGACCCGCCCGATGGCGAAGAAAGAAGACCACCAATGCACCGGCACCAAAATGATATGTAGTTGTAGTTATTCTAATGTAAACAATGAGTCCAAAAACAAATATCTCACAGTAGATTCAGGAAACTACGGGGGGAGACTAGTGATTTTTTGAACTACACGTTTTGTAACACTTTCTCGTATGCAAAAATGACCTATATATGAAATATAGATCTTGATGAGTTATGAACTTTCCGTATTCATGACTATTTGAAACTTGGGCGTCTAGGGCTTGAAATGTCGTCCAAATGTGTAAAAAATTCAAATTTCAAATTTTGAAGCGTGAAAAGTTCGAAAAAATGAAAAGTTGACGCCGCGGCGGGCATCCTAACCATTTTTATAAAAATTTATAACATTTTATAACAATTTATAACAATTTAGAACATTTTATAATAATTTATAACAATTTATAACCATTTTTAACAATTTATAACAATTTATAACCACTTTTAACAATTTATAACAATTTATAACCATTTTATAACAATTTATAACCATACTTTATCTCTTTATTCTGAAAATTTTACATGCGGCGGGCGTCCTAAGCGCCGCCACGAAAAAACATTAACCGTGGCGGGCACCCTTACTCGCCCGCCACGGTTATGTTTTCCGTGGCGGGCATCCTTACTCTCGCGCCACGCAAAACCCATGTACTATAAATAGTACCCCCATCCCCTCAATTCTCTAAGTCGCCGGCGCGTTCACTTTGTGACCCGAAGGGCTGCCCAATTTCCCCCTGGCGGCGCGCCGTGCCCGTCGTGCTCGATCCGCCCGTGCCTCGCGCCTCCGTCCGCGCGCGCCCCGGCCCGCGCGCCCCGTACGTCTCCGTCGCCGCCCCCGCCCCGCCCCCCGCCTGCCGCCGTCCCGTCTCGAGGGTGGAACCCTAACTCCGTCGATCCGCGCGCCAGCGCCGCTGCGTGGTGCACGTCGGCGACGCCACTCCGTCCTTCCTCCCCCGGCCCGTGGTGCTGGGGCGATGCGCCCGTGGGTGCCCGTTCCGTCCGCCCTCCCGCCACCATACGCCCCTCGTCCCGCCACCGCCCCTCGTCCCGTCACCGTCCTCGTCCCGTCCCCGCCCGTCCTCCTCCTCGCCCCGTCCCTCGTCGCCCGTGGCCGTTCCGTGGTGGTGCTCGTCGGTGGTGCTCGTCGGAAACCTAACTCCGGCCACCGCGCTCGTGGTGCCCGTTGTCTTTGCGGTGCGTCCGTGTGGTGCCGCCCGTGGTCTTTGCGTGTGGTGCTCCATCTTCTTCTCCTCTACCCCGCCCCGTGGTGTCTTGCCACGGTTAACTTGCTCCTCCTCCGGTTTATACGTATTTTTTAATTCATGAAATTCTTTGTTTCACTTTGTCATATTGTTGCCTCAATTAATGTGCACTTTGTGATGCCAAATTGGATAATCTGATTAGTTGAGTGTATGTGCCCATCGCCGGGATGCCAAATTGGATAATCGAGCATTTGAGTGTATCCGCCAACGACCGACTGTGATGCAAAATTGGATAATCCGAGCATATTTGTCTTGGCTCGTGTTGGTGCAATTGTCATTAACTTGAATTCACTTGCTCTATGTCATTGATGACCATTTTATGTTTGTCAAGTTGATAATATAGCCCTTCATGTCAAACTGAATTCACTTTGATATTGCCCTTTATGTTTGTCAAGTTGATGATATTCACTTGAAAAGTAAATTCACTTCAACTATAAAATCACTTGCTCTATGTCAAAGCGTTAGCTAGTGCCTTACCTAGTGCTGTCCATGAACTTCTATGTTGTCACTTTGTATATATGTCCATATAGTCTTTGTTGGCCTATTCTCATATGTTGGCCTTTGGACATGCATGTTGGTATAGTTTAAAAGCGTGTTAGTGTTGTCCTACTTGTCATGGTTTGTCGAGGATGACCCCTCTTGTCATGTTTAAACACCTATTCTCATGGCTGATACCTACCTATTCCATATGTTAATTTTCTCAATATTGAGCATATTTTTGGATATATGTTGAAACTGTCCTACCTATTGCTGTCAATATGTTGGATATATGTTGGACTGTTGAAACTGCCCATGATTTTCTCATTATATATGTTGGACATGTCACTCTAAATGTTGGTCTAGTGTTGTAATATTAGCCAATTTGGACTTTTTTTGCTTGTACCCTCTTGTCATGTTTAAACTCATCCAAACTTGCTTGTACCTACACTTGGCTCTTGACCATAGTTGATGGCCTAATTAACTTGAGTTCTTAGCTTTACATGGGTTGATGGCTATAAACTTGCCTAGACTTGGCTAGACTTGGCTGTTGGGTCCCTATTTCACTATCTCAATGTTGATGGCCTAATTAACTTGAGTTCTTAGCTTACATGGGGCTGTTGGGTCCCTATTTCACTATTTCACTTTCTCATATGTCGATATTGCCCTAAACTCTACTACTATTTTTTAAGCTTGGCATGGGGCTGTTGTTTTCAACATATATGCAATGATGTGAACCCATTAGTCCGAGGCAAAGTGGCATATATGCAATGAAATGAACTTAATTATTGGGGCCGAGGCGCGGCTATGATGATTGAATGTCCCCTATACTTGGAAGCTTCTAAACTAGGACGGCTTGTACAAAGCAACCGGTTTAGAAGCGATGTGATCAAGGGGGCTATATCGAGCCAATCTTTTTATTTTCTCTTTCCGCAATTTTGAATTACGCTTGTGTACTCCTCCTATATACTATAGTACTAAAGCACTATATATTTGTAGCTTGAAATGGCGAATGAACAAGAACAGCCTCGGCTTGAAAAGGCGAATGAACAAGAACAACCTCGGCTTGAATGGGAGTCGCCTAGCTCTAGCAACGAAAAGTGGCGGCGACTCTAGTACTTCCCGATGCGCAAGCGGAGCCTCGTGATAGCCGTGTAAGGGTAGAAGGAAACGTACCAAGGAGGAAGAAGATCCTAATTTTAACCCGAGGGACGGCACCAAGCAAGAAGCGTCGGGTTAAGGAAGTACAGCCGAACGACCCGCCACCGCTCCCTCCACAAGCGGCTGAGCAACACCCCCCTTCGTCCCACGGCCACCTCTTCGGGCAAAGCAAAGGGAGACAAGCCGGGCGGAGAAGGAGAGACCATGGGAGGCACAAGAAGATCAATGAGGTCCTTGTCATTCAAGAGTTGGGGCGCGGGGGCGAGCCACCGGGCCGCCTCCCGTCAAGCCGCGCTAAGTACAACACTCAGTGTCGTGTTTCATGAAGGATAAGGTCTCCATTCTTATCGAAGACGGAAAGCCGCCCCCGAGACCGACAAGTTATGGGTGTTTGGCGAGGTTTCAAAACGGTTCCGTATCCGCCGGACGTCGATATCAAAAAGGTGGAGCAAGATGTAAACTTCCTTGCGGGAAGAAGCTTCCCGAATCGGAAGTATAGGCTCAACGCAGACTTTTACAAGAAAGGACGCCTACCCTTCGCCAAGTACACCATGATCTCGAGAAGAAGTATGGGAAGAGTTACGCAAAAGGCTAAACACGCCCGAAGCAAAGGCGAAGAGCGAGAAGTTTCTCCGAGCTAGCCAACGGAACAAACCGCCCCACTACATGGGCAAGGTGTTGGGTACGCAGGGACACAAGCCGGCGTGGCGGGCGGAAGAAAGGAGAAGACAGGAAGCCTGGAGAGCCGGTTTCAGACGAGGGATGTGATGAAAGGACCCGGGACTTCCTCTACGCCCACAAGCCCAAGAAGCCGCCGGAGGCCCAAGCCCGGATGAAGGAGGTCGAGAAGAAGGTCATAGGAGGCCACTACGGCTAAGAATAGCGGGACCCTCGAGATTCGCGGGGGACACGATCCACCGACGATGGCCTTGGGAAACCCCAAGCATCGCGGCGCGTCGTGGCATGAGCTCCGGGGAAGAGTTGGGCGACGGTGGGCTCGTGGCGGTCGGATGCGACCTCGCATCACACGAGGCGAGGTACAAGGAGGGTGCGAGACGGGAAGGGCGTGATGAGGCCTTGCGGCAAATGATCACACAGTCCATCAAAGAGGCCCTCACGAGCAACGACCCCGGATGGTCGAAGGAAGCAGATGTTCCGCAACGCCGGTATGCCGGTGCACACCCAAAGAACCCCAAAGACCACCTCTCGCTGGCGACCGACAGACCCCGGTGGATGATATCACCAAAGAGACACCATGCAATATGTTGATACCGTCGGCGGGTTGGGCAAGAAAAAGGTAGTGGCCAAGGGGGGTGGTATTTCCTCCCGGATCTTGCAAAGAGTACGGCGCACGAGATCCCTCGGAATGTCTTGAAGTCAACATTGGGTTCGTGGCGCCGAACATGAAGGCGGGAGCTCGACTATCCCGGTCATAACGAGGTGAACACTCTAGGAGCTGCTACGTGTTACAACGTCTTTGTGGCGAAGGTGGACATTGAGCTGAATATGTCGGCGTTGACTCCACCTTAGGCACAACAAAGAAGGCCGGTTAGCGGACCCGAGTACGCCACCGGACCCCTATGGTGACTCCTCCGACGATGATGAAGATGGTGGGGGACGGCGGAGGCAACGACCCTCCTTATGGTTCCAGTACCCCCTACTAAGGAACCGACACAAGACGAGCCTCGGGAGCCGACACCGAAGGAGCCGACACCGAGGAGCCTAAGGAGGCGGCTTTCGATCAGCCGCTTTGAGGAGCCTAAGGAGGCGACACCTCAAGAGCCGACACCTCGGGCGCCGGCACCTCGGGAGCCGACACCTCGGGAGGCGGCACATGAGGGGCAGCCGATATACGAGGAAGCAGGCGGCGAAAACACGTTGCCAAGTCTGAGAGGCGAGAGTAGGGAGCGAGACACCCGTCTACACTCAAGGCCTCCAATGGACAACACCTCAAGCGCCGGGGAAGCAGAAAGGAGCTCGACCTAGCAAACGCCCTCCAGCACCGAAGAAGCACACATTCGATGAAGAGGAGGTCGTAGCACCGAAGTACCCGCCACCCAGGAGGCCCCCAGCAATAGATATTCGATCCGAAAGGTATGCCCCGCTGAAACCACGAGTTCTAATATGTCATTAGCTACTTCTTTTCGCAACCCTAGCTAACATTTGTACCGCCGCTTTTGCAGGCCGAAATCCCCACCTTATAAGGGGTTTGTCACAGACGAATGCCCCGGCTCGTTCGAGTTTGGAAAGTTCATGATCCCAAAGGCCCAGCTCATCGATGCCGAGGACTGGGAGACTCGGAAGTTCCATGCATGGTACATAGAGTGCGCAAAGCGTGGATTGTATAGCTTCAGTGTCCTTCTTCCTAAGGAGTGCTTCCACTACCACACCGATCTCCGATTCGCGGTTACATTCGAAGACATGTCGAGGCTACGCCGTCGACAGGACATTGACGTTGCCAAGTCACCTTGTTTACGATGTAAGCGCAATTTTACTTGCACATGTCCCTTGCATCCGTATATAGATTCTTTATTTCAAAGGTACCTATGCCACGACCACATGTCCTTGTAGGTTGTCCGCCGATGCAGCCCGAGAAGTTAAACACCGGTATTCTTTACCTCTCTCCATGGCACATCCGTGAGAGAGACAGATCATCGGTTATAAGCTAAGAGCGGACCATCCCGACCTGGTCAACTTGACGGACGAGGAAAGACGTAAGATCCGGGATAAGAATGAAAGAGCTAAGAAGTTGGAGGTAGCAGAGTACGTCATATCAGTGATGAACAAGGTCAAGGAAAATGGGCCTCGATGTATTCGGCGCCTTACCAATATGGAATAGGGATGGTAGGACAATGGATCTGTTTCATGATCTTTCCTCAGGACGGGAGGGCCGTTATCTTTGACTCACTACGAGGCATGAACCCGCACGGCTACCGTCAGTTCGAAAAAATCTTGAGATTGTAAGTGATCGATGAACTCCTTATGCAATTATATACTAGAGTCGAATATCACATATCGTTGACAATATAGTGCATTTCGTACAGCGCTTACAAGCAATACTTGAAGGATCCGAACTGCTGGGATCGACGATCCCAGAAGTGTAAGGAGCGCAATGGAGATACACTCAAAATCAGCGAGATTTCCCGCACGTAAATGAAACATAGTTTTTTCTTAGTACGACTACTAGGCTATAGCTTCAATATTACTAATAACACCGGGTTTATTGTGTGCAAAGTGCCTCAAACAACCATACGGATCAAACTTATGTGGATTCTTCGTTGCGTGAGTTCCTCGGGGGCGCAAAAGGTACAAATCCAGCTACCGACAGCTCAAGGACTCAAAGAACAAGTTCACGGGGATACTACAAAAGGCAACCGACGAGATGCGGTTGAGGGCGCACGAGAGAACATATCCGCAAGTTCGTTCTAGACATGGTAGTTCACGAAGAACAACCGTACTTCAATCGACGTGAGTGGGGGCTGTCTTTAGAGTTTGGGCCGCTAAGGAGATGGGAAGAGCTAGGTCTTAAGGACTATCTTCATCCGGCCAACATATAGCTCGCAATGTTTGGATATATGTTGTAATCAAAACTAGTACATGTTGGATATGAACAAATGGATCGATCGATCGATCGGTGAAACTTTTTGCGTGGCGGGCGCGTTATGTTGCCCGCCACGGCTTGATTTTTTAAAAAAAAAAATAAAATACACAATGTATATATATACAAACACGTACTAGTTTTCTTGTCCGCCTTTTTTTAGGTCTGCCCTCTCCGTGTCATGTCCTTTACGTGTTACAGCGAGAAAATTTCGCCACAACAAGTTCGCAACCTGCCCACGAATAGGCGTGGCTGAAAGGTCCTAATGGCTAGAGGGGGGTGAATAGCCTATTAAAAATTCTTGCAACAACACTAAGCACCCGGATTAGTAAATAAGATGGCGAAGCTAAATAAGCGGTGCTACACACTATCTATGCAAGCCACAAGTCAAGCAAGATGTGTCTAATATCTCTATATCCACACAAAGGCTATGTCACTAGATTACTCCTAGGTGAACAAGCAATTCTAACTAATTTCAACACTAGGAGCTAAGCAATTCTAGCAAGAGATACTAAACTACACAAGCTACACAAGTATACTAGCAAATGTAATGCAAAGAGGCTAGAATACAATACCACCGCGGAGAGTAGAGGTTGTAGCCAATCACCGTGATCACCGAGAAATCTCCAACGAGCAAGAACAAGTGACATGATGATTTTTCACCGAGGTTCACGTGCTTGCTGGCACGCTAGTCCCCGTTGTGGCGACACACTCACTTGGCGGTTGCTAGGCTTAATGGCGGTGCCAAATCCCCGGTGGGGAGCTCAAGCAAACGATCACAAGAGAGGGTCCAACAAGCCACGAGCAATCCACTAGTGATGCCTTTCGCGTACCTCCCGCGGGGTAAGGCTCAACCCCTCACAAGTCCACCGGTGTGGCCTCGAACAAGCTCCAATCGAGCTCAACACCGCCTCTTGCTCCAAGCCGCTAGGGAACCGGGCAAATTCCTAAGAAAACAAGAATCTCGTGGCTTCTCCAAGGATGAAGTGCCTCTAGATGCAATCACCAATGCAATGCACTTCTATCACTCTCAATCTCACCAAGAATTCGAGTTATGGATGGAGAGATGAGTGGAGAGGAGTCTCAAATGCTCACAAGCAAGTTAGAGTGTTCAAATGTGCAAAGAGAGAGCTAGGAACCGGCCATCCAAGAATTTATAGCCCCACTCAAAGATGGAGCCGTTGGGCAACAACAAGGTTTGGCGGGGTGGCCGGACCAGCGCCGACGGACGCGCAGCGGGTCCCGGTCGAGGGTCCGGTCGACCTCTACGATGCTTCCGGTCACAACCGACGGCCCCTAGCCCACCGGTGACAACGTCTTCGAGAGTCCGGTCGATGCTTCCGTGCCGCCGTCCGGTCAATCCACCGAGCCAAGTCCAAAAACATGCTCTCGGAAGTTCCGATCGGACTCACCGACCGGAGCCACCGGTGCATGCGTCGGTCAAGCCTCGTGCTTCCGGTCATGCGTCCGGTCACCTTTTTCAGCCGAAGTTCTTCAATTTGTTGTCGCCCTTTGCTTCAACCTTGCTTCGCCTCTTGCCATGAGTTGCCAACACGTCGAAGATGATCACGTTATCACTCATGTTAGCATGCACGAATGATTAGGCAAGAACGAAGTTAGTGCTCTCATGTCCTAAATGCAATATGCAGGTCAATTGGACCTAGGAGCACTTCACCAAAGGATTGTCGCGGCATCCCCTCTTGATAGTCGGCTATCTATCCTATAATGTGATCACACGCTCTATCGTGTCTTGATCACCGAAAAGGAAAACCCTATCAAGATACCTTTGCCTTGATCTCGGGTTCCTCTCAAGCCGATCACCCGAGCTTGACGATCCATCAAGTCCACCGACATTGTCCATGTTCATGATCATCATGCCCCACGTCATCCACCTAATCCTATCTCAAGTCATACACTTAGAGCAAAGGATTAGTACAACAAGTGTGTCATCAATTTCCAAAACCAAACATAGAGATTTCAGTGGCCCAAAACGTTTGTGCCGCTGCAGCCGCATCTCGACCCGGACATGGACGTGTAGCGTAGGACAGATTGCCGCCGTCCGATCTCCGTATCACTCATATTGCATGGCCGCGGAGGAACCCGAGCGTGCGAACCGGGAGGGATAGGAGAGCGCACAAGTTCGATGGATACAGTCGAGTCCCGTGCGTGCACGCCCTACGATCCGGCGAGAAGTTTTCCACCGCTACGACACCCACCCCGGCGGCAGTCCTCTCCTGCCTTAGGCACATGCCGGCCGTACGGCGACCGGAGACGGCCGTATGCGCGGCGGGTGACGGCAACGCGAAGGCAACCAGGTCCATCCGTGCACACACCGGCCGTGTGTTGGTGTGGCGCTGGAAGCCTGGTAGGACAACGTGGCCTCCACGCCTCGACCTTGGTGGTGCTAGTGGCACGGCAAAGGTCGCTATAGCTCTAAAATCGAGGCCTGAGCCAATGTCAACAATGACGACGGTACTGAGTCCTCCAATCATATAGGTGACAACACACTACATCGATGACATTGCATGCAGATATACCAAATTTTGACATGACGATGACTAACATCTTGCCGACTTTTAACACGGTACTAAAAATATTATATAATTTTTCACGAAACTTAATATCTAACTCTACCAACAAATGGATAAGCATTAAAGATAAAGTTCAATTTTTTTTTGCGCCTACAATGAAAGAAAAAAGAAGTCTACCAAGATGTCTTTTTATTCAATACAAATCAAGAGGACAATTGTCATATTATTGGCAATATTAAATTATAATAGGTGTCATGGTCATGAAAAACTGAAGTAGTTTCTAAATTTTATAGGAAAAAAATAAAATATAGATATGTGAATATTGTGGGACCACTCAAAACATAAAAAAGCAGCACATATACAAGTGCAAAAAATGAAGCAAAGAGGTCAAACGACGTTTAATAGCTTCTTTTTTTCTCCCGTTGCAAACGCACGGGCATGTTTGCTAGTACATATTGAAAAAAAAAAAAAAAAAAGAACACTTACCTGAACCGTGCGCATAGGGACTTCGGGAGGGCTGCCACAACCACCAGACAGGCCAAGGCCCACGCGACGGGAGACGGATTTGACACTTCGGCTTTCCATCGCGCGCGAGTTGGGAGAAATTACTGACGATCGGCCATTCGGGGGTGATCACAAGATTAGTTGCAGTGGAGACCCTCACTTCGATCTCCCGTCTCTTCGGTAGTTCAGCATTCGTCACCGAAAGCCCGAGACGCTACTCGCCCTACCCTACGACGGTGCCGGCAAGCCATGCATGACTGCACCGGCGCGCGGCGTCGGAGACTCACACGTCAATTTGTGATCGAAATTGAGGCGAGATACAATTTTTGCTCTCAAGCTTTTCAAAAGAAATTTAAGTCTAGTTTAATTGCTATGTTTGCTAAGCGCGAACCTTATATAAAATCATCTATCACGCCGGAGGTCGATCGAGGATGTGTGTCCCAATATCAGAGTGGATCCAAATAGAACTGTTGTTCAGTATACGTATCATGTCAATGTAGCAATGTTTACATAGTCACATGTGAGATTTCAATCTTCCAAAAACAATTTATTTAACTGTATTTTCTAATGGTTTCAACTCAATCCTTAATTTTTTAATGCGAGGCTCAATCCTTAAATTTAAACCTAATTGTGTTAGTTAGTACGTGGGTACCAAATCATATTGCAAATTTTTATAGTTTTACCAAATTGATAAAATAAATTTACCGAATTCTATATGAAAATTTTTAGATGGCATACCCTGAAACAAAATCCTATATTTGCCACTGCCTAATATTAGCTAGCTTTATCACAAAAAATACTAATTGTTATACTAAATATGTGTCATTAGATATATCGATTCATTATCGTCAGAGATATATTTTAGAAACCTTTTAGTCAATAATCTGTCAAACAACAAACATGTGGGTTGAATATATAGGAATCGATTCCTTCTGTCTTTACACCTTCTAGCGCCATCGTTCAAGCCCGGTGTCTTGTGTCGGTGTTTTACCTAAGGCCGCCGCAATGTAATCTTGACATGGGAAGGGCACAAGTCGTATATCTTTAAACCATCTTTTTTCTCTCAATGAAGTATGAGCCAAGCTTGGTTTGAAAAAAAAATATATATATAGGAATCGATTGAGATCTGAATGTGACAGTGGTCAGTGATTTATTCATTGGGGACGACCCAAGGTTGTATCTACAGTAGACATCGTAAAACACTCATATAGGGACACTTCGAGGAACAAAAGATCAGGCATTCACGTTTGCATGGTTTTCCATACACAAGGTTTTGACGCTTGAATACGCATGGATGCATCCGCACCACCACGTTTTCTTGTGCATGCTTGGAATCACACGTCCACAGATAGGTAAGTCTCTCTTTCGAATTTATATCACTCTCGCAAGGGAAGAGTCGGCGAAGCGCACAAATACATATATTGCAGACTATAATTTAACAACTATTGGAGTACGTTGAGACTAAAGCACAGAGAATAGGTTTAAAAGTTATTTAATAGGTTTGTGTTGCAGTGAAAAAAAAAAAAAAACAACCTTTATATCTTTTGTCGGCAGCAGCTATTTATTGGTCAATATGGCTAATAAGGGCAGCTCCAATGAGCTAGCGATTTCGCTTAGCTGACATCACGTTTTCGCCGACGTGGAGGTAAGAGAGGGTAGAAAAACACGACGCTAGCGCTTGGCTCTGCGATAGTCTCGCACGCTATCCGAGAAAATACATAGGACCTACATCTCTATGGTTTTCGTGACATGGTCAGAAACATAACAGTTTTGTGGTTTTATTTATACTTTATCGACACATCAGCTAGCGATTTCTATTTCCCTGTTGCAGACGCCCTAAGGAATGAACAATATGGCTAATAATGAATGAAACTGTTTCTGACAACTATGGATAGGAACTATATTTCTAATTCTATTTTGGTAACACGCTGATTTCGGTTCTAGATCAAAATGCAACCATATGAGAAAAATAAATTGTGAATATATGCTTGCTGTAAATGGGATAATTAATGCGGCAATACGGTTGCATGCTTTGGAAGCCTTTCTATTTGGGTAAAGTCTATATCACACCCCCACCTATAGAACGTGGACTATATAACCCCTAACCTATGAGATAGTCTGCATCACCCCGAACTTTCCAAAACCCGATCGATTTATCCCTAAAGCAGTTTTAAAAAATCATAGTAAATCATAGAAAAATCATAAAATAAAAAATCCAATTGCGTTGGACTCAAGATGAGTATATCTACACAATGAACATATAATATGGTATGCTTTAGTTCATTATTTTTGTTGTAGGTTTAGATCTATGTTTTTTTGTCATAGCTGTAAAAAAATATACTAAAGCATATCATATTATATGTTCATTGTGCAGATCTACTCATTCTGAGTCTAACATAATTGGGTTTTCCATTTTATGATTTTTCTATGATTTATTATGATTTTTTCAAAACTGTTTTAGGGGTAATTTGATCGGGTTTTGAAAGTTTTAGGGGTAATGTAGACTGTTTTATAGATTAGGGGGGTTATGTAGTTCACCTCCCATAGGATGGGCTGTGATATAGAATTTTTCTTTCTATTTTGAAAGTTTAGTTTTTGCGTCATATTTATTTTGCAAACTCTTGATTTATTTTTGTGGTGTTAAGAAAACAAAATTTCAAAAAAAAAAAAACATAGTCCTCCTACTCCTCTTTTGTCTTTCGGCTCGACGTCCATCACTCTCATCCTTCTTCCTATGAGTTTGCATCTGAACTTTTTTGATGCCGCATCACTAATGTCATGTCCTGGTCGTCTAAGCTTTATTTGTTTGTGTCACGATGCGTGTGCAAGCGTCAGTGGTGGACTCAGCTTTTAAGAATAGGGAATGCATCAAAAATATATATATATATATATATATATATATATATATATATATATATATATATATATATATATATATATATATCGGTAAATCATATTATAATTCGGTTAAACCATATTATAATTCGATATCACTGTATTATAATTCGGTTCAAAGCAACAGCAACCGTCTTCTTTGTCGGCTTCTGAAAAAAAGATCGAATGTCTCCATTCCTCTTCATTATTCAATTATTTAAGAGTTCTCAAAAGTAAAAATTAAAGAAAAAAAAATCGCTACTTGCTAAACTAGAACAGATCGCCAGACTAATATTTAAATTCGAAATTAATGAACTAGAGATGCGGGAGGATTACCTTCACCTAGGCGCTGCTTGGTGCTGCGATATTAGTGCCGCACAACGATCATGCAGATGCTTCCTCGTTGATCATGCAAAGAATCAAAACGTGATCGCCGATCGGCTGCGCGGCATCCGCGAGCCTTGCGATGGCGCTGGCGGCATCCGCGACTCTCCAAGTGCGAGTTGCGTGCGGCGACGGAGTCCTAGACTGGGCCTATCTTGTTGCTGGAACTGCAAGAGTCCTGGGCTGGGCCCCTGATCGGGGTTTATTTTTTTTTTCAAAATTAGGGTCATTCACCATGTTTCATTAGGAGGAAAGTTTTAAGCAACATACAAATAAAACCCCGATGGCAAGAGGCCATACGAAGACGGCCGTTATTCATGTTGAGCGAAGCCACGAGTTATTCATGTTGGGGTTGCTTTCGTACCGAGACCGTCTTCTGTGCGTGCTGGACCTGGGAAGTTCAGTATGTTTCAAATTCGATCGGCATCACGTTTGATAGTCTTTTTTAAGTGGCGACAAACTCTAGTCGAACTCAAGACAAGGACATTGCATTGGTCCTCCAGCCAACTTGACACACTGTTCCTATTCATCGAAAAGAACAAGAAGGAGAAGGAAAAGGGTACTCCCTCTATATTGAAAAGGAAGTCCATTTGGAAAAAGGCGGTCAAACATTGGAAACATAAATCATTAATAACTTTTTAAGTCGTTGAGTTTTGAAATGTGAAAATCATATCAATAGATTTGTCTTGAAAAATACTTTCATAAAAAAATATACATATATAATTTTTTAATAAATATTTTGATAGAAAAAATAAGTCAAAGTTACACTTTGGAGGTATCGTGTCGATGTCCCAAAGGGACTTCCTTTTCAATATGGAGGAGTACCTTTTTTTCTCCCCATTCCCACGCTCTTGGCACGGAAATACAGCGGGACCACAGGTTCGAGCCCGGGCGGCGAGCGCCAGCTTCTGCCTGCTCGATACCCAGGAAAAGGGTACCTGACACCTGTCCGTAGAAAGGTCAAATAGATATGTTCGATTTGCTAGGTAGAAAATTCTCTCACGGTATCCTACCAAATTTAATATAATCAAGAATTTCACAAAAAATTCAGACAGTACTATTAAGTTCGCTGATCATACCAAGCATCAAAGAGTTGGGGTGGTTCGATCTTCAAATTCAGTAATGTCGGATAATCTGTTACATTTCCCCCAAATAGTAACATGCCTATAATATGGGTCCAATTCGAAATATATAAATTTGTGGAATACTAGGTGCATTCATGAGCATTTTTTTTTTACTTTAGAAGAAAATAGGATTACTCTATACATATTATTTTGATAATATAGGAAGTATCTGAATGTTATCTTTACGTTACGTGTAATGGAAATGGGGTCTTCCTAGCGTAAAAAAAAAAAAAAAAAAAAAAAAAAATGCATTCACTAATTGCTGCGTCCTTGGTGCGTGTTTAGGCTGTGACTCAGTGACTGCATTTGCTAATTTATCATATCGTGATTAGCTTCTGTTCGAGAGCTAGACAGGCATGGCTGTTTCCTTTCTGTAGTGTGGATACTGCATTGGACTGAAAAGCCCCTTTTTTTAGCAAAGCTTTTTTTTAGGTTTTCTTTTTTTATAGCAAAGCTGCACTGAAGACTTCTACAGCCCATTGTTTGTGGAAAACAAAACGGACGATAAACTGATACGAACCCACTCAAACTTTGCAGCCCATTATCTCAGTCGCCAGGACCACGGCCCAAACTAGTTTTACCTGAGGCCCAAACTCCACACACACAATGTCAATGGAGCTCCTCCGCCTTCTGCCGTCCACTGTCCACTCCACCGAGCTCAAGTGCGGCCAGCTGGTTTAGAAATTTCCCCAAATCTCCAATCGATCTTCATCCTCGGCACTGACTGCGCCGCCGCCGTCGACCACGGCGATCTCCGGTGTCTGGTAAGCCCCTTTCTCCTCTCCATTGCTGCATTTTTCCCTTCGCATTGCATCCCCTCACACCTCTGTCTCGGTCCCCATTTTGCACAGAGATTTGCTCTCGGAGGGAGGCATGGAGGGCTGTTCCAAGACGAGCGCCGGCGCGGTGCCCGTCCTCCCTGACGACCCCGTGGTGGAGATCCTCTCCCGCGTCCCTGCCAAGTCCGTCTGCCGCTTCAAGTGCGTGTCCAAGGGCTGGCGCGACCTCATCGACGACCCTGACAACCGGAAGAAGCTCCGCCAACCCATGCAAGGTCTGTTCGTCCAGACGTGGGAGGGCTCCGAGGATGACGAAAATGAATTGGTCGGTGTCAGTTTCAATTTCATAGACCTGAAAGTGAGATCCGTGCCTCTGGACATCGATTCTTGCTTCTCCTTCCTGAAGGAAATGACTGGGATCGAGACCTTCTTCTTCGAGAATTCCTGCAACGGACTTATCCTTTTTGAGCATTATCAGGAGCCGCCTGACGTGGTTGTCTATATTGTGTGTAACCCGACCACAAAGCAATGGTCAGCCGTGCCTGCCTGTGGCTCTCATGAACTGACAAGCCACGCCTATTTGGCTTTCGATCCAGCTGTATCTTCTCACTTTCACTTGATCCAGCTCCAGATGTGTAATAGGGATGAGGACATAAGGTCGGTGCATGTTTACTCGTCTGAAACTGGGATCTGGAGTCAAAACCAAATTGACAAACAAAAAGAGGAGCAAGGACAGTTGGAAGGCTGGCACCATCAGTTTACACTCCGTGATCCTTACATTGATTGTGCCTTTGTTAATGGCTTCCTACATTTGATAGTTTGGGCCGCAAATAGACAGCACATACTTGTTGTAGATATACAAGGGAAGGCAAGAAGGATCATCACTGTGCCAGGTATGGCTGATGGGAGGCAAAGGTGCCACATTACATGTTATTTAGGTCAATCCCAAGGGCATCTACACTGCATGACTATAGAGTCTACTGATAAAAAAGTAACGCCAAACTATCCACATGGGTTCTTCAGGATTATGATACACAGGAATGGGTGTTGAAGAGCACTGTGAACTCTTGGGATGTCTTTGGAGGAAGAGAAACAATCTTTGGAGAACTAAAATGGGAAAAATATCAAGTGGTTGACATTCATCAAGATTCTAATGTGCTTTTCGTTATTAATCAGGTGACCAATAAGCTGATAGCATACGACATGGACTCTAAGGAAGTGAGTGTCATTGCCACTTTCAAAGATCACAAAGACTCATGGGATTTTGCTCGTTACATTCCCTATTTCTCAGAATCATTGGATCTCACAAATAAGCACTGAAAGTGTGTGCTCTATGTATGAGCTACTAGCAGCTTAGTTCAATTCCAGTAGACTCAGATGAATTGTTCTGCTTGTGCTTGTATGTATGCCTTCTTAGTACTACAAGCCTGTTGAGACATTGGATGCATGCCTTCTCATGCTTTTGAACTAATTAGTATTGCAAGGCTATTGAGACATTTATGTAATGCGCCTTTATGGATGGTAGTTATATTAATGAATCATGTTGTTACAAGTTGAACAATTTTTTTTTTTTTTTTTTTTTGTGGCTGTGTTAATGAGCGTTTAGTGAATTTAGTTTGTTTGGTTGTGTGTTTTTATGTCAATCAAATCAAAATTATCTTCCATATTTTGCTAATGTTTCATTATGGAAAGGTTTCAGATTGGCTTGCGGTTACATAGTTCAGAACCAAAAGTCTTATTTATGCTTGAGAGGTAATCACTTTGGTGGAAACTTACACACTTTCAAATGTCATATGGAGATGCCACATCTTATCTTCCTAATAGAACATCAGTTGTAGTGTTTCAAAATTCTCATCAACCCGTTGCCCTTCGCTGCGACAGTCGTGAGTCTTTGGTATTGGTACTCGAGGGGTGTCCAAACTCACTGTATGCACAGACTTTCTCCTAAGTTTGCATTTGCATACTGTGGAAGGGTTTGCAGCTGCTCATTGTTTTGTCTGCACTGTAGACTGTGAATCTCTTAATGCTTTTTCAAGAGGCAAGCCAGTGGTTTAACATAACGATCGATTGGCTGATAGATAAGATCCAAGCTTGGTCCAGCTTGGTTAGCTGGCACAGCTAGTAGGATCCCTGCTCTTTTCATTATGATCATCTATCCAAATGTGAGTATACTGTATATGTCCTGTTACATTTGAAACATTTATTTATTTATATAAATGTTGCTGCATGCAAGTAAGAGTAACTAAGTTTGTAACAAAAAACTACTTTGGAGTACTAGTGATTACTAGATAATGTTGTAGTCAAGCAACTGACTGTCAATAAAAATGATGGGTGAAAGGACCTTCAGTTGTACAGCTCACTATTGTAACACTTGACCATACATACATGGGCATGAATGCATTATAAATAAATAAGCATTGGATGTAGGCTCGACTATTTGATCTGGCAAGGCAACAAAATGGCCTGGAGGTACAAAACTCACATTCTTTAGTTAATTTGTACTGTTTCATATGGGTTTCATCTCTAGCCTACCCCAACTAGCTTGGGACTAAAGGCTATGTTGTTGTTGTTGTTGTTATACAACAGAAAAAAAAAATGAAAGAAAGCTGTATAACTGTCATTGAATGTAAAACTTTATCAGGATCAGTAGTTGAGAAGAGTATTCTTTCTCAATTTGATTTTTTCTGAACTATCACATTCATAGGATTATTGAGGTTGTTCATTAGAGGTAGATCCTATTGATGGGCCATGTTTAGTCTTCCTTTCTTTTAACAAAATTTAATGTGCCATGGCACGTCAACTGCTTTTTGTCAGTTTTTCACATAGATGCACTGATATAGTTGTAATATTTGATCAAGGACATTAATTCAGGAGTGGATGGTATTTTATTATGTGGGTTGCTCAGCTCTGTTAAGGCTCAAACTGGGTGAGTGTAAGTTTTGATTCCTTACCAAGAAGCATCTTCTGTGTCATTCTGCAAAACAACTCTGAAGTAGTTTGGCTGCGTTTTGTAACAGTCATCTGTTGTGAGAAAATCAGTTATTCTAGAGAGTTGCTTTATTTCTTGCCCTATGAAATTTTATGGTGGCCATTTACGAATTTTTTTATGGTGGCCATTTATGAATTTGCAGGAGATTATTTACTACCCAGTACTTGATGCGAGCCCTAACCTTGCTCGTGGTTGAGAACTTACACCTGCACTTAGTAATATCTGGACACGGTGTTGTCTCTTGTATATTCCTTTTCCTCAAGAGTCAAGATTCCCACCGGTATAAGAAGGCTATTTCTGCATATAAGTGAAGGAACTCAGGTATGCTTCGCTGTATCATCAACTATCAAATACTTTGGTTGCTTTCAGTGGAAAGATTTCATTTGTTGCAGTGATGCTTCAACAATGGTACTACTTCTGGAGTTAGTTTGCTGCACATAGACATAGTTTTATATTTTTCTTCATGGTTTGTTTCTATAAGATATATACTCTAGTAGCTGTGCATTAGTCCAAAAATACAATGAAAAGTTGCAACTCTACTTTGAGTCCTAACTAATTGCCAGCGTAGATGTTGCTCACTGGCATCAGGTTTCAAACTGATGGTATATCTTACAGAGTCTAGTATATAAGCTGTTGGTACTTCTCATGGGTGCCATGTTAAAGGCTCTGTTGAAACCCTAAGAACTAAGAAGCAAAATTCATCAACTATATGCTATTTGCAATTTTCATATATTTGTGTATTTTGTGCAAAATTTATGTTCGCAATTCTCTTTACACCAAAGGATATACCGTTCTTATGCAAATATTCCCATATGTTGTTCAGACTTCCACTTTCTAAATGACTGTAAATCGAAATGATTTCTCCTTTTTTTTTTCTTATTGTCAATAGCCATTGAAAAGTTTGTTGAGAAGTTAACCCATATTATGTCTATGCTCCTCATCTCAGGAACAAATTGCTTGTTCGCCGGGTTGTATTTGTCATCAGCCGCAAGTCTGGAAAATTGAGGACCTCTGCTTGAATTCTCCCCAGGACTTGCATATTTCTGGATTGATCAGTGCAGATCATGATCTTGCATTTGTGAATCGCCTATAGGGGTGGACGCCGGTGCTCAAAAGAGTTCGTATATATTTTGATCCTTCAGCTACAGCTTTGCAAGACCTATCTAGGCCAGAGACTTGCATGAAGGACAAGGTACCAGAGGCATGGGAGCTTAAAGGGACGCATCTGGCTGAGTAGGAGCCATGGTTTACCTCTGTTCAAGTGTTGCTAGTGACCAATGGCCAATCTTCCCTGTTGTGCCCTGTTTAGTCTGTAATTGAGCAATTGAATCACCCATTCTGATCTATATGTTCATTAGCTCGAAATGAAAAAGTCATGTCCCAATTGCCCCTTCCGAGGTTGAATGTTCTCCTGACTTTCTTTTCTCGTGATCTATACTGTCCTGACCTATGGAAACGAGGCTGGCCATTGCCCACTGACTAACTTTTTATTTCATGGTCTCGTTAGTTTTCTTGAAATTATGGTTCATTGCTGTACCGGCATTGGGAGCAAAAATAATAATAAATAAATAAATAAACTAGAGCAACATTCAGCGCATGATTGGGCACAAATTTTTGCTCAACGCTCAGGTTGCCCTCCCTTCTCTGCACCACTGAGTGCAATTTGTTTCAGACTTCCAGGCATGACTGTTTTATCTACAGCTAGACAAACAGCTCATTTCAGTCATGAACTCACGATAGATTCATGGTACTACAGGTTAGCATGTGCGTTTAATTGACGAGGATTATTGAGCATAACTTTCCGGATGGTCCAAAAATGCAATTCCATTTGTGCCACTCTGGTTCAGCGACTGCAGGACGGTTGCATTCAGTGGATCAGTACTGATTATGAACCTTGCATTCTCCAAGAAAACAGTACTCCTGGCAGCTACGAATCATAAAATTTCAGTGTTCCAGGACATGTAGACTGACTGTTACAAAGCACAATGTGTTCAACAGAGCATAACCAAATCAACAGGACGTGGATTGGATCACCGTTGCCCAAAGCCTCTCATCAGACAATCATGAACTCTCATTGGTCAAATGATGCAGCTATAGCTGCAGCTGGAGCCCCGGCGAACCTGATCATGCTGTTCATCACATCAGCCCTACCGGATGTACCAGCATCGCTATGAACTCCATCCGCAGCCACATTGGCGGTGTCGGCATTGCCGCCATTGAAGCAGTAAGCGGGCGCCTGCCACTTGGAGTCTTCGAGCACTCCTCCCACCTCAAAGCTCATCACATGCTGCTGCATCCCTGGGGTTCAAGAACACGCAAATCATCATATTGTCGTTTCAGTAAAACAGAGACTACAGCAAGACAAGCACAATGACAAAATTTAATAGCAATCCCCAATTAAGAAGCCAAGCAATTGGAGAGATGAAGACTGCATCTGAGCACAGCAAAATCACATAATTTATACAGGAGAAATGCAGAAATGTTAGTACTGCAAAATGGCAAGCAAAGTTCCAAGTGTCCGGATTACTATTCAGTAAGTATAATTCAGACTGCATCCCTGCACAACGGAATTCAGACTGCATACCATTGTAGAAATTCCAACGGACGGGGCGTCCGGTGCCGACTTCCTCGTAGTACCAGACGAAGTCGACCTTGGTCCAGACGTGGCAGTCGAACCCGTCCACGTGGACGCGCCCGAGGTAGACGGCGCCGGCGACGAGCCAGTCGGGCGGGAGGATCCCCACGGGGAACCGGATGGTGCGGCAGGACCCGGAGTCGAAGAGGTAGGAGGTGCCGTTGGTCCACTCGACGTCGTACAGCGGGTCGCCGGACAGCTGGTCCCGGATGAGGTTGAGGTTGCGGCCCCGGGGCCAGTCGTAGTAGAGGTCGATCAGCTGCAGCCGCCCGCCGCTCTCGGTGAGGTTCGTCAACATCAACGCGTGGAACTGCTCCGGCCACGGCGTAGGCACCGGGGCAGAGGCCGCAGCGTGGGAGTGGGATGCAGCGGCGAGGAGGAGGAGGAGGAGGAGGAGGAGGAGCGGGAGCACCGCGAGGGGGCGACGGCGGCGGCGACATCGGCGGCTGTTGCGGCTTATCGCTTCGCGTGTGGACCTGCTGCTGGACCGACCGAGGGAGTGAAAGTGGTCTGTAAAATGGGTCCCACTGGCCCACCACTCAGAAGTTTCATTTTCATTCTCCCAAAAAAAAAAAAAAAAAAAAAAAGATGTTTCATTTTTCATGGAGTCCATGGACCAAAGTAGGCACGCAGTGGGGTGATTTTGGGCCGGAGCCCAGCCCATGGATTTAGGTCCAGCAGGTGTGGCGCGAGGACGATTCTTCTCGCTATGATTTTCTGGTTTACAATGATTTTCGGGTTTGCAATATATTGGCTTCAGTTTCTCGGATGGCTAGTGAAGAACGATCATTTTAAATAAATAAAAAACTCATGGATTTTACTAATCAATAACTGTTCATGTAAGTAATCCAATATTCCGATCCAAATTATTCTAAGTTGAGCCATAAATTATTGTTGTTTATTGTCTCTTGTTATTTATTTATACAAGTCGATATGCAATATATAATAAGTGGCTAGAAATACAATAATCCTATATACGATTACGAACGTTGTTGTACATATACACATACTCATAGTAGTCCGTGTACACAACACCTTGAGACAGATGTTGCTTTAGAGAGCCTCTCTTCCATCGATCATCAGACTTGAAGAGCTCACGTGTACTGCCCAGAAATGACGCAGCTGCAGCCGGAGACCCGCCGGAGGAGCCACGGCGACCTGAGCTCAGGAGGAGAAGCGGCGCCGCCGCCGCCGGCACTGCTACCTGTGCCATTGAAGCAGTAAGGCGGTGCCTGCCACTTGGTGGCGTCCTGCGGCACTCCCCCAATCTCAAAGCTCAGCACGTGCCGCTGCATCCCTGTCCCTGCAAAATCAACAAGAACGACGCACACAACTGCATAAAAATCATCAATCGTCAATCGATCTCCTGCATCAAGCAAATTAGAACAATGATCACAGAAGAACAAATTCACTGTATATACATTCCAAGCTGCAAATCAAGAAACTAGAAGCATTATTTGCGAATCGGCGATGATCACGGCGCGCACCATTGACGACGGTCCAGCTGACGGGGCGTCCGGTATCGGCATCCTCATAGTAGCGTGCGAAGACGAAGTTGGACCAAACATGGCAGTCGAACCCGTCGACGCGGCCGCGGCCCAGGTACGCGGCGTTCTTCTTCCAGTCGGGCGGCAGGAGGCCGACGGGGTACTGGAAGGTGGTGCAGGACGCGGCGGCGGAGTCGAACACGAAGGAGGTGCCGTTGGTCCACTGCACGTCATGGAGTACCGATGGGTCGCCGTCGTCGGCGAGCTGGTCGCGGATGATGTTGAGCGCGCGCCCGCGCGGCCAGTCGTAGTACATGTCGATCTGCTGCAGCCGCCCCTCGCGCGCCGTCTGGTTCGTGATCACCACCGCGTGGAACTGCTCCGGCCACGGCAACGACGTCGCCGGCACCACGACCGCGCCGACGAGTAGGAGGAATAGGAGTAGGAGAGGCGACATTGGATTGGAGGAACGAGAAGTGAGTTGCTGCTGTCGACTCTCGAGAGCTACAAGTACAACCCCCACCAAGACTCGTCTCGGCAGTCGGCACACGGCACACGGTACAGTGGCACACCACGTACTAGTAGTACACTACCTACCAGCTACACACCCAAATCTGCCATTGACCAAAGCCGTAAGTTTGCACGTGAGGTGAGGATTATTTTTCTTTTTTAAGCAACTTGTCTTCTTTAGATGTGAGAGAGCAACGTACTGAGCGTTTTCCACGGTATTTATCTCTACAGTTGGAGTGACGGTGACTGAGCGTACGTACAAAGACAGAGAATAAGAGAAAGGAGATAATTCGTGTATTTTTAATATTATTAAAGACAAAAAAAAAAATGTCTCTTAGGATCCTTATTAATTTGAAAAAGGAAGCTCATTAAACAATCTAGTTCAAAAAAAAGAAGAGGACAACACAAATGGGTCATATATATTCTACAAGTAGTATACTTCAAGTGATCCTCTCTATTTTTAAGTGGCATCTCCCTCATTCTTTAAAGATTTGACAAAGATTATGTCAAAATTGAAGACGGAAAGAAGAGCCAAAAAGGGAAGAGATCAAGAAGAATGCAAGATTCAATACTTGAAGGGGTCAAAGTTCTTGAGCACATAAAGCACTCAGTAAGGAGGCAAGCTCATGGATATTTGAATATTTTTGCATGCATTTGTTGTGGATCGATCATAGGATTACCTGCACTAGACCGTACCATAGGCTTGCTTGATATAATGAGCACTAGTACTAGAATTTTAATTCCTTTTTCTCTAATGTCCAATATGTTGTTTTAAATAACCGGCTAAGATTATAGAAAAAAAGTATTAATATAATACAGAATAAGTACCATAGATTAATTAATTGTTGAATATTTTTTTAGTATATCTAATAGAAACGTTAATATAAAGGTTATTCGCTATAAACTTCGGTTTAACTTAAATTTAACTTGACATGCATAAAATCTGTAATTACATATTTTTAATACATAGAGCAGTAGCTAGTAAACAAACAATACTTTCTCCATCACAAATTATAAGTCGTTTGACTTTTTTTCACTAAGTTTGACCACTCGTCTTATTTAAATTGTGCAAAATATTAATTTTTTTTTGGTCGTGGCTTACTTTATTATTAATAAAAGTTCTTCAAAATAACTTAAATTTGACTATATTTACACAATTTTTTAAAAAATAAAAAAAAAGTGACCAAAGTTAGAGTAAAAAAGTAAAATTGACTTACAAATTGAGATGGAGGAAGTATTATGTCTTAGAGTCAAGCCAACTAGTAAAAAGAAAAGAATAATAGTAGTACACGACATTCCCTTTGAGACACATGTCGGCATCCCCTTTGAGACATGCTCCCTCCGTCTTAAAACATGGACTTGAAGAGTCAAGAGAGCTGCTCACGGTCAAATGATATGCAGGAGTATGCCAGTATATGCAGCGTCCAGCTGCTGGTGAAGGCCGGACCCCGGTCGCCCGGCGACGTGATCTCAGGAAGACGAAGCGGCGGCGTTGTCACTGCCGCCGCCATTGGTGTCGGTGAAGCAGTAAGCCGGCGCCTGCCACTTGGAGGAGTCCTGCATCACAGCCCCCGCCTCAAAGCTCAGCACATGCCGCTGCATCCCTGCGAAAAAGAACAAGAGCGAATGCAGAAGAAATCATCACTTCTCTGCTGCTGCTGAAGAAATAAGGAAATTCGTTCAGATTTCTACCATCGAAGGTCCAGCTGACGGGGTGTCCGGTGGCGACGTCCTCGTAGTACCGATCGAAGACGAAGTTGGACCAGACATGGCAGTCGAACCCGTCGACGGTGTCTCGGCCCAGGTAGGCGGCGCCGGCTTGGGACTTCCAGTCGGGCGGGAGGAGGCCGACGGCGAACTGGAAGGTGGCGCAGGACGCGGCGTCGAAGAGGAACGCGGTGCCGTTGGCCCACTCCACGTTCCAGGTCCAGCCCGCCGCGCCGGTGAGCTGGTCCCGGACGATGTTCAGGTCCCGCCCGCGCGGCCAGTCGTAGTAGATGTCGATCAGCTGCAGCCCGCCGCCGCGACCGCACGCGCTCAGGTTCGTCAGCACCACCGCGTGGTACTGCTCCGGCCATGGCAGCGTCGCCGGCGGCACCGAGGGAGCATGAGGCCCGCCCCCGTCGTTCACGGACGCCTCTGTGGTGGTGTTGGCAGTGGCCGTGGCCGTGGTGAGGAGGAGTGGGAGAAGCAGGAGCAGGAGAACCGACGACGACATTAATTGGGGGCTTATCCGAGCTTCTCACCTGCACTCCGGTGTCCGGTGTCCGTGCGTAGATGGTCGGGTAATTAAGGTTGGCGATTGGTGTTCGAGACAAGTTGCTCATTTTTGTCGCTCCAGGGCCAACATGATGATCCCGACTGCCGAGGACGACGTACGAGGAGGGGGACATCGGCCTTATCCGGGGCTTATCAAGGACGCTTGGTGCTCCGGCAACGCTAGCGTACGTGCGAAGGAAACCTGACTTTTCCTTTCTTCGACATGAGAAAAAGTGGTATATTTCCACTTTATTGTGTAGTTAGGGACGGCTTTGGCGCTAAGGTAGATCTCGATGGAGAGTTTCGTTTGCACTCTTTTCAAGACTACAAGATGAAATGAAACTCGGATGAAACACCCTCCCTCAATCAAAGTTTCATTCGAAAGTTTTCATATGCATTTAATTCCATGACTCATAGAGAGTTGGTATGTGTGCCAAGAGAGTTTCACCAAGATGAAACTTTCTCCTTCTCTCTCCTCGAGTTTCATACAAAAAGTGGACTTTCAGCGATGTGGTCTTTATTTAATGTGCATGAAACAGCGCATGAAAACCCCCATTGAGGCGGCTTAAGAGAAGAAAGGGAGAGAGAGAGAGTGTGTATGATGTGTGACCCATCACCAACATGAAGGTGACGGTGCTATATCAACTAAAACCCCGTTATGGAGAAAAACAAAAGGGTTTTAATTTTTAATAATAGTTCAACAACGTAAACATGAAGGTGGAGGACTTTTTTCCTCCTTTTTGGTGGGGACCACCGGCCCACGCCCCAAGCCCGCCGTGAAGCCGCCGAAGCCCGCTAGAAGCCCCCCCCAAGGTTGAAGGCGGCGGATGTGTTGCCGCGCCGTAGCCCTTTGTAACTTTTACGGGCGCCGCCCTTCAAAGCGTAGCTTTAGGGTTGGGCTCGTCGCCCGTCGACCTCCTCCCCCCTCCATGCCTCCCGACCATAGAAAGGGCCGGCCGGCTGGCCGCGGCCGTCGATTTCTGGCGGCGGGCGGCTCGGCCGGCGGTGAGCTCGGCAGCGGAGGGCGCCGCCGAGCTCCCGGGCGGGGAGAGCCCCATCCGGTAGATGCGGGTCGTGTGCGGGAGCGGGAGCTTGCCGGGGCTGGAAGATGGGCGGAAGTGGAGAACGGCGTCGCCCGGCGGGGAGCGGGTTAGGGTTTCGAGAACAAGGGGGGAAGGGGGGGGGGGGGCCGGCGGCGCCCTCCGGCGAGCCCTGGGGGCGGCCGGCGGCGGGGGTGGAGCGGTGTGGCGGCGGGCGTCGTCGTCGCGAGGAAGAAGAGACCGGGGCGTCGCTCCTGGGCCCGTACGTGGGCGCGGGGTCGGCGGTTAACACTTTTTGGTGCCGTGCCACTATTGGCGAAAATAAATCGCACAACCAAGTAAAAATTTGCGGGCTGCGACCTTGGTGGGCTTTTATTTGCGGGCTGCGACCTGCGGTGGGCTACATTGCAACATGGCCCGTCCAGCGCGGTGGCTTAGCAGGCCCAAAGGTGACGGGGAGCTTTTGCTAGGCGCTGCTGCCGCTCGTGCCAGTTTACCCTCCGGCCGCCGCCGCACGTCGGGCACGTGACCATCTCGCCGCCGCCGCCGCAAACCACACCACGCGGCTGATCTAGAAGGAGCTCTCCTCTCGCAGTGGCGCGACTGGCGCCGACTCCCGCTCCCTAGATTGACTCCGACTGGACTGACTGGCTTCTGCTTTTGACGGTAAGGAGTCCCTGGCTTTGCTTTGCTTTGGTGGATCATTCCTAGATTTCGTTCGTTTTTTTGCGGAAGATCGTTGACGGAGGACCCAAATCGAGATCGTTGGTGCCCTATAGTGTTGGTCCCCCTTCTCTTCCCCATCTTCCTCTCCTCCTCTGCCGAGCGCCGAGCAGTCGAGCACCACTTGCGCCGCCGGTGGAGGCGGCCTCAGTGGAGGTGCTCTCCTCGCCGGCGCCGCCCCTGGCCGCCGCTGCCCGAGCCATCCCGGCCCCGCTGCCAGATTCGCGCGGGACCAAGCTCGCCACTACCGCCGGTGAGGCGCCGTTCACCGCCGAGGTTTCCTTCCCATCTCTCCCTCTCCCTCTCTTCTCTATCGTGAAATGTCTTCCCGCCACGAGAAACTGCCGATAGGGAGCGGGGATGCATCTCCTAGATTTGAAGGGAGAGATGAGGGGATTTTGTGTAGTTACTTTAAAAATCTAGGTGTTGGTAATGAGATAGATAATCTGTTGGATCCCTCTCATTTACTTAAGTAATCTGTTGGAGATGCTCTTTAGCATACTTCTGTGTTTGTGCTAGTTTGAGACTGGTGGCGGTTGTCAAAGTTTCAGGTGATTTGGGAGGGGTTAGGGTTTAACCTAGCGCTGCAGCATCCTCAAGTGGAGCCAACCCGCGCCTGTCTCTCGCCAGATTTTCTGGCTGCAGCTGTAGCTCTAACACTGCGAACTTCTGTAGCTTAGTACTGCTGTGCTGTAGCACCAGCCACAGCCGCAGCTGCAGCCATAGGAAACGAGCATTAGTGCCTTCACTCCTTCAGTGAATACAGATTCAGGTCATCGACATCATGAATCCCATGCTGGCTGCGCAAGACATTAATAACTCTAAGCTTGATCTGATCACCCTTTGGACAATCATTTAGTAGCAAATCTTCAGCCAGGCAATAATCAACTAGTTGCTCCTTACTGATAGATCCATGTTGTGGGAAAAAGAGAAAAAAGCACTGTTGTTGAGTGGGTTTCAGCTTGTCGTGGCTGTAAACATTTCGTCCACATTTTCATTGTTGAACATATCATGTCATTCCTTGACATTTTATTCTAATTACGTTTTATAGAGTTCTCACTAATCTGCTGCATTTTGTTCTTCCTCAACTGAGTTGACAAACTTATTTCTTTCAGTCTGTGGCCTACTAGTTGTACTTGGTAGAATATTAAAGTCAAGCATCCAGCTATGGCTTTTAAGATTGTTTCTCAGTTTTTGGGAGCATGTCAAGCCAAGACAAGGTGTACTAGAGTTCTTCTCTGGAACATTTTCTTTCTCTGCACATTTAGTTCCAGGTGTCAGTGTCAGTAAAGTACAATCATACTATGTGTGTATAGTTGTAGCCTGTAGTTATGTCATACTTGACAGAATGGAAATGGATCTTTCTACTGATGATGTATCAGTAGAAGTACACTGCATATGAGAAGTGAGCATCACTGAATTTTTAGATGTCAGTGCTTCTAGGTGAGCTATAATAACACTGAAAAGAATTATGTTAGTTCAGAGAGCATCTCATCTTCATGGCCACTGTAGCTGCTTGAACCAGCTCATTCATACCTGATATTCTCACATTGTTTTCCCCAGCTTCTTGATCTTGCTAGTGTTCGTTTCCAAGGTAGCTGCTTCAACCAGCTCGTTCTTGGACTGTCTGTTTGACAGATCCCTCACCGCGCCATAGGCGACAGGCAGTAATCAGGCTCCAATAAAAAACTAAACATTTGCATATTCCAAGCTAGGAAAAAGGAGGCAATACCAAAATCTAGCGGGGACAAACCAAGGGCTGAATCGAGAGAGAGGGAGGGGGTTGATGATGTAGATTAAGGCCATTCGGTATCATGGAATAGTTTGTTTAACCCTCCTGGCAGGAGCACTGTAGTTTTGGCTTTAGTTTAAATAATAATAATTTCAGTTAGTGGTGCTGAATATAGGTTCCTTATTTCTGGTGTTCGGCGCTGTGACGACCTTTGAGGTTGATCTGAAAGTTAAGTGGCTACTGAATGAGTTATTTTCTTCCCATGATTTGTGGTTAAATGTGGTGTGGCATTGTAGCATTTTGAAGTTAGCTAAATTATTGTTGGATGAAATAATCCTGTAAATGATCTGCTATGCTCAAACTCCTACTGCTGTTAATAGATCTCGTTAATAGACCTCTGGTCTGCGTGCTATCTGAATATGCCCCATGCACCAAGAAATGCCTTCTGATGATGATATTATATTTGTTTGCAAAAAGAAACACTGATGATTGAACAACTGTTTAACCTTCAGTGACTTCAGGGCCAATGTGTGCCACATGATCCTAAATTCTGTTTTAATGAATATTCTACTCCCCTTGTCTACTTATAAGATAGCTTGTCCATGTTCTTAATTATTTTCTGTAAATTAATTAAGCTCTGTTTAATTTGTGGAGGCTCTGTAATTCCTGTTTTGGTTCCTCTTGCTGGCGATAAGATAAGATAGTTCATTTGGCTGTTAAGCTTACTTCCTGGCCTGTTTCATCTGGTCATTCGCACGTGGGCTATGAAGCGAAGCCAGCAGCAGTTACGATATATGCCCTGTTTTCATATCGTATTATCGTTCCTAGTCGTAAGACCACCCGATAAGGGCGATAAGGATGATTAGTCGCCCTTATCAGATGATTAATTGGCCTGATCGGTCTGATCGGCTGATCGGACAAATTTATAGCCCCGATGCCTGATGACCTTATCGACCTTGTATAAACTATACATATATGATGTAAATATATGTGATTTGGCCACTTACCTGTAAGCGCAACTCGGCGGGAACTGGAAAGTGGAGGGCAGGGTTCTCGGTCACTCCCTCACTCACTAGTCACTCCCTCACTCACTCTTTCTCTTACTCTAGTGGGCCACTGGGCCTTGGGCTGAGTTCACGGAATCCTAAGTTCCTAACATACCAGCACAACTTATCGTCTGGCTTAACTTATCGGACGATAAATCGTGATTTATCGCCCCTAATCGGACGACTAATCATCCTGATCGAACAAAACTGATCGAACGGCCTTATCGAGCACGCAGTTACGATATGGACGATTAATCGCGATAATCGCAACTTATCGGACGATATGAAAACAGGGCGTATATATGCGTGGAATGGCGAGGTTTGACCCCCAGCTAACTGCGGATCGTTTGGGAAAGGTGTGGGCATGGATCAGGTTGGACACTGACCCTCCTTTGTGACTGATGGGGCTGATAGTCGAGATTATGTGCGCTCTGTTCCGCCCTGTATGAAGCCCTAGTTTAACCTAGCTGCACAGTCAACAGGATGGTTAGGTAGTAAGACTTTGGTGCTTTCGTGGTAAGTTGCTGACATCATTTACATAGCCCTACAGTCCTGCCGAAATGGCATAGCAATGGGTTATTAGGAAATGGGGTTATCGAATATAAGCTTGCTGGGGGTACTGGGTGGCATTGTAATTGGTTGAGTTCTTTTTTTTTACCATTGCTTGGGTACGCCCTTTTTTTTCCTTGTCTGTGATGAGGTTGACTGCTGTACATGCAGATGACTAGGTGGGATGAGATTTTGACTCTTCCAGTTCAGAACCCACCATCATTGGAGTTCTCCGCAGCAGATATTTCATGGTCAATGGTGGAGGGCTGGAGGGATTCTATGGATAGGCTTGCACTGATTCCATTTTCTAGGGTGAATGACTTTGTTAGAGGAGAGTCAAACAACAAAGATTGCCCAACAAGATTTCACGTTGAAGCACGGAGAAAGCGTCCTCCGACAATGAACTGCAAGCCAAAAGTTGATGGGATACTTGAGTATATTCTGTAAGTAATTTGAAGCACTACTTATGTCTTCCATCAGGCATGACCCTAGGCTGTAGGTTGTTTAGTTGCTCACCTCTTAATGAATATATTCATGCAGTTCCTTGTTCCAGATGTTAAAATTAGGGCTACAATTTTGAACTTGAGGGCACCATTCTGTGCAGGTATTGGTGTTCTTTTGGTCCAGATGATTATAGGAAGGCGGTAATAATGTACGGCCTAGCAGGCCCATCTCAGAGAAGAGAAAAACACCTGCTGGCCGCCCCTAATACAAAAGAGGGGCTGTGTGTGCCATTTTATTGTGAAGCGCTTGATTGTTGAACCATCTGTGGCTCTTGTGATATATAACCATAATAAGCATGTGGATAAAAAAGGCATGCCATGCCATGGTTCTATGGACAAGATGGCTGCAGGGACAAAGGCAATGTTCGCACCATACATATCTGATGAGTTGCGTCTTCAAGTTATGTCTTTGCTCTATGTTGGTATTCCAGTGGAGACCATAATGCAGAGGCATACTGTAATGGTTGAAAAGCAAGGAGGTCCATCAAATAGAGATGATCTTCTTACTCATAGATATGTTAGGAGACTGGAAAGGAAAATACGCCGTTCTGTTTATCAGCTTGATGATGATGACGCTATCAGTATTGACTTATGGGTAGAAAATAACCAGGATTATGTGTTCTTCTATTAAGATTTTTCAGATACAGACACCTTTGTCTTGGGCATCCAGACAGATTGGCAACTACAGCAAATGATTCAGTTTGGCAGCCATAGTTTAATGGCTTCTGATTCAAAGTTTGGAACAAACAAGCTAAAAGGTTTGTCAATGACTGTTTTGTTAATATTTGTTCCAATAGTAGTTTAAAATTCACTCATTTCATTGTAGCATTCCCATTCACCATTTTGCAGTATCCTGTACACAGCATCCTTGTTTTCGATCAGCACAAAAATGCAATTCCAGTTGCGTGGATTATAACCCCCAATTTTGCACATGGTGAAATATATAAATGGATGGGTGCCCTTTATGATCGAGCTCATACAAAAGATCCTACTTGGCAATTGGGTGGCTTTATTATTGATGATCCCTTGATAGACGTTCGCACAATAAGGTAATAGTCTTTTTTAACTTCTTTTTACTTTTTTCCTGTGGCATTGCCTGACCATATAACATATTTAACAGGGAAGTCTTCCATTGCCCTGTGCTGATCAGTTTATGGCGTATCCGGCATGCTTGGCATAAAAATTTGGTTAACAAATGTTCAGACATTGAAAAGCGTTCGCAATGGCCAAACGTCTTGGAGATGCAATATCTAGTATATGCAGAGGAAATGGTGATGTTGAATTATTTGAAGCCTTTCTGCAAGATTTTGTTGATTGTGCTGGGTTTCTAGACTACTTCAAAGCTATATGGTTTCCAAGACTTGGTCAGTTCCTGTACCTTTCCTGTATCATATTGTGCTTTTCCATCTCTAGATTTTACTGTACTTGCCAAGAGGTTTTAGTTATACCCTTTTCTTAAGAACTAAAGTCCTAAGTTATTTGGTGAGGTAGGTTTCATGATTGCTGCTGACTGTTAAATATCTTCCAGGGGCATGGATAACTGTCTTAAAGGCCACCTCATTGGCTACTGCACAGGTAGCTTCAGCAATAGAGAGTTACCATCACCTGCTAAAGCTTCGGTTGCTGAAGGAGGCAGATGAAAGTGTCTACTGGCGTGCTGATTGGTTGGCTCATAAGTTGGGTACGAAGGTCCATTCTTACTACTGGCTGGATGAATTTTCAGGAAAGAACAGCTTTTCACGCTACTGGAGGAGTGAGTGGAGCAGTGGCCCAAACCCATGGTGCCAGGGAATGCAGATTCCAGATTCTGACGTTATGATTGATGGCAATTATGCCAGTGTGACCAGCCAGAAGAATAAGGAGAAGTCCCATGTTGTACTGAATCCAGGTTCTGAGTTTGCGTTGTGTGATTGTAGCTGGTCAAGTAAGGGGAACCTTTGCAAACATGCAATGAAATCAGCAAAGGTCTGCCGTGACAGGGGATTGGCACTGCCATCGTTGGCCATGTTCCACTATTACCAGGCATTGGCAAATCTTGTTCATTGTCCACCCAGTGATACTCTGATTAGTGACCATGCAATGGCTGTGGCAGTTTCTGTTAAAACACAGTTAGATGCAGTGTTGTGCGCTGTTAATGTAAGTTCTTCCATTGGGCCAGCTTTCCAGGATCCACAATCAACAAGTAAGCCAAGAGAATCTGAAATTGAGGAACGCATCTCTGAGAATGGTGTGTGCGCAAGCGCAAGTCAAGCCCAGTCTGGTGCTGGTGATGATGAGGAGGATCAGGACATTCCATCTGGCAAGAAAAGAAAGTCAGGGAATGCTTCTGGCGACAGTGAAGATGTGTCCATATATGAGGACAGTCTGGCTCGCAAGAAGCATAAATCAGGAGAAGCTTCCAGTGACAAAGAAGAGGCCTCCACAGAAGAGGACAGTCGTGCTCGTGAAAGTATGAAGGCAGGAGAAGTTTCTGCTAACGATAAAGCGGTCTCCATAGGTGAGTACAGTAGAGATCACGAGAAAAGAAAGTCAGGAGAACCTTCTGGCAGTGAAGGAACGTCAGCAACACAAGCCACACAACCTTCTGGGACTGAAACCAGCCAAGCAACCAATGGACTGCCTGTTTCTTCAGTCAAGCTTAGATTAGATGAAGGGACAACTGGGACATGACTTTTCATGTGTTAGGTTAGGTCCCCCTCCACTCCCCCTCCCTCTCTTCTGAACGCACCTAGAACGCCTTGAGGGGCTTGTAAATTTTGAGCTACTGAACATATGGATCAGATTGGATGATTCAATTGTTGAATTAACTAGCAACTTAGCTTAAAAAAACAACTAGCAGCTGCGTCTGTTTACAAAGTGTGGAAGGAAGCATAAATCAATTTTTTTTTTCTCGAACACGCAGGAGAGCTGCGTATCATTGCATTAATAGGAGAAAAGGAGTCATACATGGACCCACACACACCCCACACACCCCATCAACTCAAAGCTACTGATCACCTGTTACATAACTCTGAAAACCGACCTACACAACAACCTTAGCCCTCACCCTGAGAGAAGGTTAGACCCCTTGCACCGGCCAGGCGCCACCACTGGCCCTCTACACTAGCCAGAGCAAGAGCAGCAGCAACACTAGGGCTGGACCCATTGAACACACAGTCATTTCGGTGCCGCCAAATGCTCCAGGCTCCAAGAATGATAAGGGAGTTCACCCCCTTCTTTAAGTCATCTGAAACCGCAGCCTCCACCCTCTCCCACCAATCATCAAAAATGTCCTGAGGCTGTGGTGCTAGTTGGGACAGCCCAACCCGCCGAAGGAGAAAAAACCAAACTTGGCGCGCGAATACGCAGCCAACCATCAAATGCTGAATATCTTCCTCCTCTTGATCACACAACACGCACTTGGCCGGATGGGGAAGACCACGCCGAGCAAGTCTGTCAGCAGTCCAACACCTATTATGAGCGACCAGCCACATGAAGAAGCGACATTTGGGAGGAGCATGGGACTTCCAAATTCTCATAGCAGGTCTGAAGTAAACAGCCCCCTGAAAAAGGATCTCGTAGGCTGATTTGGCAGAATATACACCTGAGCTAGAAATTCTCCAAATGTGTTTATCAGGCGTCCCATCTTGCAGCTGAACCAAACTGAGCATATCCCAAATCTTAAGGAATTCTACCAAACCATCCGCCGAAATGTACCCCTGGATATCCTGTAGCCATTTTCCATTAGTGAGTGCCTCACGCACCGTCCGCTTACCAATCCTTCTCTTAGAGACTAAGGCATACACCTGAGGTGCCATATCCCGAATGCTATGGCCCTCCAACCACTTATCTTTCCAGAACAAGGTGTTTGTACCGTCTCCCACTTCTGTAATGACTGCCATGTACATGAGACATTCCACCTCTTTATTGACCTGGATGGGCAGGTTTGCCCAAGGCTTATTCAGTTCCGTTTTCTTAAGCCAAAGCCAACGTGCTCTTAAAGCACAACTAAGCCTTTTGAGATCTGAGATACCCAGCCCTCCAAGGTCACGAAGCCGGCACACTTTTGGCCATGCAATTAAACAGTGACCGCCGTTTGCTTCTTTCCTACCATGCCAGAGAAACCCTCTTCTGATCTTATCTATGGTTTTAATAGCCCATGTAGGCAGCTCTGTTGCCATGGCCATATACACGAGCATTGCAGTAAGGACAACCTATACCAGCACCGCTCTCCCGGCCCGAGTCATAAGATCCGCCTTCCAGCCCGGCAGCTGATCTGCAATTCGGTCAATAATAGGCTGAAATTGCTCCTTAGTCAATTTCTTAATAGAGAGTGGCAGCCCAAGATACTTGCATGGAAAGTTTAGCACCTCACAAGGGAGCAAATTCTGTATGATGGCCAGGTCCTCTTCAGCACACTGTATTGGCAACACATTACTTTTTGCACGTTAGTTTTTAATCCTGAAGCTTCCCCAAACAGCTGGAGCAAGCTGCAGCGTTAGATTAATATCTGCTGCAATAGGCGGGAGAAAAATAGCCACATCATCAGCGTCTGAGAGATGCGGTGCTGAATGGGTCGTGAAGAGAGGGGCTATAGCAGCCCGACCGGATGCCCTAGAGACCATCGGTTCAGCACGTCCATTACAAGAATAAAGAGCATCGGGGAAAGAGGATCCCCACGACGAAGCCCTCTCCTATCTTTGGATAAAATCCCAGTGCACCATTCAAGAGGACTGAGTGGAGGAAGAAGCCAGAAGACCACTCACCAAGTCTCTCCACCTCGGACCGAAGCCAAGTTTCCTAAGAACCTCCAAAAGAAACGGCCAAGAGACCGAATAGAATGCTTTTGTGATGTCCAACTTAAGAAGGATCCGAGGGCTGCTTTTGGACTGTGGAGATACCTCACCGTTTCTTTGCACCAACATGAAATTGTCTTGTATGAACCGCTTTTTAATGAAGGCACTTTGATTGGGCAACACCATATCGTTGAGACGACCAGCCAGATCTATTGGCCAAGATTTTAGTCACCAACTTGGCAAAGGCGTGGACTAGACTTATAGGCCTAAAATCCTTTACCATTTCAAAGATCTGTTTTTCTTGGGGAGTAAGGTGATGTATGCAGAATTCAGCCTCCATAAGTTCTCGCAATTTCTCCCCAAATGGATAGCAAGGCTGCCATGATATCTCCCTTTATAGTCGCCCGGCATGCCTTGTAGAACCTTCTGTGAACCCGTCCCGGTCCGGGAGCCTTGTCAAGGCGGATCCTTGATGGTACGCCATACCTCCTCTTTCAGAGAAAGGAGACTCAAGGGCCTCGAGGTTATGATTTGGGATGTCCAGGTAGTCCAAATTGATGGTCCTATCTCGTCATTTGTCCGCCCCAATTAGATTAGAATAGAAATCAAAAAAATTGCTGCGACCTTTTCTTCATGAGATGTTAGGAGCTGATCACCCTCCCTCGGAGAGGCTATAAAATTCTTCCTTTTTTACGTGCCTAGCATGCATATGGAACAGACCTTGTGTTAGCATCTCCATCTTGCAACCAATTGATTCTTGACGACCGCAACAGTTCTCAACAAGGAGGAAAGGACTAGCGTATGCTTCTTAAGTTTATTTGCGCACCACAATTCATTTGCACTCAACATCCTGAAGTCTTGAGCAATCTCCAAGCGATGTAAAACCTCCTTGGCCGGGAGAAGTTGGGAGTTGAGGTGGCCTACTGATTTTTGACTCCAACTTTGCAGGCTTCTTCTTTGTAGCCTTGAACTTTTGAGATAGAGTTTCTAGAGGACGGGGCGGGCTGGCAGCGGCGTCCATGCGCCTCCCTTTGTCTCCATAAATCCTGTAGACTTGGCCGGAAGGTTTCGAAATGGAAGCGCCTCTTGCCAACATGGGCGTCTGTAGGCCAGAAGGAGAGGACAGTGGTCTGAATCCCCAGAAGGCCGACTCTGCGGTAGGCAATCGGGAAATAACTCTTCCCACTCCAAAGAACGAGAAGACTCTATCCGGCCTCACTAATGTAGGGGAAGCACGGTAGATGAGCTAGACCAAGTGTACTTCCGACCATGGAGAGGTAATTCGGTGGCTGCCATGTCATTCACCCATCTTACGAAGGCGACCCATCATCGCTCTATTAAGGTTGCCGTTGTTCTTGTCTTCATCTCTGTAAATCAGATTGAAATCCCCTGCAACCAACCAAGGGCACGCACATAGAGACCTTATCTCCCTCGGCTCTTGCAAAATTGGATTTTCTCGATTCTCCACGAGGTCCATACACGCAGTCAGCCACGGGGTGTTCCATGAGAAGGAGAGGCGCACGAAATGGAGAAGGTGTCCTCACGGCTTGGCCCGACGGTCCCGGCCCGCGCTCTGTTGACGGTAAATAACGTTATATTTTGCCCGTCAACTTACTACCATAAAGGGAGTAAAATTAAACCTTTTTATGTTCATATGCATTTATCACTAATAAATTCCACTTGTAGTGTATTGTATTTTATTTTGCAGATTTAAAATAAAAGCAAGTGGAAAATCGACCAAAAATACGCCTTAGGAAAGCGCATTATTTCAAAATCAAGCCCAAAGAGCAAATCGACCCAAAACATCAAATGCGGGCCGGCGCAGCCGGCCTACAACTTTTCAGGGCAAAAGGCGACACCCCCCAAGACCGGGCGAGCGGGCGCCCGGGGGGTGCGCGCACCCCAAGGTGCGGCCGCACCCTCCTCGAGGCGGTTCGAGCCCGACCTCGGGGCGGTTCGTGCACCTTCCAAACTTGGTTTTACCGGCCTGGGATTGTCGGTTTGCGCGTACAAGGAAGGTTTACCAGGTCGGTTTGGTTGTAATTTAGCACTTAGGCCCCTCCTCCAAGTGTATAAATAGGCCCCCTCTCTCCCTCTCTCAACACACACCATTTGGAGTCCAGCAAACCAGCAATACATCTCTCTCTCTACCACCTCTATCTCTCTCTCTTCTTCTTCTTCTTTCTTCTTCTTTATTCTTTAGTAGACACTTGGAGTAGAAAAGCTACAAGGAGGGCTTGTCTCCTAGAAGAAAGAGCTTTGGTAATACATCTTCTCTATGGAGCATTCTTCTATTTGCAAGTCCTATTTCTACATTCTTGGCCTAACTTATGAACTAGAGTATAGTTTTGTTCATGTTCTTGTAGTGGTATATGAACTAGTATATAGTTTACATATCATGATCTTGACATGTTCATCACAGTTCTTTAACGAACGTCATATGCCTAACTTGATTAGAGGTGGGATAATGGTTTGTTGTTCCTTCGGGTTTGCTCTTGTTCTAGTCCGTCCATTCGACGAGTGGGGACCCTGGGGGGACAAGAGTAGTGCTCTAGTATGCGGGCATGGTGCCCGGGTATTACGACACACCGCAAATATGAGTGCACGCCACGGTTGAGGGGGTAGGCGGCTTGGTCGTGACAAGCCTTGTCCAGATCCCTTTGAAATCCCCACGTTACTTTGTCTTTGTAGGAGTTCGTAAATGCTTCCTATCGGGCCGTATGGTAACCGGGGAAGTCTCCTGTTATCCTAGACTTAACAACGCTTAGATCGGTTGCATATGATGCTAACTATTCATTTGTATGGCCATGACTAGATACATTAGATTTACTCCATTAGGTTATTCATTTATTTTTTTATCTATTTTCTTTATCCTTTTTCTTTGGTGGATTTCCAAGTGTGTGTCACACTATCTATGAACTGTATCACTTACCCCTGTTATGAGTAATTTGGTCTAAGCAAACACATGTTCCTCTATTCGGATGCCATGCTAATTTATCAATCACATGCCTTCCTTTGGGCGAATATAAATAACGATACCACTGAATATTTTCGGGTGAAATGCTACAATGATAGATCCGGTGTGCTTGCGGATGAATATCTACGATGGCAAGATCTATCCGTTGACAAACTCATTTGAGATCACCGACATGGTGGTTTACTTGGGAATGCCATCGGTGCATTTCGACACTTTTATTGGGATGGGTTTTAATACCTATTTCCTTTGATTGCGTTAAGAAATGCCAACAAGCATTTCGGCGCCGTTCTTAGGGAAGGCATTGTGAAAAAAAAAATAAATAAATAAATAGCTGGCTATGAATATGAACTTGTGTGTGTGGATGCCATTTGCTCATACGGGGCTAATCTTTTATGTTTTCTTGTTGTGGATGAAAACAGGGATAGTGTATGTCGGGTTTCCTCTGCGAGGAAAACTTCACCTCCGATCAGGAGAGGCACTCCTAAGGAAAGGGCGGTCTCGTGCCGCTTCTTCCTCGTAGGAACACGACGGTCGAGACCGACATCCGCACCAACGAACCGCAAGCTATGGCCCGGTCATTGCGCGATTTCTCAACTTCCGCTGTCACCAACGTGCCTAATGGGCCGTCGGTGAATGTGACCGGACAAAAACGAGCCGTCTTGGGCTGATCACCATGGTGCGAGGCCGATCCATTGCAATAATTTGCCGGCGGGGCGCAAGCGCTCATCTCAACACTTCCTCGGTGTGCGTCTGATCGTCATCAAAGATGTCGCGGCCAGGCGTCATCGGGCTCACTGTTTTCCCTTCTCCCTTGTGGGGAAGGCGAAAGCGATGGTTCTACAAGGACAAGGAAGTCGTCGATGCGTGGGACAAATGTTCCGCGGCGTTCCTCGCCAAGTTCTTCCCCAAGGGCAAAACCAATGCCACGAGGGGAGAATCGCCAACTTCGTGAGAACCCGATAGAACCCATTAGGAGGCGTGGGAAAGGCTGCAAGAATACATTCAAGCATGCCCGCACCACGGGATGGAGAAGCTGGGCTGGTGCTCCGGTACTTCTACAATGGTCTCACGACCATATCCAAGGGGCACCTCGACGCCGGCTGGCGGTGGCGCATTTCTATCGCTCACCATCGATCAGCAAAGCCCCGATTGACAAAATGGTGGCAAACCGTAGCCGGGGCGAAGACAGAGCCCTGGCCAAAACACAAAAAGGCATGCATACCGTGAAGGAGGCGGATATGCTTGCCGCAAAAATGGATCTTCTGGCGAAGAGGCGGAAAAGAGCGCAGCACAGATGCTCTTGCCAGCGGCGCCCGGTCGCCACAGGCGCTCACATGACGTGTGAGACGTGTGGTGAGGTTGGCCACCGGGGGACAAGCGCCACGAGAGACCCCGTGAAGAAGCCGCCTTCATCAACAACAAAGAACGGGTATCGCCAACCTGGCGGGAAGCGGAATAACCGATCCCAGGCCACTATTCCAAGGCAACCGGGGGTATTATAACCCTGGTCAGCCATCATTGAAGGACCTGGTACTGGGCCAGGCAAAGATTAACGAAAACCTTACCAAAAAAATGAGCCATCAAGACAAGATTCTTGAGGGCATGAATAACAAGCTCGAAGGGTTGACCTCAGCTGTGAAGAACCAGCTCAGCTTCAACAAGATGATAGAGACACAGCTGGCCCAGATTGCTGCTCAAGTACCAGTTAACGACTCAGGCAGGATCCCAGGGCAACCCTGAGGTCCCACATGAGTCGGTTAACATGATATCTACGAGGCTCGGTCGACCCAAAAATTTTGAAGAAGATCCCCAATGGACTCGCCGTTTATCGCCAAGAAGGGAGATCTGGGCGGCCGATCATCAAGCGTGCCATTGGCCCCCACAATTTCGCTAACGCATTTTGTGACCTGGGGGCCAGCATCAACGTGATGTCCAAGGCCACCTTCGACAAAATCCATGGAGGGACACTGACTCCTGCTAAATTCGTCCTCCAGATGGCAGATCAATCAACAAGGCGGCCAGAGGGAATCTTGGAAGACATGCTAATAAAAATCCAAGATGAGTACATCCCCGCAGAACCGTGATTACGGATATGGGCCCAAAGAAAGATGTGTCTCTCTTTCGGGGAGGCCATTTCTCTATCTGACCCAAAGGCGATATCGATGCAGGGAAGGGCTTCATCGTCTTCCACATCAAAGACAAAGGCGGTTAAGTGCCCATTCATCGGGTACAAGCAACAACACACCCGCGAGTCATCATCATCAAGACCGGTGTGGAATGTTGAAGGTCCTAGCTCAAAACCCACGGAGCGGTACCTTCCTACCAAGAAGGGGAGAGTGGGCCAGTGACTATAAACAACTTTTGCCAAAAAAAAAAAAAAAAAAAAAAAAAAAAAAAGAAAATGAGGAATACCCAAAAAAAAAAAAAAAATGGGGTATATCCAAAAAAAAAAATGGGGAAAATTTTAAAAAAAAATATATATATATATAATATTTATATATATATATTATATAAGTTATATAATATTTTGGAAAACTAAAATAAAAGTTTTCATAAATAAAATAAATTCTTTTATGAAAAATAAAGAAAAATATTTTATACACAAAAAGAATATACAAAAATATTTTTTAAAATAATTTTTCTATTTTAAAATAAATTTATATTTGATTCTTTTTTTTTTTTTGAGAAATTCGAAAAAGGGAGAAGAAATTTGAATCTAGACGAGCGCACATCGGGGACAAACTTTTAAGTAACCCGTGAGCACGCCGGCCAAATTTGGGCCGATTCGCCTCGAGGCGGTGCTTACAAGCGCACCTTAAGGTGCGGCCGCGCCCCCCCCGGCGCCGTTCAAATTCAAACCGTCGGTACCGCTTCATTCCATCGTGTGGAGCGGCCCTCGGTACAATGCGCTTCGGCTATAAATAGCCCGAGGCACCGGTGTGAGAGGGCACACCTCTCATTTTCACTCTCTCGCGCTCTCGCACTCTCTCGGCTGTTCTACACTCCATTTTCTCCACCAAAAAACATTGTGCCGAGAGCAAGATTATGGGTGTGAAAGTTCATACTTTCAACTAACCCTTGCACACCCTAGGTCTTGCTCAATCGTTTTGCAGTGATCATGAAGAAAGCGGGAAGATCCTCGGCGGGTTGAGGCGGTCGTCAAGGCAAAGCTCACGTCATACAAGCTCAAGCTCCGCCCTCAACCGACCTCGAGGACTCTCCCATGCAAGGCGATCTTTGCACACGTCGGGGGAGGAAGAAGCTCAAGCTCCCAGACAATCGACGAAGCCGCCAGCGCCGTACCTCGACCTTCGGGAAGGACGGGAGATGCAAGCATATCTCCTACTCAAGGATCGTGTGTTCCAACACACGCCCGGAATCGACTCCGACCTCCTCGAACAGTCAGGTATGGACGAAGAACTCCCTATTCTTTGGAGAGCGGTTGGGTGGCGGGATATTCCCCTCTCGAGGAGGAAGGTTCTCGCCTCCTAACAATTCAGTTTTATGCACACTAGTAGAAGACCAGCTAGGAATTTCCTTCCGTCTTTTTGGAACGCAATATCATGTTACATGGGAGAACCTAGCTCGTTCTTTTGGGGTTTTATTGTAGATGTGCATTGAACATAGATCTTTGCTCTCCCGGCTTTGTCGAGAAACCACTTTTTGGGAGGAAATTTCCGGTGCACACGAGGCGGAGCTTTTAAACCTCGTCACTCACAGATCCAGCACCCATCACTTAGATTTATGCACCGCTGGATCTCATTGACTTTGTTTCCTAGACACGGGGTGAGATGGGTTAATGAGACTGAGTTAAAACTACTCTATGCTGTTGTTCACAAGGTTAAGGTGGCCCCAGTGGTAGAAATGTGCAGGAATATGATACATATTATTACAAAGCCTGTTGTTCCTGTCACCTGCACGTCTCTTATCACGCGCCTCGCTTTTGCGATTGGGGCCTTAGAAAATCAGCAGATAGAGTACATCTCCACACCCAGAGAATATTGGACTGTTGCGCAGCTAGTTCAAGGGCATTTAATTAAGGTTTTACCTTCTGGCGAGCTTGGCCATATTTTTCCTGGCTATGCAACTATAGTTCGGTTACCTAACCCGGACTTACAGTTGTATAAAAGCCAGTCGCTAACATTTGAGCTCGAGACTGCTGATAGCTTGCGCAGGAAAGATACCCCCGTCAGTTCTTCACGCAGGAGACACGAGGTCGGATCTTCCTCCCATGGGGCCCACTTCACGCCACAGCCTCAGCCACAGCCTACACCCGGTGTTCCGGCCGCATGGCCTCACCCTATGGGGACCCCGGGGTGACACCGGGTATGATCCTAGGTGGGAGCTGCCGCCTCGCACACCGGCACCATCGAGTGGCTGAAGGAGATGCCGCGGCATGGGAGCCCACCTGGTATGACTTGGATGGCGGCTCGGCGATATGCCCCCACCGGTTCGGCCAGGCGGCCACCACAAGGGGTGGGAGGCTATCGGGATCCAGCTGCGGCACCTCGGCGTCGCACTAGGAACATTGAGCATACGCTCAATTCCCATGTGCAACATACCGAACGATGGCAAAGCAAAGCGGGAGCAACAGAGCGGCCGAGAGATGGACTCAACTAGAGTCCGACATGGGCTCGCCATGCATGTGAGGAAGCATTCGGAGGTTCCAAGGCGATCCCTGATCTATAGGCCTCCAGATAGCTTGGGGAGGACCCCCCACAGGTATCATTGCATTGCATATTTAATTCCATCAAATTTTATTTTATTTTAGCATGTTTAAATTTCAGCAACTTTGCATCGAAAAAAAAAACTAAAGCTGGAAAAAAAAATCCAAAAATAGAATAAGTAGCTCTTCTTTGTGCCTTAATGCTTATATATATATGAGCTATAAAAATGTTTAGTCTTAGTCCCTTGTTGAAATGATGAATAGTTGCTCTGTTTTTATGCTTTGCACATTGCCTAGTTTATAATTCGAAGTTCTCTAGAGTTTGGGTTTAGTGGCTAATTCAAAAACTTATCCGAAAAACCTGATTCATGTGGGTTGCATATGCTCTATCTAGTCTAAGTTGTTGCCAAATATGATATGGTACAAATGGATTTGCTATGACTTCGTCCAAAAGAGAAACTTGACATCAGGGAATCTATGCTTTGAAAAAAAAAAGAGAAATGATTTTGGGCTATGAAAAAAAAAAAAAAAAAAATGAAAATGAGATGAAAAATGGACAAGTGTCCAGAGGGCGAGTAGAGCCCACATCTCTAAAAAAAAAAAAAAAAAGAGAGAGGCGAGAGGAAATAAAAGGCAAAAGCCTAGGGCGAAAGCGAGCCCACCTCTCCAAAAAATATATATATAGCAATAAAGCCCATGCTTTCGAAAAAGAAATAAATATTATCTAAATAAAATCCCGGATAAAAAAAGTTGATCAAAAGGATGAAAGATAAGCACCTCGTTATAACCATTTTATCCGCAACAGCCCAAGGCTTTGAGAAAAGCTAGAAAGCCCCGCTACGATGAAAGGTAATAAAGGGTAAGAAAAAAAGATGTGCCATTTTATTCAAACTTTGGTAGAAAATCTTATTATAACCACGGCACTTGTGAAACGTAACGGCATTGTAGCAACCCACGATCAACAACCAAGTACTTATCTCTTTTTGCTCGAGGGACGCGCAAAGGGTAAGCTTAGGGGAGTTTGTTGGCCGGTAAATAATGTTATATTTTGCCCGTCAACTTACTACCATAAAGGGAGTAAAATTAAACCTTTTTATGTTCATATGCATTTATCACTAATAAATTCCACTTATAGTGTATTGTATTTTATTTTGCAGATTTAAAATAAAAGCAAGTGGAAAATCGACCAAAAAACGCCTTAGGAAAGCGCATTATTTCAAAATCCAAGCCCAAAGAGCAAATCGACCCAAAACATCAAATCTGGGCCGGCGCAGGCCGCCTACAACTTTCGGGGCAAAAGGCGACACCCCGCCAAGACGGGCGAGCGGCGCCCGAGTCTTGCGCGCACCCCAAAGATGCGGCCGCACCCTCCACGAGGGCGGTTCAGCCCGGCCTGGAGGAGGCGGTTCGTGCACCTTCCAAACTTGGTTTACCGCCTGGGATTATCGGTTTTGCGTACAAGGAAGGTTTACAGGTCGGTTTGGTTGTAATTTAGCACTTAGGCCCCTCCTCCAAGTGTATAAATAGGCCCCCTCTCTCCCTCTCTCAACACACACCATTTGGAGTCCAAACAAACCGGCAATACATCTCTCTCTCTACCACCTCTATCTCTCTCTCTTCTTCTTCTTCTTTCTTCTTCTTTATTCTTTAGTAGACACTTGGAGTAGAAAAGCTACAAGGAGGGCTTGTCTCCTAGAAGAAAGAGCTTTGGTAATACATCTTCTCTATGGAGCATTCTTCTATTTGCAAGTCCTATTTCTACATTCTTGGCCTAACTTATGAACTAGAGTATAGTTTTGTTCATGTTCTTGTAGTGGTATATGAACTAGTATATAGTTTACATATCATGATCTTGACATGTTCATCACAGGTTCTTTAACGAGCGTCATATGCCTAACTTGATTAGAGGTGGGATAATGGTTTGTTGTTCCTTCGGGTTTGCTCTTGTTCTAGTCCGTCCATTCGGCGAGTGGGGACCAGGGGGGGACAAGAGTAGTGCTCTAGTATGCGGGCATGGTGCCCGGGTATTACGACACCTGCAAATATGAGTGCACGCCACGGTTGAGGGGGGTAGGCGGCTTGGTCGTGACAAGCCTTGTCCGATCCCTTTGAAATCCCCCACGTTCGCTTTGTCTTTGTAGGAGTTCGTAAATGCTTCCTATCGGGCCGTATGGTAACCGGGAAGTCTCCCTGTTATCCTAGACTTAACAACGCTTAGATCGGTTTGCATATGATGCTAACTATTCATTTGTATGGCCATGACTAGATACATTAGATTTACTCCATTAGGTTATTCATTTATTCATTTATTTTTTATCTATTTTCTTTATCCTTTTTCTTTGGTGGATTTCCAAGTGTGTGTCACACTATCTATGAACTGTATCACTTACCCCTGTTATGAGTAATTTGGTCTAAGCAAACACATGTTCCTCTATTCAGATGCCATGCTAATTTATCAATCACATGCCTTCCTTTTGGGCGAATATAAATAACGATACCTGAATATTTCCGGGTGAAATGCTACAATGATAGATCCGTGCGCTTTTGCGGATGAATATCTACGATGGCAAGATCTATCCCGTTGACAAACTCATTTCAGATCACCGACATGGTGGTTTACTTGGGAATGCCATCGGTGCATTTTCGGCGCTTTTTATTGGGATGGGTTTTAATACCTATTTTCTTTGATTGCGTTAAGAAATGCCAATACTCTCCAAGCAATAAGGACTCCGCCACTAGCTCGAGAGAAGGCGTAAAGCGAAAGTTGTTATCAAACTCTACTCCCGGCATGGAAAGAATGAATTGCCTCGACACAACCGGCATCTTGGTCTCTTGCAAACAAATCACATCGACTTTAGACGAGTTCACTATAATCCTCTTGCATCTGCCTTGCACGTGAGTTAAGCCCCCCTTACATTCCAAATTAAAATGCGGGAAGGATCCATTAAACAAAATATTGCGGAACCGCGACCACGCAAAACACAGCGATCCACGACCCTTTACATCGGGCACTCCACGGGCATCGGCTGCGAGGTCACCCTGCAGGGGTGTCCATCCAAACAGGCCGCCAATGCTCTTATGTGTGAGTCAGACATGAACACTCGGAACCTCTGGCGTAGTCCTCCGAATCTCTGGCTGAGATGTTCCCTTTCATCTTCGACATTTAGCTCCAGCGCCCGCATGACCTCTTTGCCCGGGTGCGGACAATCCCGGGCGCATCGGCTTCTAGCCCCGCCCGAGCGCTGCTGCGGCGAGGTGCTTCACTTGGAGGCAATGCTTGCTTCTTTCTTCTTTTGTTGACGTGTGGAATCGGGAGGAGCCCATCAGGTACCTTGGAGACTTGACGAATAAACTCCGCCGCCATTTGGAGAGCACCACGGCGTCGGCTTGCCCCAGCCCGGCCGGAAAGCGCTAGACCTGAGCATTTTCGGCTGGGTCGGGTTCGGGCCGGCCGAAAAAAACCCGATTATTTCGGGCCAAAAAATCCTGCCCATGAAGTCCCATCGGGCAAGTCGGGCCCTAGATTTTTCGGGGCCGGCTCGGCCGGGCCGGGCTTGGGCGGGCTACCCGCGCATTTTACACTACAAAATAGCTGAAAATGTATTTCGGGCCGAGTTCGGGCCAAGAAAATTTTAACGGCCGTAACCCGTCGGGCTCGGGCCGGGCCTCGCGGGCCGGGTCGGGCGGGCTTGTTTTGCTCGGGTCTAGAAAGCGCCGCGGCCTCAGCACGCTCGGTCGGGAACCTCGTGAACCGCAGCCCCCGGCATGAGGCGGCTGCGAGATCTTCCGAGAAGGCGGCGTCAGATCGACGCGAGGACCCTCCATTGCGGGCCATGGCCCTAGGACGCACGGGAGTACACCGCGGGAGTGCTTTGAAGACACCGCCGAGTGGGCCGGGTCGTTGGAGAGGTGGGGGGCGGCGGGGAGGCCGCGACCGGCTGGGGCGGCGGGGGACCGCGCAGGGGAGGAGTTCTCGCGCCGTGGCGCGGGCGATGGGAAACGCTAGCAACCGCATATCGAAGCGAGCCGGGTGGGGGGTGGCGACCGCCAAAGATAGAGCGCGGCGGCCATCCGGGGAGGCGGGCGGTAACCGGGCCCGACGGCCCCTTACAGTGGCCCAACTCCTTCGCCCACAGCGGCCGGGCTCCCCGACGCCCACCAGCGAGCACCGAGGCTGCGAAATCCGTCCCCGACATCCGTATCTTCTCCGCCTCCCATCGCGGTAAAACCACGCCCATGCCTTGCACTGTCGCCATGGTTTAAGCGGTCTTCCTCGGGGTATGAAGCGGGACGCGGCACCCCAAGAGACCTGTCATCTCCCCAATAACGCTTGGCGCCCACATGGACCGTCGCCTTGATTTGCAGAACGGTCCTCTTCGAGAAGACGCGAAGCACGTCGCTGCCCCAAAGGACCCGTCATCAATGTGGAGAACTGTAGTAGAGGTTGGACCGTCGTTTCGCCTCTGCGGCATGGGACCCCGACGCCCCGGCCAGCATGGACGAAGTCCCGCCCGCCGCCGAGGATGACGCGTCGCCCGCCTCACCGCCGGGCCGCCGGAGAAGATGGCGGAGAAGAGCGGCTCCGCCGCCCCCGCCCGCCGATGATGATGATCATCAACATCCGGAGAAGGCGAAGGAGGATCGTGGAATGCCTCGGGCTCGCCCGGCGGACGAACATTAACACCAATGGGATAGGTTAGCGCCCCAAGACATCATCGGTGAACGCCATAGGAGGCTCCACAATCTCCAATGACATCTCGGTGGGGAAGGAAGCAGGGGGTCGGAGCACCAAGCCTTCACCACTGAACACATCGCGTCGTATAGCATGGCTTGGATGTACCCCAACGATCCAGCGAGCTCATCCAAAAGGACCTCGGCGGTCTCAAACTCCGAGGCATGGGCGGGGATGCCCGTGAGCTCCACTTCAACAACGCCGGAAGACTAGCGGTTGTGGCCTTGAGAACCCTCGTCCAGCGCATGACATGAAGGGCGGAGAGGCTGGTGATGATGGGGCGACCTCCATTGAAGACGGTGCGGCAAAGATTCTCATTAGGCAAGATCAAGATGAAATGGGCCGAACCCGAGGGGGTACGGGGTGAGCAAAGCTTCATCGATCTCAAACCTAAGAGCGATCGTGGGCGCGTATGCGCTCCATCACGCCGTCACTAGGGCCTCCCAGAACGGTGATGACCAGAGCACACCGCAGATTGTCCTCATTGCGGGCCACCCGCGCCGGCCGGTCGAACGCGGCGTGGAACCGCCCGGTGCGGCAATGCCGCCCGGTCGGCGCGAGCTCGACGATAGGCTCCGGGTCGGGACGGGCCGGATCATCTTCTTCTTCTTCGATGGAATCATCGGCCGCGAAGCCGCGCCCGCCGATGAACGCGCCTTTCGGTGACGACGACGCCGCTTATGTTTGTGCACTGGCGCCGCCCACCGCGATAAGGCCGCACGTCCGCCCCGCCACCCATGACCACCGGAGGCTGCATGCCCGGTTGACGCGGCAAGACGCCGGGCTTTAGGGACGCCGGGACGAGCCGCTTACGGCCAGCGGAGGGCGGGACGACGATGATGGAAACAAACAGAGAAGCGTGTCAGCCAAGGCAGCGAAGCACCCGGGCGAAAACGGCAGGTCGCGGCCTGCGAGCGGTGGACAGCGGTTGAAACACCGCCCGCCAGCAGTCGGGGACATGACGGGCGAGGGGAGCTCCGCCGACGACGCTCCCGACGGTGGCGCCGACTCTCCGAGGTAACCCAACCATAACGGTCGGGGAGTCGCACCCACCAGTACCGCCCCGGGCCGCGCGCCGAGAGGACAATACTGAACAAAGCCCTCGAGGGGGAGCGCAGACGCAGACGCAGCAGCCGCTCGAGGAAGGGCCGCCGAGGCGAGCCGCCGACGGGTAGCGCGAGCAGCGGTGGTAGCCTACATCGGCCGGGAGGACGTCCATGTATGAACGCCCCCCCTCGCCCACCGAGGGGGGAGCCGGAGGAAGGAGAAGCGTCTCGTCCACCGCTGGAACTTGGAACGCCCAGCCGTAGCACCCGAGAGACGGAGGCGGAGAATCCCTCAGCGCCGGAGAGGGGAGGGGGATTGGGTGGTCGACGCGCCCAGGTGAGCGGCGGCGAGCGGCTGGTGGAGCCGGGGACGGGAGGCGCCGTGAGGTGGAGGGGAGGGGAAGCGAGAGCGGCGGAAGCCATTGATGTATTGAACAACAGCATAAATCAATTCGCCCTTCTGGTAAGGAGATCGTGTAAATTATGCAAGACAACAATGACAAGTTTCAGTTTAAATGTCGTCACAACAACAATGACAAGTTCCACTTTAACTGTCTGGCACAGTGTCGAAAACTAATGAGCTCATGATTGTTGTGAATTCAAGTGTAGCCAAACAAGCCATAACAATTAATTCATGACTCTATAATGATTACTGTCACATAAATCGATTTTCTGTCAACAATTGCAGTAGGTTGCATCTTACTTTCTTTTTTGCAGTGGTTTCAAGACCCGTGTAGGAGAAAATCAAGGGAAGCAAACATATAATATAATTGTCTGCCACAATCACTCTGTAAGATTGCTGTGGTCCACAAATTACGATCACGGTCCTACGGAACAGAACCCGATAAGAATAAGATCATCCACAGCCAAACAGAACCCGATAAGAATAAGATCATCCACAACCAAACTGAGTAATGAATAACCAAAGCAAGATCACACATGTTGATGGTTGGTGACTTGACTTGCTGCGGCAACAGCCCTGCAAGCTTTGTTAAACTATATTATGGAAAATACCATACGTAGTATGCTATAGAAAGTTTTCGTTCCCTAAGTTGTACCTACATTTTTTTTTGGCTCGTTCTCACATCCCATTGCTTATGTATATGCAGCCAATGTAGTACATTTCTCTGTTCTGCTTCTGGAACATAGAAACCAGCCGGAATCATCATCTTCTAACGAATAGTCAGGGTAAAACATTGTTCCATTCAGAAAGAGTCCCATAACAACTCTTCAGTGAAGTGTGCAACACAGTATCCATACAAACATCCTAGACGAGTATGTGAGTCTCGTAGCTTCAGGCCATTTGGCTTGAGGTGGGATCCAAAAGTCCCCCAATTCATTTGTTTGCCTTGCCAGATCAGTCTTCATGCATCCCATTCTTGTATGGTCAAGTGTTACAATAGTGAGCTGTACAAGTGTACTTACAGCTGAAGGTCCTTTCACCCATCATTTTATTGACCGTCTGTTGCTTGCATAGAACATTATCTAGTAATCACTAGTACTCCAAAGTTGTTTTTGTTACAAACTCACAATTACTTGTACTTGCATGCAGCAATATTTAAATAAATAAAGAAATGTTTCAAATGCATTATAACAGGATGTATACAGTATACTCCGATTTGGATAAATGATCGTAAGGAAAAGAGCAGAATCTTCCAAAAGCGCCGCAATAACATCACAATGCCCCAATTCTACTGACAATCAGGCAATGCATCTGCAAAGCATAAGGTTGACAGTATCGTAGCTCCAGCTCACCAAAGCATTTAAAGATTCCATGGTCTATCAACATTGGAGACACAACAATGAGCAGCTGCAAATGCAAACTTAGACAGCTGCAACCCTTCCACAGTATGCAAATGCAAACTTAGGAGAGAGCCTGAGCAGATAGTGAGTTTGGAAACCCCCTTGAGTATCAATGAGACACAACTGTCACAGCAAAGGGTAACAGGTCGATGAGAAAGTGTCACCGATGCCGCAACACAACAACTGATGTTGTATTAGGAAGATATGATATGGCATGTCCATATGACAATTAATTGCACATATTACATTTGAAATTGTGTAAGTTTCCTCCAAAGATTACCTCTCAAGCATAAATAAGACTTTCTGGTTCCAAACTTTTGATGTAACCGCAATTTGAAACCACTCCATACACGCCACATTAGCAAATTATGGAAGATAACTTTGATTTGATTCACATAAATAAACACACGACCAAACAAACTAAATTCACATTAAATAATTGCTCGTTAAAACAAGCTAATCATGAAACTTATCACCGAAAATCAAAACTATTCAACTTGTGCAACAACAGTCATTAATATAATTAACATCCATAAAGGTACAATACATAAATGTCTCATTAGGCTTGCAAAACTAATTAGATCAAAAGCTGAGAAGACATACATCCAATGTCTCAACAGGCTTGCAGTACTAATTAAGAAATAGGATTGCAGTACTAATTAAGAAGGCACACATCCAAGCACAAGCAGAACATTTCACCTAAGTTTACTGGAATTTATCCAAGATACTACCTTATACTTGGAGCACACACTTTCAGATTCAGTGCTTATTTGTGAGAGCTGGTGACTCTGAGAAATAGGGAATGTAACGAGCAAAATCAGATCCATATTTGCAACCTTCAAAAATGGCAATAACACTCACTTCCTTACTGTCCATGTCGTATGCCATCAGCTTACAGGTCGACAACTGTTGAAAAAAAGAAAATCACATTGCAATCTTGATGAATGCTAACCACTCCAAACTGTAATATGTGTTCTATTTCTCCGAAGACAACCGAAGTGTTCACAGTGTTCTTCAACACCCATTCCTGTGTATCATAATTTTGAAGAAACCAGGTGGATAGTTTGTCACAATCGGGACCATTGAAAAGTGTGTCAAAATCATGCATAATATTAGGAGACTCTAGAGTCACACAATGTAGGTGCCCTTGGGATTGACCTAAATAACAAACAAAGGAGTGCCCTGGCCTCCCATCAGCCATACCCGGCACAGCAATCATGCTTCTTGCCTTCCCTTGTACATCTACAGCAAGCATGTGCTGTCCACCTGAGCCCCAAACTACTAAATGTAGGAAGCCATTAACAAAGGCACACTGATTATAAGCAGCGTCTAGTGTAAACTGATGATGCCAACCTTCCAAGTGTTCTTGCTCATTTTGTTCATCAATTTGATTTTGACTCCAAGTCCCGGTTTCAGACGAGTAAACATGCAGTGACTCTACATCCTGGTATATCTCGGGCATCTGGAACTGGACCAAGTGAAAGTGAGAGGACACGTCTGGATCGAAAGCCAAATAGGTATAGGTTACTGGTTCATCAGAGCCGCAAGCGGGCACGGCTGACCATTGCTTTGTGGTCGGGTTGCACACGATATAGCGACCAGCCGATACTTGATGGTGCTTGAAAAGGATAAGCCCGTTGCAGGAATCCAAGAGGAAGAAGGACTTGATCCCAGTCATTTCCGTCAGGAAGGAGAAGCCAGGGTCGATATCCAGAGGCATGGATCTTAGTGTCAGGTCAATGAAACTGAAACTGACAAGGAAATCATCTTCGTCATCGTCAACCTTGGGTACCTTCGAAGTCTGGACGAACAGACCTTGCATAGCTTGGCGGAGCTTCTTAGGGTTGTCAGGGTCATCGATGAGGTCGCGCCAGCCCTTGGACACGCACTTGAAGCGGCAGACGGACTTGGCAGGGACGCGGGAGAGGATCTCCACCAGGGGGTCATCAGGTAGGGCGGGCACCGCGCCGTCGCTCATCTTGGAGTAGCTCTCCATGCCTCCGTCCGAGAGCAAATCTCTGTGAAAAATGGGAACCGGGACAGAGGTGTGAGGGGATGCAATGCGAAGGAAAAAATGCAGCAATGGGGAGGCAAGGGGATTACCAGACACCGGAGATGGCCTTGATCAACGGCGCCGGCGCAGGTCGATGCCGAGGATGGAGATCGAATGGGGGTTTAGGGGGAAATTTCTAAACCCTAAAAGTGCCGCACTTGTGCTCGGTGGAGTGGACAGTGGAGGGCAGGAGACGGAGGAGCTCCATTGCCATTTGTGTGTGTGACATTACTGTCGAGTTTGGGCCTCAGGTAAAACTGCTTTTGATCTGGGCTGGCGACTGAGAGAGTGGGCCGCAATGTTTGGGCCTCAGGCAAAACTAGTGCTGCTTTGCTCGAAAAAAGAAAAAAAAAAAAACTGACTGTTCAGTGCGACGCAGTATCCACACCACACAATGCAAACAGCCATGTCCGTCTAGCTCAAACAGAAGCTAATGCAATCAGAGCCTAAACAAGGCGGTAGAGCTTTAAGTGAGATCTACGAGAGCCCAACAATGCTAACCTCAAAAGGATGTAAATTTTTCAATTAGGCCTTGTTTGGTTGTGAGAATCGGATTCGTTTCACATGAACCACTAGGAATGGCTCCAAATGGTCTTGTGTCATTTTGATTCAGACGATTCTGTAACGTGCCTAGAAACCGAAAAAGGGTGGCTACGGATAACCAATTTTTTTTAGTTAGAGACTTTCAATGTCGCACTGAATCCAGGTTCTGAGTTTGCATTGTGTGATTCTAGCTAGTCAAGGGAGGGCAACCTTTGCAAACATGCAATGAATTTAGCAAAGGTATGCCGTGACAGGGGATTGGCACTGCCATCGTTGGCCCTGTTTCTTCACTTCAAGGCATTGAAAATTCTCGTTCACTATCCATCCAGTGATACTTTGATTAGTGATCATGCAATAGTTGTGGCAAGTTTCTGTTAAAACATAGTTAAATGCAGTGTGTTGCCCTGCAACTAATAGTTCTTCAATTCTAACAGTTTCCTATAGGATCCAAAATCAAACTAGTAAGCCAAGAGATTCTGAAATTGAGGAAGCCAATTCTGAGAATGGTTTATATGCAAGTCAATCACAATTCAGGAGATTCCTACTCGCAAGAAAAGAAAGTCAGGGAACACTTGTAGAGTTGTGGTGACAGTGAAGATTTTTCATAGATTCCTACTCGCAAGAAAAATAAGTCAGGTGTTGCTTCCCCTGACGACGAAGAGTCTGGCTTCCATAGAAGATGAAAGTCTGGCTCATGAAAGAAGCCAGTAGAAGATAAAGCAGTTTCCATAGATCAGGAAAGTACAGATCGTGAGAAAGAGAAAAAGAAAGTCGGGAGACTTGTGAAGAAACTTCAGCAGCAGAAGCTACACGTCCTTCCAAGACTGAAATCAGTCAAGCAACCAATGTTCGATCAGCTTAAGAGGCAATTGGGACGTGACTTTTCAAGAGTGTTAGGTTAGGTTTTTTTTCAGTGTTCTTAATGTACCATCCAAGCTACTGAACGTATGGATCAGACAAGATGATTCAACTGTTGAATAAACTAGCAGCTGCGTCTGTTTACAAAGTATTGAAGACAATTTGAATTATCTCTATGAACAAGGAGACCATAAATTATGCAGAGCACAACAATGATAAGTTACAGCCTAATTTTAGGTACAACGTTGAAAACCTAATGAACTCAGGAAAATCTTGTAAATAAAAGCAATATAATATCATGTAATACCTGCATAATTAACAGCTGATTCATTAGTCTGTGATGTAATTCATGTAAGTTTGCTCGACAGGTGTCATACCAGTCACACAAATCAATTTCCAAGCAACAGTTACAGTAGGTTGCACCACCTCAATTATTTGCACAGGTTCAAAACTTGTGAAGGGGAAAATCAAGGGACGAAAACATAGTAGAATCGTTTGAAACGAAACTGTAACATCTATATCTTTTTTTTTTCCAAAAACTGTAACATCTGTATCCGTAGCATACTAAACTGATTTTGACCTCAACACAAATTACATGTTCTACTGCAACGAGTCTAAGATAAATTACATGGCTCTGGGTTACATGAACTCTCTCATAAGGGTCCTCTGCATATACGCTGTTACTTTTTTTCTTTGGGATAAAACAATAGGAGGTTATATTACTTTTTGTCAGTTGGATAATGAGCTGACTGTATTTTCCAAGCAAGAACAAGCAACCAATTGGAGTCAATTCAAAAGTCAAAACACAGGACATGTTTCACTACAGTATACAGATTTAAATGTGTATCCCACATGAAAAAAGAACAAGCCACAGTTTGTCATGAAAGCACAAGCTCAACTATTGATTGACGCAAAAGAAAACAATTGACTATAGCTAACTGTTAATACAGTTTTCTCAGGGTTCATGAAATGTAGAAATAAGCAAATAGCTATCACTCAGCTGATAGGTTGGTTCAATATTATACTTCTCTTGGAGAGAACTAACTTTTGGACCTGACAGTCAGTATACAGTTCTTCGAGTCAGATCTAGTTGGATCATTGTTCCTTGTGAATGCCTCTAGCAACACCACAACTAGGAAGATAAGATGTGGCACGTCCACTTGACAATTAATTGCACATATTACATTTGAAACTAGATCTCTTGAAACTATATAAGTTTCATCCAGGCTCCAAGCACATTTGTTTTTTGCTGTAGCACAATTAAGACTTTTTGGTTAATTATTTTTTTATATAACCAAAAGGCTTCAATTTGAAACCATTCCATACATTCAACATTAGCCAAATATGGAGGATAAATTTTATTTGTTTGACATAAATAAAGAAACTACCAAGTAAACTAAATTCACAGTAAATAATTGCTAATAATAAAACTAATCACCAAAGATCGAAATTGCTCAAATTGTGCAACAACATTCATTAATACAATAATTAGCATCCATAAAGGTACACTACATAATACATCCAAGCACTAGCACTAATTAAGAAGGCATACATCCAAAGGCTCAACACAACAGGCTTGCAGTACTAATTAAGAAGGCACATCCAAACACAAGGAGAACATTTCACCTGAGTCAACTAGAATCGAACCAACCTGCTAGCTCTTACTTAGAGCACACACTTTCAATGCTTACTTAATTTATGAGAGCCGGCGATTCTAAGTAATAGGAGTAATAGGGAATGTAACGAGCAAAATCACCCCGAATTTGTAATCTTGGAAAGTGGCAAGAACACTCACTTCCTTACAGTCCATGTCGTATGCTATCAGCTCATAGGTCAACTGGTTTAGAAAGAAAAGCACATTAGAATCTTGATGAATGTCAACCACTTGATACTCTGGGCTGACTTCTGTATGTCCAAAGACATCCAAAGAGTTCACGGTCCTCTTCAACACCCATTCCTCTGTATCATAATCCTGAAGAACCCAGGTGGATAGTTCGTCATTATTTTCACCAGCCGACTCTATAGTCACACAATGTAGATGCCCTTGGGATTGACCTAAACAACATGCAATCTTGTCCATTTGGCTCCCATCAGCCATACCTGGCACAGTGATGATCCTTCTTGCCTTCCCTTGTATATCTACAGCTAGTATGCGTTGTCTATCTGAGCCCCAGACTATCAAATGAAGGAAGCCATTAACAAAGGCACAATGATGGTCAACATCCTCTAGTATAAACTGATGATGCCAGCCTTCCAACTGCCCTTGCTCTTCTTCTTCTTCATGCTTCTTCATCATCAATTTGGTTTTGACTCCATGTACCAGTTTCAGACGAGTAAACATGCAACGACTCTATCAACCAGTCGACATCGGGCATCTGGAACTGGACCAAGTGAAAGTGAGAGGATACCGCCGGATCAAAAGCCAAATAGGTGTGAGTTAGCGCATCATGATCACCGCAACCGGGCACAGCTGACCATTGCTTTGTGGTCGGGTTGCACACAATATAGGTACCCTCCTGACGGTGCCCTAAAAGGATAAGCCCGTTGCAGGAATCCAAGAAGACGAAGGTCCTGATCCCAGTTTGTTCCTCCAAAAAGGAGAAGGAAGGGTTGATATCCAGAAGCCCAGATCTCACTGTCAGGTCGATGAAACTGAAGCTCACACTGGCCAATTCATTGTTGCCATCCTCGGAGACCTTGGCCGTCTCGACGAATAGTCCTTGCATGGCTTGGGGCAGCAGCTTCTTACGGATGGTAGGGTCAGCGATGAGGTCGCACCAGCCCTTAGAGACACACTTGAAGCGGCAAACGGTCTTGGCAGGGACGCGGGAGAGGATCTCCACCACGGGGCCATCAGGGAGGTCGAACGCGGCGCCGGCGCTCGTCTTGGAGCAGCCCTCCATGCCCTATGTTCGAGTGCAAATCTCTGTGAAAAATGGGGACCAGGACAGAGGTGTGAGGGGATGCAATGCGAAGGAAAAAAAAAATGCAGCTATGGGGATGCAAAAGGGGCTTACCAAAACCAAACACTGGAGATGGCCGTGATCGATGGCGCCGGCGCAGGTCGATGCCGAGTATGGAGAATCGAATGGGGATTTGGGGGAAATTTCTAAACCCTACAAGTGCCGCACTAGTGCTCGGTGGAGAAGACAGTGGAGGCGGAGGAGCTCCATTGCCATTGTGCGTGTGTGACGTTACTGAAGAGTGTAGGCTTCATCATCATCAGATAAAGGAAACTGGTTTTGGTCTGGGCCTGGAGACTGAGAGAATGGGCCGCAATGTTTGGGCCTCAGGTAAAACTAGCCTTTCGTATCTGTTCATCATCATTTTGTCCACAAACAACGGGCTCAGGGCTGGCTCGAGAACGTTTGCATAACTCTTGTGCTGCTTTGCTCGAAAAAGAGGGAAAAAAAAGACTCCCTCAAAAAAAAAAAAAAAAAAAAAAAAAAAAGGAAAAAAAGACTCTTCAGTGCAACGCAGTATCCACACCACACAATGCAAACAGCCATGCCCGTCTAGCTCCCAAACAGAAGCAAATGCAATCACAGCCTAAACAAGGCGCACACACATCAAGAACATAGCAATTACTGAATGCAGTAGTTCAGCCTAAACAAATCTTGTTTCATTCATTCAGGGGTCCCATAACAACTCTTCAGTGCAACACAGTATCCGTACAAAGATCCTAGACGAGTAGACTGATAGCTCCAGAATTCACCAATCATGACAACATCCATTTGAAGCTCTTAAACAACAGAAGTTAATCCCTGATTACTTTACAAAGGCAAAAATAGCAAATGCAATCACAGACTCAACAAGGCACACCAGGAAGTTGCAACTAGTTGCATGACTGGCCATGGGTCACGGCCACACTTGAACAGAGGCAAAGCAGTTGGATACCCACTCAGATACAGCCATGGCTCCTACTCAGCAAGACACGTCCTTTAAGCTCCCCTAGGTAAACCTTCATGCAAGTTTCTGGCCTAGAGAGGTCATGTAGCTCCTTCCAAAGCTCCTCATCGACGATGGCTGAAGGATCAAAATTTATAGTAACTGTTTTAAGCACTGGTGTCCATCCCAATAGTCGTTTCACAAAGGCAAGATCATGATCAGCACCGCTTAATCCACAAATATGCAATTCCTCGAGAGAATTCAAGCAGAGCTCCTCAGTTTTCCAGTCTTGCGGCTGATGACAAATACAACCCGGCGAACAAGCAGTTTGTTCCTGCGACGAGGAGCGTAGACATAAGATGGGCTAACTTCTCAACAAACTTTTCAATGGCCATTGACAATAAGAACAGCATAAGAAAGCAGAAATCATTTCGATTTACGGTAATTTAAAAAGTGAAAGTCTGCACAACATATGGAAAATTTGCATAAAAACTGGATATCCTTTGGTGTTAGCCAATTTCAGCAATGAATTCATGGCATGTATAGAGAGAATTGCAGAAAACAATTTTTCCACAAAGTTACACAAATACATGCCAATTGCAGAAAGCATATAATTGATGAATTTTGGGTTTCAAAAGAGCCTTTAGCATGGCACCCATGAGTAGTACCATCAGCATAAATACTAGGATCTGTAAAATATACTATCACTTTGAAACCTGACACCATTGAGCAACATCTACGCTAGCAATTGATTAGGACACAAAGTAGGGTTGCAGCTTTCCATTGTATGTTTTGGATTATCACCATTGGTCAAGCAACAGCTGCAACACTGCACCAAATGAAATCTTCTTCCGCCTTACAAGCAACCAAAGTACTCAATTGTTGACAAAGTGAAGCGTACCTGAATGTCTTCACTTATATGCACAAACAGCCTTCTTATACTGGTGGAAATCTTGAGGAAATGGAATACACAAGAGATAACAGCATGTCCAGATGTTACTAAATACATGTGTAAGTTCTCAACCGGGAGCAAGATTAGGGCTTCCATCAAGTGCAGGTAGTACACCATCTCCTGCAAATTCGCAAATGGCCAAAATAAAATTTCATAAGGCAAGAAATACAGCAACTCTCTAGAATAACTGATTTTGTCACAACTAATGACTGCTACAAAATGAAGGCAGACTACTTCAGACTTGTTTTTGTGTGTAAATGACAAGATGCCACTGGTAAAGAATCACAACTAGTACTTGATAACTATACAATCACCCAGTTTGGGCCTTCAAAGAGTTGAATATGACCCACATAATACCATCCACTCCTGAATTCATGTCCTTGACCGAATATTACAACTATACCAGTGCATCTATGGGAAAAACTGACGAAAAGTGTTTCAAGTAATATTATTCAGGAAGCTGCCAGGTACATTAAAATTCATATATATAAAAAGGAAGACTAAATATGACCCATTAATAGGATCAACCTAAAATGAACAACCCCAATAATCCTACGAATGTGGGAATTCAGAAAAACAAATTGAGCAAGAATTTTATATACAAATGGAGTGAGCTTACTCTCCTCAACTACTGATCCTGATAAAATCTTAATATTTAATGCAGCTATATTTCATTTTTTTTCTGTTCTATATAGATTAGCTAAAGGATGTGTCTTGTAGCTTCAGACCATTTGACTTGAGGTTGGATCCAAAAGCCCCCAATTCATTTGTTTGCCAGATCAAATAGTCATGCATACATCCAATGCTTGCATTCATGCCAATGTATGTATGGTCAAGTATTACAATAGTGAGCTGTACAACTGAAGTCCTTTCACCAGTCATTTTATTGACAGTTTGTTGCTAGACTACATCAATAAATAGTAATCACTACTACTCCAAAGTAGTTTTTGTTAAAACTTACGGTTACTTGTACTTGTAGCAATATTTAAATAATTAGAAATGTTTCAAATGCATTAATACAGGGCATATACAGTATCACAGTATACTCACAGTTGGATAGAAGATCGAAATTATAAGTGTAGGGATCTTCCAAAAGCGCCGCAATAACATGACAGTGCCCCAATTGTACTGAGACTGAGGCTTAATGCAAAGCATAAGGTTGACAGTATCCTTAGCTGTGCCACCTCACCAAGTTGGACCGAGCTTGGGTCATATCTATCATGCCAATTGATTGTTTCCAGATTTGGAGCAACTAGCTTAACCACTGGCTGCCTCTTCATGAAGCATTTAGAGATTCCCAGATTTAGCAGCACTGGCGCCACGACATTGAGCTGCTGCAACCCTTCCACAGTATGCAAACACATCTTAAGGAGCCAGGCTGAGCAGATAATGAGTTTGGACACCCCTTCAGTATCGAAGAGACACAGCTGTCGCAGCGAAGGGCAACGACTCGATGAGAAGGCGTCACCGATGTCGCAGGCACCTGGGAACCGAACGTAGGCTATGTCCACCACGGTGAGCTTTGTGAACACGCCGGACGGCGGCAGCACGAGACGAAGGTAGCCTAGGCGGAGGATAAGCTCTTCAGCCCTGTCGAAGCATGGCAGCTCAACGTCGGCCTCGGCCACCTCCCCATCCTTGCGATCCTCCGGCACCACGTTTTCGAAGACGAGCTCGCTGGTGAGGCGGGGCGCGGCGAGGCGGAGCACCGCGGCCACCTCCCTCGGATCGGCGTCCTCAGCGACGACGCTCAGCAGCCGGAGCGCCGGGGCCGCATGGAGGGCGAGCGCGGCGACGGGCGAGGGCAGCGCGAGGGCCGGTTCGGCGGGGAGCGGGAACCGCAGTTCCGGGAGCTGCGTCCAGACACGTCTCCAGCGGTGGGAGAGGACGCAGGTCCGCGCGGCGTCCGCGGCGGACGGGAGGTGGAGGAGGACGAGAAGCAGGAGGTCGTCGGGGAGCGCGCTGAGGAGGTCGCCGACGCTGCCTTCGTCACCGGCGGCGGCGTCATCCGGTGCGGAAAGGGTTGGGGGCACGCGGTGCTTTGCCCCGGATATGCCCAGCGCCGCTCGGAATTTCTCCCAAATGTGACGCATCGTCGATCCGACGCTGCCCCCGCCGATCAACTCCACCTCGGCTGCATTGGATCTCTCCCCGGATATGCCCAGCCTTGGCGATTTGTCGGCTGCTCGCCGGCGAGCTGCCGCGGCGCCGCCGACTACGGAGAATGGGGTTTTGGGAGGAATTGGGACGGAGAAGGCCACTGTTGTTACTCGCCACTAGTCATGGGCCGGGCTGTGCGGGGAAAAAGGCCCACTCCATTTTTGGACGCTTTGTTTTTATACTAAAAAAACAATGTTATTATACATTTGAAAGATGCGAAAGATATGATGGCATCTGGATCAGACTGTCACCCTCAAAAAAATCTAGATCAGACTGTCCTTCCTTCCCAGTTCTATGTTAAATTCTAGTATTTTCCTTCACAGCTGTGACAAAAAAATATTCAAATTGTTAAGGCAATTGCAGTGGCATTTGCATTTGGATTCATGGACATTCACAGGCAACGTTACTTACATTTTTAGCAGCACGGGAAAGAGGAATGGTATACAATTTCCAAACTGTGATTAGGGGAACCAATCTACGACATCACCTAAGTGCCCTTCGGTCGATCCTGGAGTCCTCAATTATCATTACACTATTACACAATATTTTCTTGGTTTTTTTTCAATCTGTTTTGGAGACAGTAGCAATTACCAAAGGTTTCAGAGTGGAAAGCTCTTGACATGCTCCAGCAAGTTCTCAGCAACGACCTTGCTGAACTGAACAAATATGCTCAGTTACTTTCCAAGGAAAAACAAGCAACCAACTGGAGTCAATTTACAGGTTTCCGCAAAAGGAGCTGACAGCTCCCCACACACAGGACATTTTTCAGAACTTCAATACAGATATAAATCTAGATCCACTTGAAGAAAGAACATTCCATAAGTTGTCATGAAAGAAAAGTTCAGCTATTGATTGATAGAAATAAAACATCTGAGATTCAGAAATACAGTTTTTCTCATGGTTTCATGACATTTAGAAATAGGAATATATATAGTAGGCATATAGCTGCCCCTCAGCAATATTGTACTTTTTGGTAGCATAAATAAGACTTTTTGGTTCTAAACTTTTCGTGTAACCAAACAAACTATGGAAGATATTTTTTCTTTAATTAATGTAAATAAACATACGTCCAAACAAACTAAATTCACAGTAAATAATTGCTCATTAATACAGCCACGAAAAAAACAAACTAATTATAAAACTTATCACCACAAATCAAAATTGTTCAACATGTGCAACAACATTCATTAATATAATTAGCAACCATATAAAGGTACAATACATAAATGTATCAACAGGCTTACGGTACTAATTAGATCAAAAGCATAAGAAGAAAAAAAAAAACATGTCTCAACAAGCTTGCAGTACTAACTAAGAAATAGGATTACAGTACAAATTAAGAAGGCATACATCCAAGCACATGTAGAACATTTCACCTAAGTCTACTGGAATCCAACCAAACTGCTAGCTCATACTTAGAGCATACACTCTCAATGCTTATTTGTGAGAGCCGGTGATTCTAAGTAAAAGGGAATGTAACGAGCAAAGTTACATGGTTTTTTGTGATCTTCAAAAGTGGCCATAACACTCACTTCCTTACTGTCCATGTTGTATGCTATCAGCTCATAGTTATTGCTCCACTGATTATACAATAAAACCACATTACAATCTTGATGAATGTCAACCACTTCAAATTCTGGCCAGTCTCGTGTTTCTCGAAAGACATCCAAATAGTGCACAGTGTTCTTCAACACCCATTCCTGTGCATCATAATCCTGAAGAACCCAGGTGGATAATTTGGGATTCTTTTTATCAGTACACTCTTGTATCACACAATGTAGATGCCCTTGGGATTGACCTAAATAACAAACATAGGTGTGCCTCCAATCAGCCACATCTGGCATGGTGATCAGCCTTCTTGCCTTCCCTTGTACATCTACAACAAGTATGCGTTGTAGATCTGATTCTAAGGCACTAACTATCACATGTAGGAAACCATTAACAAAGGCACAAAGATGGATGTAGGAACTCCTCCTGTCTAGTGTAAATTGATGATGCCAGCCTTCCAACTGCCCTTTCTCTTTTTGTTCATCAATTTGGTTTTGACTCCAGTTTCCTGTTTTAGATGAGTAAACATGCAACGCCACTATCTCCTTGCCTAGATCGGGCATCTGAAACTGGACCAAGTGAAAGTGAGAGGACACTGCCGGAACGAAAGCCAAATAGGTGAAAGTTAATTGTTCAGCAGAGCCGCAAGCGGCCACTGCTGACCATTGCTTTCTGGTCGGGTTGCACACGGTATAGTGAAGGAGATCAGACCACTCCACCTTTTGGTGCCCAAAAAGGATAAGCCCATTGCAGGAATCCATGAGAAAGATCCTGGTCTCAGTCATTTCCGTCATGAAGGAGAAGGAAGGGTCGATGTCCAGAGGCACGGATCTTGGTGTTAGGTTGATGAAACTGAATGTCCAGAGGTATTCATCGTCATCAACTTCGGAGAGCTTGGGCATATGGACAAACAGTCCTTGCATGGGTTGGCAGAGCTTCTTACGGTTGTCAGGGTCGTCGATGAGGTCACGCCAGGCCGTGGAGACACACTTGAAGCGGCAGACGGACTTGGCAGGGACGCGGGAGAGGATCTCCACCAGGGGGTCGTCAGGGAGGCCCGACGCCGCGCCGACACTGGTCTTGGAGCAGCCCTCCATGCCTCCCTTTCGAGAGCAATCTGTGTGAAAATGAGGACTGAGCGAGATGGAGGTGTGAGGGGATGCCAGGGGGAAATGCAGCAATGGGGCTTACCAGACACCGGAGATGGCGGTGGTCGACGGCGCGCTGGCGCAGGGCGGTACCGAGGCTGAAGCTCCAATTCGATTCGAATGGGGATTTGGGGGATTTCTAAACCCTAGAGCCGCCCGCACTTGAAATCGTGGTCTGCGGCCGGAGCGATGTTCCTTCCGCGAGCAAATGAGCTCCCCGGTGGAGTGCGGACAGACGAACAGTGATGTTTGTAGTGGAGTCTGGGCTTCATGCAACTTTCGTTTCTGGACTGGGCCTGGAGCCTGAGTGAATGGGCCGCAACGTTTAGCTGCCTGTAATAACCCAACCCACGACAGTTATTTATATTAGAATGATGATTGCTAAACTGACGCTATCTCAGAATTCCTAGATTTCTTCTCTCTTTTGTTTTCAAAAAATGTGACTTTATCTTCATACAGTTTGACGTTGGTGCTTATTAGGAGACAAAAACAAGTCAATGTCAATATTGGAACGTTTAGTTGCATCTAGTTCCAAAGTGTCATCAATTTATGTAAACAAAATCTATTTTAGAATGTGTAATTCTAAAAAAAAATTCGAGTGAACCAAAAAGGCAACACCGTTATTATTATTATTACTACTACTATATTTTTGTATAGACTCTGCAATATGGTACTGATGATTGTTAAAACCAAATATGATAAAGGACGAGGCTGTTACGTGACACATACTTCATATAAGTTGCTTATACAGTACCACGCATCATACAAAACAATGTATTACTCCTATAGTACTGGCATATACTCTTCAGTGAGTCCCAACTCTTCAAGGGCAAAAAAAGCTGCGTCCCAACTCTTCAGTGCAGCACAGAATCCACAACCATACAAACAGTCAAGCCCGAATAGCTAGCACTCAAACAGAAAGTAAAATCCATGATTACAATACAGATCAAGGCTAAATTAGCAAATGCAATCGCAGCCTACACAAGGCACACCAGTGAAGTAGCAATTAGTAAATGCACAGTTGAATCAGCTTATTGATCTAGTAACAAACAGAAGTAATATCATTTGGTAGTTTTATTTCTTCATACAGTACACGCACAAGATTGTTAGGCAGTAGCGGTCACGGAAACCACACTTGCGAATAGAAGCAAGCAGTTGGATACACAGTTACAAGTATGCTACAGCCATATGTCTAGTACTACTACTACTACTGCTCAGAAAGAGACGACCCTAATTAAAGCAGCCCTAGCCTACCGGTGTATACAAACCTTTGCCTCATTCCGATATAGGTAAATCTTCATGCAAGTCTTTGGTCCAGAGAGGCCCAGCAGCTCCTTACAAAGCTCCTCATCGACAGTGGCTTTAGGATCAAAGTCCATAGTAACTGATTTGAGCACTCCAGCCCATCCCAGTAGTCGTTTCACAAATGAAAAATCATAATCTGATCCGTTAAATCCATAAATGTACAATTCCTGGAGAAATTCAGGAAAAGGTCCTCAGTTTCCCAGTCTTGCTCCTCGTGACAAAAACAATATGGTAAACAAGCAGCTCCTTCCTGAGATGAGGAACATAAACATAAGATCAGTTAACTGCTCAATAAACTTTATGATGGCTATTCACAATAGGAATAAAATTAGAAAGAGGAAATAATTTATATAGATAACAAATTTGCAGATGAACAAGGATTTCTTTCTTGTTCCCATTTTTTTTTAAAAAAAGGAATTCCATTGGTAGAAACTATGAACACCATATGTGGATGGGTCCGAAGTACCCCCATGATAGAAATGACAAAGCTCTCTCTACTGGACATTCAGAGAAATGAAGTGGATGAGAGCAGGAAAAAGAAGGCAAAGGATACAGGTGACAAAACTCTCTCCAGTGGACATTTAGAGAAATGAAGTGGATGAGAGGAGCAGACGTAAAGGCAAGCGATACATTTAGCATTTTTGCATCATAAGTTAAACAATCAGCTTAAAGGAATTATGCTGCCTATCAATCTTGTAGACTTGATAATATACTCCAGAGTTGTGTCATTTGAAAAGGAAGCGGGATTTCCTTTTGGTGTTAGCCAATTGCAGCAATGAGTTTGTACTGTGTAGAGAAAGAGAGTTACAGAATAGAAATTCACAAAATTATGACATCACAAATAGTGCATTACCAATGAATTTAGATTCTTAGGGTATCAACAGAGCCTTTAGTGTGGCACCATGAGAAGAACCATCAGCTTTATTACAAATACTGTGTAAAGCATACCATTAGTTTATCATCTGACACCAGAGAGCAAAATATGCACCAGCACATAATTAGGACCCAAAGTACCGCAACTTTTCATTGTACTTTTTGGAGTAACAGATAGCTGCTAGAGTAGATGCATAGTTGCATACACCATATCATCTAGATTCTAGAAATAAAACATGAAGCAAATTACAAGACCTAACACCAGAAGTATCACCATTGGTCAAGCATTAGTGCAGCAAATAAAAAATATTCCACCACTTTCCAAGCAACCAAAGTATTCAATAACTGATAAAGTGAAGAATACCTGAATGGCTCCACGTATATCCAGAAACAGCTTTCTTATACTAGGAGAAATCTTAAGGAAATGGAACACATAAGAGTCAGTAGCATGCCCACATGTTAGTAGGACAAGGTTTTATTTTCGTAACCAGAAGCGAAGTCAGGGTTACCATCCCATACTAGGAGTAAATCATCTTCTGCAAATTTATAAAAGGCCACAAGAAAATTTCATATGCAGCAAGACATAAAGAGCTTTACAGAATAACTGATTTTCTCACAAGGAGTAACTGTTACAAAATGTTGCAAAACTACTTCAGACTTGTTCAGCTGAGTAATGGCACTGAATAACTGATTCAGTAAAGAATCACAAAAATTTTTTCACAACGTATGTCATGTGGGGCCGACATTACAGCCGCCGGCCTCGAACTCGAGGAGCAGCTAGGGCAGCCCCAAGGGTGCGCATGGCCAGGAGCAGCCCGAGGAGGTTTAGGCGGCGGGAGGAGGCTTCAGTCATTAAGGAAATTAAGAAGAAGTTGAGAGGTTAGAAGTTAAGGCAGGCATTAGAATCAAGGAGTCGGCGTCTTATATGTATCGCATACTCGTTTGAATCAAACAAACAAGAGCAAAGTTATCCCTAATCTCCTCTTTGCTATTCTAAATCTCAAATTCCCCTGCTGCCTTGGTCGCCAGGAAGAAACCCTGGCACCATTACCGGGTACAATGTACATTAAATTTCGTGAAAAAAGAAAACCAAACATGATCCATCAATAGGATTTGATTTAAATGAATAACCTCAACTGCTTTCTGCGAATCTGAGACTTCAAAAACAAATTGAGCAAGAAAAATATACAAAAAATGGGGTGTGCCTAAAAGTTGTAATTTGTGGTCATACAAGAGGATCCTGTTTGAAGTGATGATATAAATTAGTAGGGGTTGCACCAATTGAAGAAAAACCTTGTCCATCATTGAAATGGTATATATCCCCAAACGCCTCTAGAGTCACTCATGCATACAAGAATACTAAGGCATGCCAAAATAATGTAAAGAGAGGCAGGCTTCAATCTCAACCAAAATCTAACTTCAGAGAGTTGGTAAAGAGATACTCGACAGAGTATCCCCCAAAATACACATGGAAATTTTACCATTGTAACTATTACTTATACCTTATTATTATTTAATGGCTAGATATTTTATTAGGTTTAATATCGCATATCTCAACAGCTTCAAACTAAAAAGCTTTGTTGTTGTATCTACCCATGCTGGTAACTAAATATCCTACTGAACTCATTTCTTTTCAACTCATTCACCATTTGACAAGGAAACTTATTTCAATTACCAAAACAAAACAAAACAAAACAAAACATTAAGGGCATAATATGGCAGCGTTGTCATCTAGTATGATTTTTCCATTATTCACATGCTGTAACACCATCATGGACCGTAGCCACATTATACAATCTTCTTAACTACTAATCGTGATAAAGATAGGATATAAGAGTAATTTGGCAATCCTCTGAACTACTGATCCTGAATTCTGATAAATATATTATATTTAATGACAGGATAGTGGAATTAGACAGGCTTGGTTGTTGGTTAGGACAGTGGAATTGTACATTTCTTTTTAATCTATCTGTTCAATAAATTATCTAAAGAATGTAAGGTGCCTTGCAGATTCAGTTCATTTAGCTTGTGGGGTGGAGTCCAAAAATCCCCAATTCATTTGTTTGCCAGATAAAATAGTTAAATGCAGATGCTTGAATTCATCCCCATATATGACAAGTGTTACAAAAGTGAGGTTAACAATACGTGTGATGCTTGTACAATTGTACCTATAACTGAAGGTCCTTTCACTAGTCATTTTATTGATTAGTCAGTTGCTTGACTACATTAAGATCTAGCAATCGGTACTACTACAAAGTAGTATTTGTTATAAACTTGCAGTTACTGGAACATAAATTCAACATTAGCAAAATATGGAGATAATTTTTATTTGATTCACATAAATAAATACACAACCAACAAACTAAATTCAAAGTCAATAATTGCTCATTAATATAGCCACAAAAAACATTGTAACCATAAAACTTATCATCAAAAATCAAAATGTCTCAACAGGCTTGCAGTACTAATTAAACAAAAACATGAGAAGGCATATATCCAATGTCTCAACAGGCTTGCACTAGTAATTAAGAAATGCACTAGTAATTAAGAAAGCATACATCCAAGCACAAGCAGAACATTTCACTAAAGTCTACTGCAATTTAACCAAGCTGCTAGCTCATACTTAGAGCACAGACTTTTTTAGTACTTATTTGTGAGAGCCGGTGATTCTGAGAAATAGGGAATGTAACGAGCAAAACTGGACTGATGTTTTGCGATCTTTGAGAGTGTCAATGACACTCACTTTCTTACGGTCCATGTCGTATGCTATCAGCTTGTAATCCAGGATCAAGAAAACCACATTACAATCTCGATGAATGTCAACCACTTGAAAGTATGACATGCCTCCTTTTCTCCAAAGATGTCCAAAGAGTTCACAGTGTTCTTCAACACCCATTCTTGTGTATTATAATCCAGAAGAACCCATATAGATAGTTTGGCATCCTTTTTCATAAGCAGGCTTTAGTGTCACACAATGTAGGTGCCCTTGGGATTGACCCAAATAACAAATAGCATAGCGCACATGCTTCCCATCAGCCATATCTGGCATAGTGATCATCCTTCTTGCCTTCCCTTGTACATCTACAACAAGTATGTGCCCATCTGAGTCCCAAACTATGAAATGTAGAAAGCCATTAACAAAGGCACCTTGATGCTCGTTCTCCTCTAGTACAAACTGATGATGCCAGCCTCCCAACTGTCCTTGGTCTTTTTGTTTATCAATTTGGTTTTGACTCCAGGTCCTAGTTTCAGACGAGTAAACATGCAACGACGACACTATGTCAATGTCATCATCTGCATCTGAATCTGTTTTCTGGAACTGGACCAAGTGGAAGTGAGAGGATACAGTCGGATCAAAAGCTAAATAGGTCTGAGTAAACCCTTCACAGGAGCTGGGCACGGCTGACCATTGCTTTGTGGTGGTACCCGAAAAGAATAAGCCCATTGCAGGAATCATAGAAGAAGGTCTCGTTCCCAGTGTCCTTCAGGAAGGAGAAGCAAGGGTCACTGTCCAGAGGCACCGATCTCACCGTCAGGTCGATGAAACTGAAACTGGTATCGAATAGCAATTCATTGTCAACCTTGGAGCGCTTGGTCGTCTGGACGAACAGTCCTTGCATGGGTTGACGGAGCTGTTTACGGTTGACAGGGTCGGCGATCAGGTCGCGCCAGGCCTTGGACACGCACTTGAAACGGCAGACTGATTTGGCAGGGACACGGGAGAGGATCTCCAAGAGCAGGTCGTCTGGGAGGCCGGACGCCGCGCCAGCCCTCGTCTTGGAGCAGCCCTCCATGGCTCCTTGAGCTCCCTCCGAGAGCAACCTGTGTGAAAAGGTGGGGACGAGCGAGACGGAGGCGTGAGGGAACTGCCAGGGAGAAAATATAGCGATGTGGAGGAAAAGGGGTGCTTACCAGACACCGGAGACGGCCGTGATCGACGGCGCCGGCGTAGGGGGTTCCAAGATTGAAGATCGAATTGGGGATTTCTAAAAGAGTACTCTTTCTAAAACCTAGAGGTGTGTCGAGGTTGAAGCTGGGTGCGGCCGGAACGACAAAAGAGCTCTTTCGGATTCGGACGGTGCGTGTGAAATTAGTTTGAGCTTGGGCTTCACGTGTGTTTAGTTTTTGGTCTGGGCCTAGAGCCTGAGAATGGGCCGCAAAGTTTGCGCCAGGTCTGTGACTGTTGTTCATCGTTCGTTGGCATTTTTTTGGGGGCACAAAGAGGGCGTGTTAACGGCCGCCCAGATGGAGCTGGGCCGGCCCAGCAGCCGCCTAACGGCCAGCGCAGGCCGCCGTCGCCGTCGTCTTCAACCTTCGTCCACCCGCCGCCGTCATCGCGCTCCCCGCTGCCTCCCGCCCGCCGCGGCCGCCCTAGGGTTGCCCGAGCTCGGCGAGCCAGGGGCGTCGCGGCGGCCGCGGCACTCATTTCCCCTCCCGCTTGGTTTCTTCTCCCGCCGACGCCATGGACGCCGCGCCTCCGAGCTCTCCAGAGCCATGGCGGCGCCCCTCCGCCGACCGCACCCGGCCGGTCGCGCCCGCCCGCCCGAGCTTCGGCGGCGCTCGCCGCTGAAGCCATCACGGCCTGAAGCCGCTTCGCCGTGTGCGGTCGACTTGGCCGCGGCTAGCGGCCGCCGGGCGCTCTATGGCGGGAGGTCGCCGGAGGGGGGACGGACGCCGACGCTTAAAGCGACGGGCGAGTGGCGGCGCCCTAAACCCGGCGGCGGCGGCGCGGCGGCGGCGACGACGATCGCGGCGCGGCGCCGCGCTTCGCGTTGCGGGCCTGGGCGGGCTGCCGACCGGCCGGGCCGTGGGCGCCCACCTAAGGGTGGTCGGCGCGCGGCCCGGCGCCGACCGGTCGGCAGTTAATATTGCCGCAAAGAACGGTGCTGGCTGTAGAATGCGTAAAACAATGCAAGGTGAAGCCGTGAAGGTGTTCGTTAAATAAAAAAACGTGAAGGAACCTTCACTTCGCCGAGGAGCTGGAATCATCATCTCACGAATCATGAATCAGTGCAAATATTGTGTCGACCAGTAAGGTTCTGAGTGAATATCACACGAACAGTGCAACTCAAATACTTCAACAGCACAAGTGCACAACTCTTCAGTGCAACGCAGTATCCACACCAGTCACCACACAAACAACCAAGCCCGGCTAGCTAATCCCTGATTACATTACATATCTTATCTTACTACTACTAAAAAGAATCAAATGTTATCGTCATCAGGCTAATCCCGTCCGCTCCCCTAATCCTGTCCGCCCGGCTGCGAAACCCGGCGGTTCCCCGCGCGTAGCTTCCTTTCCTTCCATCGCTCCCCACCCGCTCCCCCTAATACCGCCCGCCCGGCTGCGAAACCGACAGTTCCTCGCGCTCCATCGCCACCCACCGCGCACCTTCCTTCCCTCGGTGGTTCCGCCGCGCTCCACCGGGCCGGCAGTTCCGCGAGGAAGGGGATTCGACGACGCCCGCGCTCCCACGCCCCGCCGGCCGCGGACGCAAGGAACGATTCGACGGGGCTGACCGAGCGGCCAGCGGCACACCCGCCGGGCGCGCCGCCGCCGCGTCGCTGAACCGCCGCCAGCGGCACGAAGCCCACCACACCTGGCACAAGCCTCCTTCCCCTCGCAGCCGCGGATCGGGCGAGGACGACGAGATCGACGCCGCCTCCGTCGTCAAGGGGCTTGAGGCCACGGCCACACCACGTGAGGTGACTCCTCGCAACCTTCTTCCTCATCATCCGCGGCTGATTTGAGTGTCTTCGGGACGTTTTTAGTTCGATCATGGGAGCTACCTTCCTAGCCGCGAACAGACGAGCCAGCGAGCGAGACAGGTGCGTGCACCGGCGAAGATTGATATTTGGATTAGATTGGAACCGTACGTCGGTCCGGCCAGTCGCCGATGGGATCCGCCCGGTGGCGTTCTGGCGGCGAGAGGAATCCTGCGCAGTGTTCCAGGGATCAGTGCCGTGGCCGCTTGTTAGCAACCCCAATCGGATTGCCAACCAATCTCAGGTACAAGTAGTGATGAAGTAGCTACAGTACAATCCTAAGGTAGAAGATGAACAGTAAACTAAGGAAAAGGTAAATGACAATTGATATTTTGGTTGATGTCGACTTGGCGTGGTCGTGGTCCCCTTTTGTAGCCGGAGAGTTCCTCTTGCCAGGTTGTGCCGAGCCGGCATTGGCGCCGTGTGTTGGGCTTGGTCGGTGGCCCATAAGGCCAAGCAACGGATGGCCCCCGACATTGGGCCCCATGGAGAGACGGCTCCGACATTCCTCCTCCTTTAATTGCGGCTTGCCCTCAAGCCGCCGCAGTTGTTGCCGGAGACGAGTGTGAAGTGGTCCGCAGTGTTGTCGGAGACGAGCACGACTGGCCGACCCCGCTTGACAGCCACAGCAGCCAGCCCACCGCCTGCAGACGGACTCGGCCAGAGAAGTGGATGGAGCCTTGCATCGAACAGCTGGTGGGCACCATGTTGGTGATGCTGGAGTTGCGTATGCAGATGTCGATGAAGCCGATCCCGCCGATTATGGCTTGCCACCAGCTTCAACGTGTTGTGCCACCCGGCCTCGGTCGTCCAAGACGACAGGGAGGTCACCTTCGGCGTGATGTAGCAAAGAGGTCCTTGGAGTGCATCAGCTCTTCCTTCTCGACGGCATAGGCCGGGAGCGCGTTGACGGCGATGTGGCCGCTGGGTCGATGTGTGCGTCTGGGTCACGATGTCACCGTCGAACGCGCGGACGCCGACGCATTTTGGCCTTTTTGGGCGTGGCAACCTTGGCCGCTGGCCGCATACGTGGGCGGCGTGGGCGGGCGGCCAACGAAGGCGCGGCTGGAGGCCCGATTGGCGGCGACCTCCATCGGCGCCACCAGGACGCAGGACGATGCCGCTGCATCGGCGGCGACGCTGAAGCCGCAGGGCCCGTGAAGCAATCCAACTTGGAGACGAGTTCATCTTGGCCGAGCCAGACTTCGCATGCGCGCCGAATCGTCCACGGAGGCGGTGCCGCGATCGCCGGAGCCGAACCGCATGCCGAAGTCGAGGAAGACGGCAAGCAGCACACTCTTGGACTTGTGGCCATGGCGCCTTCCGCGCCGGGCCTGTAGACGACCGTAGAGGCCGCCGAGGCGCAGCGTGAAGCAACGGATCGTAGATGTGCACGGGCGACGATCGCGCATAGCCCATAGCCGCAACTCCACGCCAGCTTCCTCCACCACCAGGCGCCGACGGCATCTCGGCGGAGCGCAGCGGCCGATGCAATTGCAGCCGCCATCGTAGCCGCCGAGCGTGGTGGGCGGAACGCGTGCTCGACGGAGCCGAGACGGAAGTGAAGACCAGACGGGTGCTCATCCATGTCGCAGCGAGGAGGCGGATGCAGCTGATCCGCCCGCGGCGCGCGGAAGTAGCAGCAGCTACGAGGTGCTGCTCCGCATGGACGGAGTGGGCACAACGGGAGCCACGGTGCTCGAGGTCGACGCCGACGAAGACGCCGCCACTGGCTCCCAGCACCCGAGCGCGACAACGAACCCGAGCGCTCTCGCCCTCGCGGTGCGGAATCGCCGCTGACGCCCCGCATTGAACTCCGCCCGATGGGGCCGACGTAGCCACCAATCACGGCGAACAGAGCGACTCTTCCCCGCCACGACGAGCTTGACTTCGGCGCCCGGCTGAAGGCGTCCGTGATGCCGCAGCAGAGTTGTGGACGCCGCCGCTTCGGGCGATGACGACGATAACCGCGACGCGGTGCGACCCGGGTCGAGCACCTTGTGGGCGATGCGCGCTGCGGATAGCCGAGGCGGCATCGCGAGGTGCGAAGCGCCGACGGTGGCGGACCGCCGGGCTGGTGGAGGTGCGGGAACGACGGGAGGTGATCTCGTGGGGCTCCCCGGAGGAGGACGAGTACGGGGCCATGCGCTGGCTCGACGCCGAGGACGCTGGCTCGCACTGTGAGCCGCGGAGGCCGCCCACGCCGGCGCGGAGGAACTCGCGGTGGTTGGAGAAGCCGAGGAAGTCGCGGGTGTTGTACGCCGCGGTCGACGGCAGAGGCGAGCGGTAGAGTCGAGGGATATGATGGACGAAGTCCCGAGGACGCCGTGGTTGGCGAGGCCGACGCTGACGCGGACGGAGACGCCGCGGTCGGTAGAGATGACGCGGGTGTAGAGGGAAGCGCCGCGGTGAGAGATGCAGCCCGACTGCCTCGAATCGGAGACCGACGATGCGATGGGCCGGCGCGGACGATGGAGGCGCGCTTTTCCAAAATCAAGGCAGGGCGCGACGACGAACCCGACCGCTATTTCCCCAGCGAGAAGCCGCCGCTCGATGGCTGCGCGCGAGCTCGTTCCCCGACGGCAGCGGAAGCGGTGTGCGCGACCGTGTCGCAGACGAGCGCATCGAGGTCGGAGGAGGGAAGTCGAGCGGCCGTGGTGGTCGGATTCGAGGAGGTGGAGTCGATCTCCTCGGCGCCGCAGTCGCCGGTGACGCAGAGGAGGCGGAGTCGGGCGCGGAGCCGAGGGAACTGCGGAGGCGACCGCGCCGGGAAGTCGTCGAACGTGGGGACGGGCTCGACGGCGGGAACCGCCCTCCTTCCGCTCATCGGAGACGTACTCGTCCCCGAAGGAGTCGAACAGTCCTTCCCGCTTGTCGGCCACCACGGCATCGAACCGCAGAGGTCGAGGACGCACGCACGCGGCCCGGTCGCGGAGGTCGCCGCGGGTGGGCGAGGACGACGCGGACGCAGAGGGAGCCGCCGCAGACGGAGAAGCAGAGCAAAGACGCCGCTGGACGACGGAGTCGAGGAACTCCCCATGCCCAGCGGGCACGCGGGCGACGCTGAAGAGCTCGCCGTTTGGGCGCTGTGCCGAGGGCGCTTTGGGCGAAGCGAAGTCGCCGCCGAGCGCTGAGACGCGCCACGCCGGAGAAGATCCGTCGATGTTTGACGGCGCGACGACGACCTTGAGCACCTCGCGGGTTGAGGACGGAAGGACCTTTCTTTCTACCTCCAGCCTCACGCCGCCGGATCCGGAGGGGGGAACCTCGGGGCTCGAAATCCCTGTGGCCGCAGCCTGGCCGAGGGCGAGCACCAAGGGAAGGGCGCCGGATTTGGGGAGGTGGAGTCGTAGTAGGGCTCGTCGAGGTAGGAGGCGGAGTCGCTCTCCTTGGTACGCAGCGAGAGGACGGAGGAGGCGGAGTCCGCGTGGAGGCGAACGCTGACGGGCTCGCCGGAGACTCCGCTGGAAGAAGTTGCCCCAATTGTCGGCCACGACGTGAGCGACGACGGGAGCTGCTCCTCCTCCCGCTCGAAGACGCTACCGTCCGGAGGGAGCCGAACAGTCCTCCCCGCTTGTCGGCCTCCACCACGCATCGACCGCCGACGCCAGATTCCGCAGCCGCCACCCGCCGCCGATCCGGCCGAGGATCGACTTAACGCCGGAGCGTAGATCCGTGAGCGAAGCCGGAGCGCAAGGCCGAAACGAGCAGCGACGACGGGATCCATGGATCTACGGAGTCGATACCACCGTTAGCAACCCCAATCGGATTGCCAACCAATCTCGTGTACAAGTAGTGATGAAGTAGCTACAGTACAATCCTAAGGTAGAAGATGAAAAGTAAACTAAGGAAAAGGTAAATGACAATTGATATTTTGGTTGATGTCGACTTGGCTGTGTCGCGGTCCCCTTTTGTAGCTGGAGAGTTCCTCTTGCCAGGTTGTGCCGGAGCTGGCATTGGCGAGCTGTGTTGGGCTTGGTCGGTGGCCCATAAGGCCAAGCAACGGATGGCCCCCGACATTGGGCCCCATGGAGAGACGGCTCCTGACACCGCTGAACCGCTGGCTGCCGCTCGCGCGCCACCTACCCGAAGCCTGCGCCGCCTTCCACGCCGCCCGACTGCGCGCCACCGTCCGGGCCATCACGAACTGCAGCTAAGCGCCATGGCCTCGACGCGTGCCATCACGAACGGCAGGTACGCGCCGAGCACCAGGTCCTTGTGCTCCCCGTCGAAGCTGAGCCTGAACGCCCTGGCCGCGACATGCACGCCGACGGTGGAGCCGGAGCTAAGCATGACGGGCACCACCACGTTCTGCGGCTGCAGGAACCGGACGTGGCACTGCAGGGCGACACCAGGGCAACCGGGACGCTCGTCGCCGCCAGCACCAGCATCGCGCTGCTTGTACACGCCCAGTTACAGTAACTCTGAATCGTGCTTACTATTGCTCTGTTTCAGTTATTTGTTCAGAGTTAGCATGTCCAGGAGGAATTGTTCAGAGTTTAAGTTAGCATGGATGACTCCGTCAGTTGTGGATCAATGGATCAATTGTGGTCCTATAATGATTACCTAAATTTCAGTTAGAACATGCTAATAATGGCAAGTTTCTAACATAAAGAGCGGTAACCATGAATTACCAATTTACAAATAAACTTTTGCAGATTATATGTAACCACTCAAATTTTATTCATGAATGTTATTTTTATGACAATTGGGGACAACCACAAATGTTGATTTTGGGGGCTGCTTTGCAACTAGGAAAAACGATTACTGCTCGATTAATGAAACAGTGAGACAGGCACAGACAGGCACAAGCACTCAGCCATCATCGTTGGCCATGTAAATGCTTATTTATTTGGCACTGGGTGCATAAGCCTGAAAGCACCATTGGTTGGCATGTGACATTGTGAATAAGTAGCTTCTCTAATACAATAACTGTGTTGCCGAATAGCTAGCTTCTCCAATTGATTGTTCAGTCCATCATCGTTGTTAACTGGCTTGTGTAATATAGAGAAGGTATTCTTTTTCTGTACAAAGTTTGTTGAAAGCATCTTCTCTTTCTGGCTCTTATCCTTTGTTGTTATTATTTTCTCATAAATGTAAGGGGGTTTTGCATCATTATATTAATATAATAAGATAAATATCCTTCGTGGTGATTAACTACTCATCTAAGCAGAAATCAACTTCATACATGTTGCCAGTGATGAAAGTTTTGCTCAATCCACTTCAGTCGGAGAATTGTTCAGAGAGCACATCACATTATTGCTGCTTTTTTTATTTCATTTATTCTTCAGTGAATTTTTCAACCTTCTTGATATTTGTTGATTGAGTCCGCTGTTACAATCTCTCTGAAATCGTTGCTCCCATGCAGATTCTTCATCACCAGCTCGATAATTGATCTTGCAGTAGTTGGTCTTAATTATACATAAGGTCACCAATTCTACAAGGTCAGCAACCTCACTATTAATCTTAGAAAATGCAGGCTTGTTGCTGCCATTTTGGATATTCAGTGATTTACAAGTATTTCTTTACTTTGGATATTTAGAGATTCACAGTGGTTCAGTACTTCAGTCTATGTGCTCTATCAGAGGTTGTAGGTGGCAGTTCTAGATATTACATCACTACAACCATGTAGCAACAGAGAGCATAGTTGCAATAGTCAAAGTGGTATAAGGTAGTTTAGCTGTTTTTTCACATGTGAGATAAGGTAGTTTAGCTGTTTTTTCATGTTGCCTCTGTAAGATATTCGGAATGAAGATTGCATACATGCTGAAGTTAAAAACTGAGTTGCCAATTTCCCCTACAGTCACCCAGCCTGCACTACTTTTCACCTGTCCATATATTGAACTGGTTTGAGAGTGGTTTAAAGCTGAGTAACTAATTGTTACCATTTGACCCATGTATAATATCTAGAAAGGATACACTACAAGCGGTTAATTGAATGGAAAATAATGGCTCTCGTGCACCATTGGGTGACAAGACTAATACTACTAATGGAGGTAAACAAGATAAGTAGTACATTCACTTATTAGATTCAACGTATTGTGTACATTGCTAACGGTAATTAAAGTATATGGATGTAACAATGCAGGAGACGATGCTAGACAACGCAAGAAAGAAAGAGATAAGGCTCGATGGCTCACCATGTCTCAAGAGAAGAAGGATGAAAGAAATAAAAAACAACGAGAAGCATATAAAAGAAAAAGGAGCAGCAACTTTATATCGAGACTACCAATGGTTGTTTAATAGAAATGATGGTGCTTAATAACCTATATATTACTATTGAGTTTTCTCATATATGCTATGTCAATTGGTAGATGGTCAGGATGCATCAAACAAGGAAAATATGGATCCTAGTGAAATGGATGATTGGTTGCATAGGAATGATTCACTTATATCCAATACGTTAGCAGGTGATTAAACTGTTGTTGATATGGCATCAATATCTACATTTTTTTTTTGTCCGTCAACATCAATTGGTTATATACACCAGAATGATCGTTGAAAGATATTTGGTATGTTCTTTTTGGCTTGCTACTATTTTAACTCAAACAGAACTATGTAGGTGATGGTGTAATTACTGCCCACGACATAGTTAATCACGAAACGCGGTCACAATCTATCGATGCTTCCCAAAAGAGAGAGTTAACAAATGAGAAAGTCATGTCTGATCGTACAAGGTGTAGGATGATATATGCAAACATGACACCTGAGCAACGGGAACAAAGGCGCAAGCGACAACTGCTTTCTAATCAAGCTCCATCGCGTAAAAAGGCAATGAAAGCAACTACAAACCGAATTAGGGAGGTGCAGAGAAACAACTTAAACAGTGAATCCATTGCAATGAAGAATCCACTCTTTAATCCAACGACTGAGTGTCCCACTTCAAACTTTGTTGGGCCCCGTGGATCCACAGTAAGCCCCAGTGATTGGGCTATCCCAGAATCCAGTGCGAGACCAACTCACAACTCCAAAGGTACTGAAGAGGCAAATGATGACGAATGCATGACAGGAGACCATGCGAATGAAAATACGCCCTTACCTCAATCAAGTGTGACCAACAACGGTAAGTAACGAGGCCTCTGTACCACCTATCCTTTACATGAAACAACTATATTCCTAACTCAACCATGTCCATTATGTGGTTGCCAATAGGTGCTAGACCAAGCAATCAAAGTGCATTAGCTACACCTGTTCAACTATTATTTGATGACACCGGTAATTTGCAATGCTTTTAACATTCTTTACGGTATTTGCTTTCCATCATTGTCACCTAAGTTGTAATATTTCATGGCACTATGATGATCGTGAGAGCGATGATGAGTGCGACATATTTGAGGATGACGAGGAAGAAGATGAGGCATACATGTTTGTTGGGCAAGGTATTTGTAAAAATATAGAATAACTTTTTTTCGACATAAACTTATTTATCTAACCTTGTCAATTATGTGGTTGATAGAAGATGCTGGACCAAGCAATCAAAATGCTTCATCTATGCACGAACAACCATTATTTGACGACACCGGTAATTTACACAACTTTTAACATTCTATCTATATAGTTTGCTTTCCTTTATTGTTGCCCAAGCTCTAATGTCTAATGACACAATGATGGTCACAGATGATGATGAGGGCGACATATTTGAAGGATGATGAGGAAGAGGACGAGGGATACCTATTTCTTTGGGCAAGGTACTTGTATCAAATGACGAAAACCTTTCTAACCCGACCAATCCATTATCTAACCTTTAATTTTGTTTGTTTCAATGTTATTTCATTAGAGGAATCGGATGACGATGTCCAAAGTGATACTCGACGGCGACACGGCTTCTAACCCCGAAAGTACGATCCGTATGAAAAGGTGTATAGTAACATGCCTACAGAGACACACATGCTACAGCCTGTCCCTAATTGCCGCCACTGCGGTGCAAAGAGGTTTCCCAAAGAACCACCTGGGTTCTGTTGCCGCAGCGGACAGATCAAGCTGAGTGACCCAGTTGTACCAGACCAGCTCATTAGGCTTTATACGAGTTCTGACGCAGATGCTAGGCACTTTCGTAAGCATATTAGGTTTTTCAATGGTCACTTCTCTTTCACTTCCCTCTACGCCGCCTCGACAGTGCTTACTACCATGGCGCACACCCGGCATATATACCTTCCGTGCACATGGCATGATCTATCACAACATAAGGTCATTTGGGGACGTAAGATGGTAAGGTACCCGGGCATCTTGAGCTTTACTTCTATGATGACGATCCGTCCCTTCAAAGACCGTATCGAAGATGTCGTGAAGAGATATATGAAAAAGATAAAGAAGTTATAGATACATTGGTGGACATCCTTCGTAACAACCCGTACTCGCAACGTTTGAGAAGTATGGGGCAGGTTGAACAACTGGACGACTATTGCCTCGAGCTTAACCTTGATCCGCGACAAGATCAAAGGACATACAACAAGCCGATCGCTGAAGAGGTGGCTGCTGTTTGGATCGAGAGTAGTGAACTCCTTGGTCAGTTTGAGAAAAGTGTTGTTTTGCATCGGAAAGATAGAAGCAGTCATGGCATCCGATCATACAATGGGTGCTATGATTCTCTTTCATATCCACTATTATTACCTAATGGTGAGCTTGGTTGGCATATGGATATCCCAAAAAAAGATGTTACCATGGAGGATGTCAACGCAGCTCGTGCCTTGCGTAAGGCTCGTAGTGGTACAGATGAAGAAGAGACAGGTTTGTTTATACCCATATCCCTTTCATGTACAATATCAAACCGATATCCTAGAAACAACTCTAATACCATATTTTTTTTTTTTTTTTTTTTTAGAATCTCGGGACATTTATGTGTTTCGTGGCGTGACTACTCTTTGCTACAAGTTCCAAATACGGCTAGGCATCTTTAATCCCATACTTTATGGACAACGTCTTTTCCAACATTTTGCGGTGGACATGTACATGAAAATTGAGAGTTCTCGATTGGATTATATACGCAATCATCAAACGAGAGATTAGGGCCGACCTCTACCAAGGATTGGTTGATAGCCCGCATGCTTGCGGTGAGGAGAGATCGGTTGTTGGAAAGAGGACGGTGATGCCGACTTCGTTTATCGGAGGTCCGAGGGACATGAAGCGTAGGTACATGGATGCCATGGCGCTGGTGCGGAGGTTTGGAAAACCAGACATCTTCCTAACCATGACATGTAATCCAAAGTGGGATGAGATCACAAATGAGCTGTACCCTGGACAAACACCACAGACCGCCCGGACCTCATTGATCGGGTCTTCGTGGCAAAACCGAAGAGCTTAAGGACAAGTTGCTTAAAAAGCACATCCTTGGAAAGGTTCGTGCACATGTGTATGTAGTGGAGTTTCAGAAGAGGGGTCTACCACATGCACATTTTTTGCTAATCATGGATAGAAAGTACAAGATCACATGCGCAGAAAGCAAGTATGACCTTCTCATCTCGGTGAGCTCCCAAACAAGAAGAAGTATCCAGAGTCTGTATAAAATGGTTACAAAGCATATGATGCATGGCCCTTGTGGAGAACTTAATAAAAATTGCCCGTGCACAAAGGGTCGTAAGAAATGCAAGAACCAATACCCGCGAAGCTTTTACGTGATGCCACATTACGAGGGCAAGGATTCGTACCCAATTTACCGACGGGCGTGATGATGGTAGGAAAGTGAAGGTTCGTGGCCATGACCTTGATAATAGGTGGGTCGCCCCTTACAACCCGTACCTCCTACGTTTGTTCAATTGCCACATCAATGTTGAGGCATGTGCGAGCATCAAGTCCGTCAAGTACTTGTTTAAGTACATCCACAAGGGCCATGACCGCTGGCGTCATTCTTTGGAGAGAGAGGCGGCAAGGAGAACAATGAAGGAAACATCGGCGAGATCAAAATTTGTATAGGGATGCTAGATGGGTAACTCCTCCGAAGCCTTGTGGAGGATATATGGTTTTGACTTAAGTGATAGGTCCCTTCGGTGTTGCGGCTGCAGCTCCATCTTCCCGGCATGCACATGGTGTCATTTTACCAACGTGAGGGTGTTCAAAGAGTGCTTAACCGCCCGGTGTTGAAACCGATGCTTACGTGCGTGCCGAGAGGAACGGCTTTCGTCGAACATGCCCGTGGTATATTATATCGGGACTTTCCCGAGTACTATAGGTGGGACTCACAGGGCAAAACATGGATTAGGAGGAAACAAAAGAATGCTTTAAGACAGATCGGAAGAGTTGTATTTGCCAATCCAGCCGAAGGGGAACGTTACTACCTCGGGCTTCTTCCGAACCATGTACACGTGCGACCTCCTTCAGCGATCTAATGGCGGTTTCGGCGAGTCCTACCAACTTTTCCGTGAAGGCTGCAGAGAAAAAGGGGCCTTATTGAAGCGGACACCACAATACAGTGTCTTGTTGAAGCTACTCGATGGATGATGCCATTTGCACCGCGAAGGCTCTTTGCAACAATCTTGGTGTTTTGTGAGCCGAGTGATGTGAAAGAGCTATGGGAAAAGCACAAGGATGCAATGTCAGAGGACTATAGGCGCACAAACCAGTCTAGCTACGCAGTGGAGCAGATGGTCCTCATACATATTCGGAATTTGTTAGAATCAATGAACAAGCAGATAGATGATTTGCCACTTCCTAAGATCGACGACACATATGATCCGTACAACGGCATTCCTAGAGAGATTGTTGAGGAGTCTAATCTTCGCCCAAACGGCGATGACTTGGAACTATCAAAGACCCTTAACGAGGAGCAAACGGGCTACCTATAATGAGATTATGAAAGCCGTTGATAGCGGGAAAGGGGGTTTGTTCTTTTGTGGATGGACTGGCGGAACCGGAAAGACTTATCTATATAGAGCCCTACCGCTACTATACGTGGTCGAGAACAAGATTGCCGCGGGCAACAAACAACATCCGGTGTTGCGGCCTCAATATTGCCACGGTGGCGAATCACGCGCACTCGGCGCTTTGGGGATTCCCCTCACCCTCGAAGAAGGTAAAGGTTGTGGCTTCACAAAACAGAGTGGTACCGCCAGGCTGCTTGAGACCGCATCGCTTATTATTTGGGACGAGGTCACGATGATGCATAGGCAAGGTGTCGAGGCGCTAGACTACGACCCTTCGCGGATACCATGGACCGTCATGACCTACCGCTCGGGGAAAGACTATAGTGTTCGGTGGAGATTTCAAAGCGAGTTCTCCCAGTTGTTCGAAAAGGGTCAAGGGCTCAAATAGTGGTGCCTCGATACGGATGTCGCACCTTTGGAATTCGATTCGACATCTCAAACCGGTGCGCAATATGAGGGCAAAGACCGACCCATGGTTTGCGGCATACTTGCTACGCATCGGGGGAGGCACTGAGGAGGCTAATGATGACGATGAAATCCTCCTTCCTAATGATATATGCACACCGCAGACCGGGGAAGACAGTGATCTTGACACACTAATTGACTCCATATTCCCCGACCTTAATGCCAATATGTCAAACAAGAGCTACATCACCTCACGGCGATATTATCGCCAAAAAAATGACCGGGTTGATAAGATTAACATGGAGATGATAAGCCGTTTCCAAGGGGATGAGATGGTGTACCATAGCTTTGACAGTGCGGTGGATGATCCATACAACTATTACCCATCTGAGTTCCTCAACACTTTAATGCCTAGCGGTATGCCTCCACACGCGTGTTAAAGCTCAAGATTGGTTGCCCGATTATGTTGCTAAGAAACATCGACCCTTCCGGCCGGACTTTGTAATGGAACTAGGCCGGTGGTTCGAGGGTTCCAAAGAAATGCCATCGATGCGAAATTATGGTCGGAGACCATGCCGGAAACGAGTCTTCCTACCACGGATACCCATATGCCCATCGATGACGAGATGTTCCCCTTCAAGTTCAAACGAAGCAGTTTCTGTGAGACTTCCGTTTTGCCATGACGATTAACAAGTCTCGGGGCAGACTATCCCCAATGTTGGTGTGTATTTGCCCGAGCGGTGTTCTCCCATGGTCATTTGTATGTTGCGTTATCTAGAGCCCTTTGGCGGTGTCAAACATTAGGGTCCTTGCTATCCCACCCACCGACATGAAGGATAAGAAAAAGAAGAAAGCGGTAAATGATAGATACACAAAAAAATATTGTCTACAAAGAGGTCCCGACTTGATGAAAAAGGTATTGTCTTCTGCTTTTGCACAACTATTATATTCTTGCATTTGTGTCATTTGTTCTTGAGATTGGTTGTATCCATCTAAATTTCAGGTAATAGAGGAAGGCAGGAAAGAAAAGGGAGACAAGTGGTTATGTCTTATTCACATGCTATAGATTCAATGTATAATATATGTTTTTTTAACATGTTGGTTCTAATACTTCTAAAATGTTTAACTTCGTCTTAATATTTAGTTTTCTTCATAAAAAAATTTATCGAATGAGTGAATGACAGTGGTTGTTTTTACGTTCAAATCTTACGCTTACACATATGTGTTATTATGATATTATATGTTAAAAGAAGAACGCACGGGCATTTAACTAGTAGAGTCTAAATTAGCAAATGTTACACAGTTACACATGATGCCAGTAAGCTAGAACCATATCACATACCACAGCAACCGGTAATTCAGATAAGAACACACAAGAAACAGCACAACAAAATACTTTTGCCACAGCAACAAAAAGGATAAAAACCGACACTTTCGGCGACCGTGCCTCACAGGAAAAAACAGTGTGGACAGACCAAGTTGGACAACTACGCTACAGACTCAAGTCAAGGAAAGAAACATGGCATGCTACAGACTCACAATCAACAAGCGGACGTTTCGATTAACAGAGAATAATATGTAATGTGTCCGAGCCTACAGATTCAATAACTGAAGTGTCCGAGCTCTGAAGAGCACCAAAGAGGGACAGAAACAAAGGCACTTGTCCTGCACTCAAACAAGCTTGTCCTGTGCTCCTCTTGCTTGCAAACGTCTTGTCCTGATTAACAGAGAAACAAAGAGGGATACAGACTGTCCTGCACTCAAACACTCTTGTCCTGTACTCAAAAACACTCGAACACGCTTGTCCTGCACCCAGAGGCAAATGTTGCTTTGGACTGCAAAACAAAGTTTTCTGCCTCCTTCAGCATCTAACTGAGAGATTAGGCAGACTGAAGCGTCGCAGAAAGGTAGTGCTTAATAAATTCAAGTTCAAAACACTCACCAACTTGTACTGCTGCTTGAGAGATTCAGTTCGCAGATTGTGGAAATCACTGTCAACATTGAGAGATTTCAAATATAAATGAGGAACAGTGGTATCTTTCTTCAAAGTTTAAACACATGAACCAAGAAATAAGATTATATGCACAGCTGACCTACCCCAATATTTAGATCATCAGACGTATGACAAAAAAACAGAGCACTACAAAAGAATTAATGAGTCTTGTCCTATGGTTATCATATTTGCAGCCTAAACAAGTTCTTGAGGCTAGTAACTAGTTACATGCATAGATTGAGTTGAGAGTGCACTGCTGCAGCAACAGAACGTGGTCTGCTGTAACATCTGGTCCATCTCATAGTGTAGAGTGTGAGCTGGGAAGGGCAACACAATAACTGGTCACTTCTCTGACCATTATAGAGATCTAAAGGCTGAGGTGAGGTAAACAAATCACTGGATACATTTGGTTACTGCTATTAAAGCATGAATTAGCAATTTCTTACCAAAACTCAATTGTTTCAGTTATGCCAGCAAGTAGCACTTTCTATTTAGTTTGAAGAACACAGTCTTAATGGCTAAGAGAATAAGCTAACATTTGGTTACACACTACAGCCACTTCAGTAATCAAGTAGTAGTGCTACAGTCCCACTGATCGCCAACAGTCCGAAAAAGGTTCAGGAAAGTTGACATAAGCCATCACAGATCAAGTGGTAGTACTAGCAAAGTGTCTTAAGTCTAATGGCAGCAAATTAAAGAACCATCACAGATCACAAGCAGTAGCAGTAGGACAGTGATGTTAAAAAAATGGTTAATTCAGGATATAGCTAATGCTGGTAATGGTTAATTACTAGCTACCAGTATATAGCTGACAATGATGTCTACCATAAAGAAAATGCAGCAGGACAGTCAACAAACAAAATATAAAGATGTAAATTTCCATGCATTAGCTTTGCCATTGCAGCAACAAAACCATCATCATTGTTATTCCATTAGATAGCTATATCTATATGGTAATTGCTATGTCAGTAACAAACAAACCTGACCACAACAGCCAACACAAGGAAAGAGATATAAACACATTTGACACAAGGTTTGATTCCTCACAGTTTAATAGATAGAGGTGCTCCAAAGTTCTGTCAGTTTAAATGAAACTCAAGTTCAGAAACAGTTCAGGCAGTTTAACTGAAACTGTCAGTTTTAGAGCAACTGGCAGAGCTACATTGATCAAGTATTTAGTGTCCAGTTACTGAACCATTGCTACAGATAATCATGTTTTTTCGTCAGCCCATACACTACACTTGAGAATAACATCAAATTTGTGTATTGGGTTATAGGTGAAATCCATATTATCTAAGTGGCTTCAGACATTCAGTTTCAAATTCCAACAACAATTTAAATTAAGCTTTGAAGTTTGACAAAAATGCTGCCCTTCAGACATTCAGTTTCAAATTCGACAACAGTGGCTGATGACCATTTTAACTAAGTGATTACTGATTAACTGTTTTTCTACTATCAGCAACATGTGTTTCACCAAATGCAGAGACAGTAGTACATATGCACTATGATATAGATTCTCTAGTAAGCACACAGTAAAGAAATATGTCCTTTAATATCACACTTCAGCAAGCATGTTATATGCACCATAGGAGAGTGTTTTTGTGAGTAATTAAAAACAGTCAAGATGCCAAGTACATGTAGACACTATATGTAACACCGAAATACATTAGTCCAGATACAAGTGCAGAAAACACAAGTGCAGCAGCCAAGCCACAGCCAGCACCCACCAGTAGCAGTCGACATACACATCAGTAAATGGAAGATAAGCAGAGCAAAGAGGCATTGCTACACTGCTACTGTAGCAGTCAATATTCAGGTCATTCAGCTCAAGTGGCCCAAGCCATCATAGATACAATATGGTCATCGTAATAACTAATAAGAACATGTCTTGATATATTATTAGAGGGTATATTTAGACCGATCTTAACAATTGACATGACAGACAGGCAGCAGGTAGTAATCCTTGAGGAAAAAAACAATCCTAGAGGGACTAATAAGAACATGTCTTGATATAAAAGCAGTCAATATGCCTTAATTCAGAAACTAAATTAAATATGTTGTGCAAGAGTCCACAGGAATTTAACCAACCTGATAGCTCATACTTGGAGCACACACTTTCAGACCAGGTGATCCTAAGAAATAGGGAATGTAACGAGCAAAATAATCGTGGAGTTTGGCATCTTGGAAAGTGGCAAGCACAGTCACTTCCTTACGGTCCATGTCGTATGCTATCAGCTTATAGGTCAACTGCTGAAAAAAGAAAAGCACATTGCAATCTTGATGAATGTCAACCACAATATAGTGTGGCATGTCTTCTGTTTCTCCAAAGACATCCAAAGAATTCACAGTCCCCTTCAACACCCATTCCTCTGTATCATAATCATGAAGAACCCAGATGGATAGTATGTCATTAATTTCATCAACCGACTTTATAGTCACGCAATGTAGGTGCCCATGGGATTGACCTAAATAATGTGCACTAGCCATGCCTGGCACAGTGATGATCCTTTTTGCCTTCCCTTGTAAATCTACAGCAAGTATGTGCATTCTTTCTAGGCCTACAGCAAGTATGTGCTTTCTATCTAGGCCCCAAACTATCATATGTAGCAGGCCATTAACAAAGGCACAATGATAGTCGAGAAAGTCTAGTTTAAACTGATTATGCCAGCCTTTCAGTTGCGCTTGCTCATTCCGTTCGACAATTTGGCTTTCCAACTGCCCTTGCTCATTTTGTTCATCAATTTGGCCTTCCAACTGCCCTTGCTCATTTTGTTCATCTATTTGGCCTTCTAACTGCCCTTGCTCATTTTGTTCATTAATTTGACCTTGCAACTGCTGGAACTGCCCTTGCTCATCAATTTGGCCTACCAACTGCCACTGCACTTGCTTATTTTGGTCCATTTGGAATTGCAACACGGATCCATTTAAGACTACGACTTGTGACGGCCCTTGCTCATTTAGTCCATCAATTTGGCCTTCCAACTGGTTTTGACTCCAAGTCCCAGCTTCAGACGAGTAAACATGCAACGACACTACCTTCATCTCAACATCGGGTATCTGGAACTGGACCAAGTGAAAGAGAGAGGACAAGGCCGGATCGAAAGCCAAATAGGTATGGCTTAACATTACACGGGAGCCGCAAGCAGGGATGCCTAACCATTCCTTTGTGGATGGATTGCACACGAAGTAGTCACTAACCGATGCTTGATTGTTCTCCCGACGATGCCCAAAAAGGATAAGACCGTTGCAGGAATCCAAGAAGAAGAAGGTCCTGATCCTAGTCATTTCCGTCAGGAAGGAGAAGGAAAAAGGCACGGACCTCGCTGTCAGGTCGACCAAACTGAAACTATAGTCCTCCTCACCCTCAGCTGTCTGGACGAACAGTCCTTGCATGGGTTGGCGGAGCTTCTCGCGGATGGCAGGATCGGCGATGAGGTCACACCAGCCCTTGGAGACGCACTTGAAGCGGCAGACGGACTTGGCAGGTACACGGGAGAGGATCTCCACCAGGGGGCCTTCAGGAAGGCCGGACGCTGCACCGGCGGTCATCTTGGAGCAGCCCTCCATGCCTCGCTCAGAGAACAATCTGTGAACAGTGGGTACCGAGCCAGTGAGATGGTGGCGTGAGGGGGTGCGCGGAGGAATCCGGAAATGCAGCGATGGAGAGGCAAAGGGGCCTTACCAGACACCGGAGATGGTTGTGTTGGACGGCAGCGGAGCAGGTGCTGTTCGACGGTGGCGGCACAGGGCAATCTGTGTGAAAAATGGGGACCGATCGAAATGGATGTGTGAGGGAATGCAACGGGGAAAATGCAGGAATCGGGAGGCAAAGGGGTGCTCACCAGACACCGGAGATGGTCGCGGTCGATGGCGCCAGAGAAGGGGGTGCCAAGGCTGAAGATGGAATCCGATTGGAATGGGGATTTGGGGGATTTCTGAACCCTAGGAGCCGCCCGCACCAGAGCTCGTCAACTCGGTGTCCATGGAGACGAGAGAGAGGCTGGCCATGCGAGCAAATGAGCTCTCGGTGGAGTGGTGTGTCATGTTAGTAGAGAAGTTTGGGCTTCATGCAAATTTAGTTTTTGGACTGGGCCGGGAGCCTGAGTTAATGGGCTACAAAGTTTGAGTCGGGGTTGTCTTCTCTTCTTTGTTCATCTACAGCGTAATGTTTTTTTTTTTCAGAAACTGTGTGGTGTGGTCCGTGTGGATGCCTAGAGTGACTGATAACTTGCTAAATTGACACATCTCATAATTCCAAGATTTATTAGTCGCAAAACTATCCTGTATTTATTTATTTATTTAAAAATATGTGAGTTTATCTTCATACTGTTGACGTTGGTGCTTCGCCTGATCAGTAAAACACGCAATCAGGCATGATTAGGGTGGCATCAGTTTTTGTAAACAAAATCTATTTTCGACCTAATCAAAAAGATAATGTCATTATTTATTATCATTATATCTTTGGTAAATAATCTGCCATTGTTACTGATGATTGTTAAAACCAAGGACGAGGCAGTTACGTGACACTTAAATCATTTGTCATTCTCAAATATGTTAATAGATAACGACGGCATTACAAAACCCAATTTCACCTCAACGTGTGGCTGGCCTGACAAAATGTTGTTAAGAGCGAGTCAATGGATCGGAGAAGCTGTCTACTCTTTTTTAGACAAAATTGTTAATTAATATCTATTGTACTGACACATTCTTTTGCTTATATATACTGTGCATGAAAGAAAACAAACAAGCAATAACTTATTATATACTGTATTACTTCAGTACCGTGGAGGAACTGCAACGCATTATCCACGCCACACAAACAGCCACACAAACAGCCAAGCCTGTCTAGTTAGCTCTCAAACAGAATCTAATCCCTGATTACGTTACAAATCTCTTATTACAACATAAAAAGGATAAAAAGTAAGACTTTCGTTTGGCGCGGTAAAATTTTGTTTCACCTTGACTCTGCCCCTCCGATCCCCGCATGGTTGAAAAAGAAACTGCCGCACCTTGTGTTCCCTGCCTCATAAGAAAGGAAACTGTGATCCCCTCCCTCCGTAAGAAAGCAACAACAATGTATATGGACCAAGTAGTCCATAAGGGTGGGTCCAGTATCAGTTGGCTGGTACTATAAATTTTGCCACAATGTATATGGACCAAGTAGTCTGTAAGACATGACCCACTTGTCATAACAAACACATAGAGAGAGGGATGGAGAGAGAGAGTGTTTAATATTTTTTATTACTTATGGGCTGCCCATAAGACTATGGTTACCTGATACTATGGACATTTATGGATACCTTCCACAATGTTTTTAGGTAATTTGGTAGGAAATATTTTAATCCTATGGACTACCTTATGGCAAACATTGGTAGCGGCGTTTCCGTCGACGGCGGCGCCTATGGTGACTTCGAGAATCTCCAGATCCGCCACGCCCAGTCCTTCTGGAGGTGCTCATAGGGGTAGGGTTTTGCGTGCGTGTATTCATAGAGGTGAGTGTGCGGCGCGTGTTGTGAGCGTCTGTCTTGTACTGTGTAATTTAAAAAAAAAAAACATTATGGTTGCTCTAATCCCTCCCTTCCGTAAAAAAAATTTTGCTACCTAGGCTACCCACACGGGTCTTCCTCCTCGCGAAGCGTGTCTCCCATCGTGCGATACCGTGGTTCCCCCGCCACCTGGTGATGCTGCCGCTTCGACCTCGGCTCCAGCCTCCACATTCTGTGAACCATCGATCAGCCTGACGACAGCCGCGGCCGCCGGAGTTGCGCTGCCGACCCAACGCCCACGATTGTCTTCTACTGCCCCGATGCGACGCAGCAGATTCGCTAGGTGTTCCAATAGCTTCTCATCCCTTCTGGTTTCTGCTGGGTGAAAGTACGAAACCGATCATCGAACCCTAATCTTCCAACGCTGCCGGTCGCCGCCACTTCCAGGATTGCCGCTGCTGGGTTCCATGAAAATAAGATTGATCGGGTAGCAAAAAGTGGCAGTTTCTATTTGGCCTCTACGTTTAGCACGGTTTGTCTTGCAAAGTTCAGTCCATGCAGAGTCAAAATCTTACTTTACAATTTAGTAATTTGTCGTTTACATTAGCTCATGTGTTTCTTTCTTTGACAAAAAGAAACTTTCTACTTTGATGCCATGCTTGTGGCTATACATATATGTTGGTGGGAAATTGCTTAATTGGTTTAAGACAGGAGATAGATGAATACCCACGCTGGAGAGCAGGAAGGGTATGATTCTCAGCCTCGCCCCTGGACAATTTCCTTATCTTGGAAGCAAGAAGATAACTGGAAGAAAGGAACATAAATGTAATTTTGTTTCCCCATGAATCCTTTTGAACAGCTGATCCTGTGTGGTTTGAGTAGAGTTTTTTTTTAATCTTCTAATGTTTTTGGTTTTAGTAGATGACATCCTGATCGAAGCAAGGGTTTGTAACGCAGGGCCGCAACCAACATTCAGGAGGGCCATGAATCAACTTTCAGGCCACAAAGGTATAATAATCGTAACCTGCCCTGCTATATCCATTTTCTATGCAGCCAAAAAAATTATCAAGCATTAAGTATGAATGATAACTGATTTAAAAGGAACTGGATGCTAAATAATTGCTTCTAATCTGGCAACAGAGAACCATATGGTTGTCAAATATGAATGGAAGTTTTGAACCACCCTAATGAAGGCCGTGGCGAAATGTTTGTCTCTTTTTTTTTTTTATAAAAGGAAGGTATATTAAGCATCAAGACAAGTACATCCTCCCTATTACAAACTGAACAACGAAGAAAAAAAGAAAATTACAATTGAGTCCCGCAAGATCCAATCTCATCTTCCTCGTCTCCGATCTCCCGCCGCCATCAACACCACCACGACGATCCATGTCCACCTTTGCTTCCGCCAAGAAACACCAAGCATTGGAAAAGCCGCATCATCCATCGCCCAGATCACCAAGCGAATCGATTCCGTTGAAAGAAAATCGGCCAGCCCCTTGGCAAAAGAAAAGAGGAAAAGAAAATCCGCCCCCGCAGCCCGAGGACCAACGGCCGGGAAAAACATCCACCACCACGGGAAACCCGGCGACGAGGAAGAACCATAGACCCATGAGGATTACCGAAGAGCTCACATACCCGACATCAATTATTCGCCCGCACGTAAGACGCAAAGATCCACCGGTACCCGGAGACTTTTATTTGCGTGCGTGGCGGCATACCACCGAACCCTAAACTCCATCGGACATGGAGAGACACTAACCCTAAGAACTCGATCTAATAGGAAAAACTTATGGAAAAACAATGGATCCCCACTCCGGCCTCGGCGAGGATGATGGGGGGAAGGGAGGGGACCAACGGTGGTAGAGGCGGGACGGGGCGGCGCGCGGCTGCTGCCCTAGCTCGTGTCTCTTACAAAACTAAAGCTCACACGGTTTGGAAAACCCCCGCGAAATACAGAAAGCTGATGCCGATCCAGATACAGAAAGGCCTGCAATATATGGAAACAAAAAAACGAAATGTTTGTCTCTGATACAGATATCTATAGATTGGTCCCATCTGCCCTTCATTGCCAGTGCAAAACTGATCGCGCCAAGTATTGACTATGCACATGTACTGAACATCTCTAGAACGGAACATATACAACATTGTATATTGCAATCAACTACCTCATGCTTTGTTGATTTATATTTTAGATAAAATCATGAAAGAGATTTTTTCTATTTCTTGCTTGAAAATTAAAAAAACTATTTCTTGCTTGACTTTGCTGAGAAGTTTTTTTTATTTAGAACTGCTTTTTGCTGAGAAGATTCAGAAATCCTTTATTGTTTGTTTGAAATCACATGGCTGAAGGATCCATAACGTTCGACACAATTTTGATATGTACGTTTTGAATGGACTTCACTTTTTAGTTCAAACCTTTATATGTATATATCTGAGCCTTTTTGTTCAGGTAATTGGATGTAGAGGGGCTTCTAGCCCTTTGTCAATTTTGCATGTATTTGGGAGGGGGTCTAAGGTGCATGAACCGGTCAAGTTATCTGTCCTCATAACCACATATCAGACGTTGCTCAACAGACCACCAGTTGGGAACTGTTTTCCTCGTGTCCTTAGGAAGGCATATTTCACAATATTATTATCTTATCATGTGAACCATATTTTTGGAATAAAAGTTAGCTATCCCGTAGCAACGCACGGGCGCGATACTAGTCAAGGATAAATTAACAAATGCAATACAGCCCAAACAAGGCACACCAGGGAAGCAGCAATTACTGACTGCAGCAGTTGAATCGATCCGCCGACTCAGTGTGGTTCTAGTAACATATAAACTGTATGTGATATGGAAGTTTGGTTTTACCATCATACATGCCAGCAGCGGTCACAAGAATCACACTTGAGAATACAACAATCAGTTGGATATACATAGTTACACACTATATGCTACAGCCATATGATGATTAGTACTACTACTCAGCATGAGACAGCCCTTATTAAAGCTGCCCTAGCCTACCGGTGTATACATCGCCTTTACCCCATTGCAATATCGGGAAATCTTCATGCAAGTCTCTGGTCCAGAGAAGCCGAGTAGCTCTTTACAAACCTCCTCATCGACAGTAGCTTTAGGATCAAAGTTTATATTAATTGATTTGAGCACTCCCGCCAATCCCAGTAGTCGTTTCACAAATATCAAATCACAACCTGCTCCTCTCAATCCACAAACGGTCAGTTCCTGGAGAAAATTCAGGAAGAGCTCCTCACTTTCCCAGTCTTTCTCCTCATGACAAAGACAATCTGGTGAGCAAGCAGCTCCTTCCTGACATGAGAGGAGCATAAACATAAGATCAGTTAACTGCTTAATAAACTTTAAAATGGCTATTCACAATAGGAACAACATTAGAAATAGGAAATGATTTCTTTAGATGGCAAATTTGGAGATGGACAAGGATTTCTTTCTCTTTCCTTTTTTATTTTTATTTTTATTTTTTTATAAAGAAGAAAGGAATTCCATTGGTAGGAACTATGACACTGTATGTGGATGAGGTCCAGAGTACTCCCATGATACAGATGTGCTTTCTCTACTGGACATTCAGAGAAATGAAGTGGATGAGATCATCAGATCAAGCAAAAGGAAGTCAAAAGATACAGGTGACAAAGCTCTGGCTAATGGACATTCAGAAATATGAAGTGGATGAGAGCAGAAGGAGGAAGGCAAGGCACATGTAGCATTTTTTGCATGGTAAGGTAAACAGTGAGCTTAGGAATTATGTTGCCTATGAATCTTGTATACTTGACTTGATAATATTCTCCAGAGTTGTGTGTTTTGAAAAGGAAATGTAGCCAATTGCAGAAATGAGTTTGTACTGTGTAGAAAAAGAGAGTTACAGAAAAGAAATTCACAAATTTATGACAATCACAAATAGTGCATAATTGATGAATTTAGCTTCTTAGGGTTTCAACAGAGCCTTTAGTGTGGCACCATGAGAAGTACAATCAGCTTTAGTACTAATCCTGTGTAAAGCATAAGATTAGTTTATCATGTGATGCCAGCGAGCAAAATATGCACTGACACATAATAGTACCCAAAGTACTCCTGCAACTTTCATTGTACTTTTTGGAATAGTAACACATAGCTGCTAGAGTATATGCATACACTACATCTTGAAATAAAACATGAAGCAAATTAGAGAACATAACTCCAGAACCATTGGTCAAGCATTTGTGCACCAAATAAAAATAACCCACCACTTTCCAAGAAACCAAAGTATACGATAGGTGATAAAGTGAAAAATACCTCACATATATCTAGAAACAGACTTCTTATCCTAGTAGAAATCTTAAGGAGATGGAATACACAAGAGCCAATAGCATGTCCATGTGTTGTTAGGCTCAGGTCTAATTTCTTAACCAGCAGCGAGGGCAGGCCTTCCATGGAGTACTGGAAGTAAACCATCTTCTGCAAATTCATAAAAGGCCACAAGAAAGTTTCATATGCAGCAAGCAATAAAGCAACTTTTCAGAATAAAGGATTTCTTAACAAGGGATAAACGTTACAAAATGCTGCAAAACTACTTCAGACTTGTTCTGCTGAGTAATAGCACAGAAGATCTATCGAGTAAAGAATCACAATTTTTTTTCACAACAGAGTAACCGAAGTTCATTACCATGAAGCAATGAAGTTACAAGTGTTAGGTTTGAGCCTACAGTGACACTGAGAAATAGTAGCGAAAGCCTTTGAACAGACAGGTTTCAGCTAGCTCAGCAAACTCCCCAAGTAGACTTACTTAAATAAAGCTAGTAAAGGGTCACAATTACTAGAGAACTACACACTCACAGTGTTTGAGCCTTAACTGAGTTGAATATGCCCACTACCCTCCACTCTTGAACTCACATCCTTGGCTAAATTTTACAACTATACCAACGCATCTACGCGAACAACTGACAAAAGGATTTTATATAAGAAATTAGGTGTGCCTAAAAGCTGTAATTCGTGGTCATACAAGAAAGTAGTGTTTGAAAATATGATATAAGTTGGGGAATGGCATGGACATATCACATATGTAATACCAACGCACCAATTGAAGAAAACGCTGTCCATCATTGAAATGTCATGGACATATCCCACAAACACCGATAATGCATAGAAGAACACAACGGTGTGCGAAAATAATGTAAAGAGGCAGGCTTCAACCTCTATTAAAATCTAACAAAAGAAGGGTTGATGGAGTATCCTCAAAAATTTATCTATGAATAGGAACACATGGAGATTTTACTATTATCACAATTACTTGTACCTTGTTATTATTTTTTAATGGTTGGACATTTATTGGGTTTAATCTATAGTGTACCTCAACTACTTTGAACTAAAAGACTTTGTTGGTATTGTATCTACCCATGCTGATAATTAAATATCCTACTGAACTTATTTCCATTCAGCCCATTCCCATTTGATAAGAAACTTATTTCAATTTCCAAAATAAAACATCCAGGGGAAAATAAGGCAGCATTGTTATCTAGCATGATTTTCAATTATTGACATGTTACACCATCATGGATGGTACCAACATCAATACAATCTTCTCAACTCGATAATGACAGTATATAATTAGAAAATGAAGTGTTGTGGGGATCTCCCCACAGTTTTTTGCCTTCAAAAAAATAATGACAGTATATAAGAATAATTCAACAGTCTTCTCAACTACTGATACTGAATTCTTGAAAAAAGACTTTATTTTTATTAACAGGACAAAGGTATTATAAATTTTCCTTTTTATTAACAGGACAAAGGTATTATACTGGAAGGTTGTACTGAGCAATATTTAAGTAAGGAGAAGTTTGGAATCCATGATAATGGGCATATACTCACAATTGGATAGATGATTGTAATGTCAAGAACAGGGATCTTCTTAAAGCGTTGTAATAGCTTCACAATGCCCTGATTGTACTGATGTTGAGTCGATCCATACCATGCACCTGCGAAGTTGGTCCCCAGTGTCTGTAGCTGTGCCAACTCACCCAGCTGGACCCACCTTGGATCATATTCATCAAGCCACACGAACGTTTGCAAAACCGGAGCAGTGATTTCAGCCACGGGTTGCCTCTTGAAGAAGCAATTACAGATAGACAGAGATTTCAGCATTGACGACACAACGGTGAGCTCCTGCAACCCTTTCAGATTACACAAAAAGCATACTGACGAGTGACTCTGAGCAGATACTAAGATTGGACACCCCTCGAGCGTCGGAGAGAAAGAGTAGCCGCAGCGAAGGGCAACGGACTGACGAGAAGGTGTCGCCGATATCAGAGGTGCCTTGGAACTGGACGTGCTTCAGAACTAGCTCGGTGAGCTTTGTGAACACGCCCGACGGTGGAAGCGCGAGGCGAAGGTCACCTAGGTGTAGGCGAAGCCGTTCAGCCCTGTCGAAGCAGGGCAACTCAATGGCGTCGGCTATCTCCTCCCTCTTCCGATCCTTAGGTACCTCGTTCCGGAAACAGAGCATGCCAGTGAGACGGGGGCGCGGCGAGGCGGAGTACCACGGCCGTGTCCCCGGGTCGGCGTCGTTGGCGACGATGTTCAGGTTCAAGATAGCGGGGGCCGAGTGTTGAGCCAGCGCCCGCGCGCGCGGCGGCAGGCGAGGCAGCGCGCGCGCCGGTTTGGAGGAGCCGGAACCGTAGCGCCGGGAGGTGCGCCCACAGGCGGCGCCAGCGGTTGGTCCGTGCGCGGGCTGGTTCGGCGGGGAGTGGGAACCACAGCTCCGGGAGCTGCGCCCAGAGGCGGCGCCAGCGGCGGAGAGGACGCTGGTCCGCGCGGCGGTGGCGGCGGACTGGAGGCCGCTGAGGATGTAGAGGAGGACGTCGTCGGGTAGTGTGCTGAGGAGGTCCTCCCCTCGCTGCTGCCGCCACCTTCGTCACTGCCGCCGGTGAGATTCGGGGAGGGAGGGTTGGGGGCGTGCGGTGGTTTCCACCGGATATGCAGAGCGCCGCCCGGAATTCATCCCAAAGTTCACGCATCTTCAATCCAACGACGCCGCCCCGAGATCACCTCCACCGATGGTTGTGTTAGATCTCTCCGGGGTTCGAGATTTGGCCGCCGACGAGAATCGAGATCGCCGTGGCGCTGCCAGCAACGGAGCGTTGGGGTTTTAGGACGGAGAGTTTCGTAGGCATAAGAAAAGAATTTCGGGGGTGAAAAGTAGCAGAAAAAGAGAGAGAAAAGGAGCTCACTCTTAGGCTTCGTTTGGCATTGCTTGCATTGGCGGGTATCGGGGCTGAAACCCGGTTTCCGACAGATTCGAACCCACGCCGTGTTCTCACACACGTGGATCCACAAAGTGCATTTGGGTGTCACGGGGTTTGGGGAAAACCCGCTCCACCCAAGCCGATCCAAGCGTGAAGAAAAATCCTCACCCGACGCCGGGACTGTCTCTCTCGCGACTCCAGCCGTCTCTCCGTCTCGCGACTCGCCGTCTCGCTTGGAGTCCGCCACCGCAAGCCCGCCTACTCCGCCGGCGAGGGAGCCACCACAGCGCGGGTACGTGGCCTCTGTCTCCTCCCTCGGCTCATCCCCACCTTCATCCCCTTCTCTCACCTTGCTTCGTTGTTAGGGTTTGGGAACATGGCGGCGGCGGCATGGATTCCTGCCGGCGGCAGTTGTCGAGCTTGAAACGGGTATTTTCTCCGCCTCCTCCTCGGCCTCATCCCCTTCTCACCGGTTTCATTTTTTTTTTACACAGAGGCGGCAACAGGGCATCCGTTTCCATCTCTTTTCTTTCTCCTCCGACTACGGTTTTTTTTTTTTCCTGCTACTACTCTGGCAAGTTCGGGACCTGCTGTGGTCTAGGATCCATCTCGCCAAGAACGCTTTCTTTTCCAGCTTTGGCCAGATCTCCCTCCCTCTCTCCGAATTAGTAATTGCACTATTTACTGGATCAATTATTTATAGCATACATGCATGATGTGTCACTATTTATAGCAGTACAAATTTAGTATACTCCTATATGTCAATTTAGTATCTCAGAGCTGTTTAAGTTCATGATAGAAAACTTTTGGAAAAAGGAAAAAGTGCTTCCTAGAAATTTTAGCCAGTTAAAAACTTGCATTGGGTATATCACGAGATGAATGATGAAATGAATTTAAGCATTGAGCAATTTTCTGAAGATAGTTAGTCAGTTCCGAGGAAAAGTTACTGCTAGAGGCAAGTGCACCCTAGCTTGTCAGTTTCATTTATTTATCTCTTCTTTGTTGGCAATAGCAAACTAGTATGGCAACTCTGTACGCAGCAAACTGATGCATATATATGTACATATATGATGCATATATATTTATGATTCATGCTATGTCGCCTGCGATCTTCCTTCTATTTTCTTCATTTCATGTAGAATTCTTTTCAGTAACTGTTAACAGTGTAGCTAAATTTTATTCAAGATCTGTTCTTGATGCTTTTTATTTTCTTCCCACTACAATTTTACTGCCTCCTGGTCCTAGTGGAGCTGTAGAGGTGGTTGACAGGTTTATCCTTTGTGTTCTTGATTGGGTCTTTCCGGAAACTAGTATAACCAAACAGGGAGGGCAGGGATTGGTTTCGTAGTATAACCAAACAGGGAGACCTGTTTCTAAATTCTACTTCTCCTGAGTCCTTGTTACACTTTGTATTATACAGTATACAATATAACACAAGAAATAGTTGTCAAATGATTTACACTTAGAAGACATATAGCTGTTTATCCTTTGTTACATTCTGCCTTATAACAAGATTTGTCCATATATACATATAGCCGTTTAAACTAATGTGCAGTGGCTGCTATCTGTATTTCTTTACACTTAGAAGACATTTTCACTTTGAATTGATTTAGACATCTCTTTATACTTAGACCAGCCAGGTAGAGCTACTGCAGCAAGACCTAGCTCACATGCTGGTCCTGCTGTCTCTGATGGGGAAAGAAGGCTCAGAAAGGACAGAAGGAAGCTGTTGTCGCTGATGGGCGAAAGGATTTTCGAAAAAGCAAAAGAAGGAAGATGTAACCCACATGATGTCTCAGTATCTGAAAGTAAAAACTAAGCAAGTGGAATGTGAGGCTGAAGAGAAAGCAAAGGCGGGATCAGGAGCAAGTGATTACTCCATCGCTTAAAATGCATTGGTGGCATCAACAACATGATTGAACTCACTAGAAATGGATAAGGAAGAAATGGTTAGTTTTTAGTTTTCTCTTTGAATTTGCTGGCACTTTCTTGTTACTTTCATGAACTCACTAGAAATCTTTTGGTTTGAACTAGTATGCAGACACAAGGGAACTGAAGAACAGTGCTTCATTTGAGGTATGTTTAGTGAATGACAAGCATGGACAAGATAACTGCAGATTACTACCATTTGTGCATAGTATCTATTAAGTATAGGTTTATCATGGGTCAGAAGCTGAACTTTGGTATTCCTGTGTTGCACCAAGTTGAGGTAGATTTGTCTCTTGCATTGTTTGCTGCTTTTATTTTCTAAAATAAATCCGCTAGAATTAGTAATTGCACTATTTACTGGAGTAGCAGTATCTATGTCAATATCACCAACTGAATATAAGGCCAACATGTTTCATGTGTTACGCTGTGATAATGCTAACTGAATGGTACAGGCTTGTTGACTTAGGAGCACCTGCTTTCTGCCTTACCGGCTCATTTAGCAGTACGGAATGTTACGCTATGATAATGCTAACTGAATGGTACTGGTAGTCATACCATCCAACTTATACTATGCTGTTCAAAACCTGTGTATTCTGATAATGCTAATTGAATGCTAACTTGTCCTCAAACTTGTTATGGAAAGATATAGTATATTTTTGCTTATTCAGTCCTTGCTATACAAATCTGTCCTAAGACCAAGTTACTGCTAGAGGCAGTGCACCCTCTCTTCGGATTCATTTATTTATCTCTTCTTTATGCCATCTCTTCAGATGCAGCCTCTCTTCAGCAAATCTTTTAGCAATACAAGTGTACTGACTAAACCTATGAATACTTATTTGCAGGAATGGAAGTGAAAGTGCAATTTTCGTTTCAAGTGCTAGTCCTACTGGTTTCAGTTCAACTTCTTTCACATTTTGATCCATTCTTCGGCACTTATGGACGTTGGCAATATTTTTGTATATTTGGGAATCTTGAGAACATAATGTCTTGTTTCCTAGATTTGTATGCATGTGAAAGCTACCTAGTCCAATATGCTGATGGGCACGCCTTTGTTGCTTACCTTTGTGATTTGGTGAAGAATGAGGCACTTTTATCTTTTTGGTGAATGCTCTTGATTACATTAGATTTTTTGTTTCTGTATGTTTCAATCGTTGCTGCACCTTGCCATACAGTTTTTGTAATTTTTACAGATGAAAAATGGTTTCTGTTGCTCATTTCTTTTTATTTATTTATTTTTAATGAACTTCACTAGCACTTTTCTTAAACTGTAGAGCTATTTTCTTGTTCTTTGTGGTCTCCCACAGATCAGTGCAATAAGCAATGCAGCAGCAAGTTCAATTCGTAGCTAATCAAGTTAAAAAAAAAAAAGTCGTAGTTAATTTTCCTTGCTTCCAAATGGCCGATGAGGTTAAATGGATTTGAGCACCGTGCAAGTGCAAAGGGTGGGGATCGGGTGGAAGGCAGGGAATCACCCAATCCCCACGTGGGTAGCATTTCACGTGAGTTCTGCTCCCCTACTGCGAAACGAAGCCTTACGGAGAACTGGAGAAGTGTGGAACATTTCCAGGCCGGGCTGTATTGGGAAAAAGGCGGGATCATTTCGGTGTGATTCCAACTCGTGTAGCCCAATCTAACTCACGAATAATTTTTTTCTTTTTTTTTAGCTTCCTAAAGCCCGTCTCAATGGAAAGTTTCACCTCCCGGTTTCCAAGATGTAAATTTTGGCGTGAAATAGGCGTGCCTCCCCACAATGCACGGTTTCATAGGCTCACGAGGTCTCACAACCCCTCTCTCCACAAACCCTCTCTCATTGCATGGTTTAATTGCGTAGTTCCATGGTGAAACGCTATTTCTGTCTCAATGGGGTTTTCACACCGTTTCCAACACATGTGAGATGTGACACAAGAAACCTTTTTCTTTTTCTCTCTTAGGAGTTTAATGCAAAAAGTGAAGTTTTGATGATGTGCGCTACATTTAATGTGCATGTTAAACACTCATGAAACTCTCATTGAGACAGGCGCAAAAAATAGTTTTCATAAAAAACAATTAATAAATTAAAAACAATTTGTAATCAATAAGTTTTAAGTGACCAAGGGTCTATTTGATTGAGCTACGACCTGTGAAAAAGCTGATGTGATCATGTGAACTGATAGTCTGTGGAGAAGGTGCTGTCAAGCAAGTGTTATGAAAAACCGGTAAGTTGTTTGGTTAAAATAAGCATAAAACTTATCTCCTTTCTATATCTCCTTTGAAACAACTAAAAGGTCCTTTTTTTTTGAAACTATTTTGAAAGGCCAAAAGCAGGGTCTAAGGTGCTTCCAAAGTTGTACCTAGATAAACAACTGCTTTTGAAAAAGCAATATGGCTTACACTTCTTTGGTTGGCTTTTGACCCTTTAGAAGTGGAAGCACTTGGCAAAAACCCAACCAAAATTTTTAGCAGATTTGATGGGTCATGCAACAGTTTCAAAATCACAATCTTAAAAGAGAATAATTTTGTGTTACGAATCCCTAACTATTTTCGAAACATCCGACGACTTTTTATATATAGTTTCTATCTTTTATATTCTTGCGCAGTTGCATCATTTTTCCTATGTACAAAAGATTGAGAGTTAAGATTAGAAGTCGTCGTTGGAGAAGTTTTTTTTTCAATCTTTTCAATAGATCAAAGTTGTGATTGAGATTTGAAAACTCTTGGCGATGCTCTAATAATGGTGTAACCGTGTAAGTGTCAGTGTCATTTCAAACAAACTGGCTCGTCTATAACCACATCGAGATCAGGCACCATCACTTCAATATGCTAAGAGTATATATTTGACCTCAGTGAACACATGCTGCTAGCTTCTATTTCAGCAAGCGTAAAACATTTCTTACGCTTGCTTCACTCTTTGCGCTGATGAAATTTGAAATGGACATAGTTTTTCTGTGATGTTGATGTTGATGCTAATGTTAATTTATTGTGAGAGAAAATCATAGTTCCAGTGCTGAGAAGTATAAGTTCAAGCGAACATGGTCGTCGTGCAGGCAAAATGCTTGTCCTCTATGATTAGTCTAAAAACCTTGGTGTTAGAGCAGCAGCACCGCTGCACCAGCTAGGCAGCTAGCAGCGGATCAGCTGTTCTCTTCACAAGGTCGGTAGTGTTGTTGTTGTGGGCCCAAATTCTCCTCACACAGCCAAGGCCCAAGGGGTGAACGGAACCCAAGGCCCAAGAAGTGAGATCTATGGACACTGGAATATTACGGAAACATCACACAACCAGTTCTAAACACCTATCACTACCTATTTTAGCGATCGACAGTGAATCATCAACAGTGATGATATGCTCATCACTTTCGGTTGGAAACCAGTGGTGATGATGGTTTCTAGAATTCTAACAAATAGGGCAAGAAAAAGCCAAAAATATCTATGATGTGAAAGCAGTGCGGTAGGGGATGATCATTTTTGTAGTAGTGGGAGAGACCAATGGTGCTAACCTCAAAATGATGTTAATGTTCAAATTTAACAATCACACTACTCTACAGTCCAAAGGAACTTCAATACGCTATGAGGTCATGGCCACTACTTTCCGCTATTAAAGATTTCTTTAATAGAAAAAATACAGTGCTTACAATTATACTATAAAAAATAGGGATATTTGAATCCTTACCCTTACAATTTTTCATCCTTTGAAACTTGCCATTACAATTTAAGTAATTGGAAATTTACCCTTCTAACTCGCTTATCACATATCTTTGCCCTTTTGTACGCTTGACCCGTTGCAAGGCTCACCTCAGCGGTACGCCAGATCTACCCTACTAATGCACCAACTTAGTCGGGGCTACAAACTAAAACAAATAAATAAAAATTCAAAATATTTCAAAACGGACGGTTCAGATTAAATCTCACCTTTCTCTCTCTTTACTTCACTCATAATCCAAGGGTCATGGTTGATTGTGTCAAGCTAATCCCGTCCCACGCGCTAATCCCTCCCACGCCCCCGTCGCCGCGATTCACGCCCAGAATCAGAGCCTTCCAAAAAAAAAAAAACCCCCCTCCTACACGCTAATCCGCTCCTCGCTTCGCTTCTCCTGCCGCGATGGTGCGGCCTCACCTCCCACGCGCGAATCCCCATCCAACATCGTCGCTCCCGAATCTCCCGATCCGGGCCTCACCATCGTCGAGCGCCTCGATCTGGAGGGCGCCGCCATTGTTGTCTGCCGTTGTTGTCTCCTGACACAAGCAGGTCCAGCCGCGCCGCCATCGTTGTCTCCTAACCATCGCCGAGCGCCTCAGACCCTCAGTATGGAGGGCGCCGCCGCCATTGTCTCCTCACGCAAGCTTTCCGTTGGCGCGGAGGAAGCAAGTACCTGGAGAATCCAAGAGGAGGGCGCCGATCTCCCCCTCAATAGGTGGAGCCTTGGAGGACTGTGCTGATCACGCATTGCCGTCAGGCGGCGACGGCGGCACTCGGGGTGCCGGCTACCGCGGCGGCCATTGGAGGAGTAACACAGGTTAAGATGATATCGCCTTGCTCCATTCTAATCTGCACTCCACGATCTCTTGTTGAATCAGTGCACTCCGCAAATACTTCATGATCTTTGTTTTCCCCGTCTGCCGGAGAAGGAAGACGAGAGCGCGGCCTTCTTCGACCAGTCCACGCTCCCGGGCAACACGCAGGTCTGCAACGGCTCCGGCGTGGAGGCCGCCGGCTTCGCGGATGCCGCGCGGGCGCTCGTCGCCGACCTCGCGGCCGCCGTGCCTCGTAGTGCGTCGAGACGGTCGGGGAAGCTGGTTGCGCGCGGTGCCTCAATGTGGCGGTGGCAAACATTGATGGGTGCCCACTGAACTCCGACGGCCGTGCCGTGGACGCCGGCTGCTTCATGAGATACTCTGATAGGTCTTTCTTCCCAGCGAACTCGACCGTGGACCTCGCCATAGTATACTTGCGCTCCGGTGAGTTCATCTCTGTTTTTGCGTACTAGATACTCGATGAATTGCCTGCTAGAGTGATGAATTAACCTAGGCTTCCATGTACTAGATACTCGATGAATTGCCTGCTGTTCTATGACTGCTGCTGCTGTATGTTGGATGAAAGTAACTTTCCTTAAGCTGCACCTGCCTTGCAGTGCTATATCAGGTGGAATCGTTGATAGAGCAATTGAAGCAGAGGACAGGAAACATGGGGATTTCATGAGGATAGTAAGTTAATTCCCTATTATTTTCTCATGGGAGTGATTAATGTGAATTTTGTTCTCAGTTTTGCTCAGATTGTTTGAGTTTAATCCCTATTCACTGTGGTTACGATTTTATTCAGGATCATGTTTAAGGATACCTTGCATTGTCAGGCAAAACCAAGACCAACTTTGCTACAGCTGTTTCACTATGGGATGCGGACTTTTATGTTAAGGCAAAACCAGATTCTTGAGACTGCATTTAATAAGGAAACAATTGGCCTCATCACCAGGGTGCAGTATGTCGACATACATACAACTGTTTAAATTCTTGAAGCAATCCAGTACCAGGTGATCACCCAGTACCAGTTTCAAGCATTGAGATTTACTTCATATAAGCAAGCAATAATGGGATGATAAAATACTTCAAATTGTGGAGGCCCCTTATTTTTAAGTTTTTGAAGTATGTCATATCACTCCTTGAAATGGCATTTCAGAATTGGCTCGGGGCTGAGTTATAAGAATGTTACAAGGCTGTTTCTTGCCCTAACTCCAGAGTTGAAGCTGAAGCTATCTATGGGGTTCAGCACTACCTTACTCACCGGTCAGCAAATCTGAAACATGTTCTTTTCAGTTTTTGACTCTTTTACTCCACTTCTGAATGTGTACCAGATTGTAGGGACTCCCAGAAACAATGCTTGAAAACTGTGTTGGTGTGTTGCAGATAATCCAGTACATCCTGAAATTGGGATGTCTCACCTTGGGCAATGCAAATCTTCCTTTACAAGTAGATCTCTTATCTCATATGATCAAGTTTACAGGGTCTCAAATATAGGGATGTTCTTGGAGACTTTATTATGCCTTGTTATGCATGAGTGTTTATATATGATCATATACAATTGCGTGAGACTTTTGATTGTTTTCATGTGCATCCGAAATAAATATACTATTTTTAAAAGTTGGTGTGACTGAGAAAGATGAGAAACATGGCTCTCACCAGTTTTCTAATATTTTTTCTTGGAGGTTATTTGATTTGTCATGCGACTTAGAGAGCAACAGGAGTAGAAATTTTATTCGCAGCTGATTCTAACAGAAAAGTGTCAGAATGCTTCAGCAAGTCACACAGACATGTCTTAACTTAAATTTTTTGTGGTGGCTACTGTGTTGTATTCAATCCATGACCTGAAGTCAATTTTTAAAATATGTTAAAAGCTGCATAGAGTTTCTAAACCTATGGTTATTATAAGGTTCTTCCTCTGATTTGTTAATTGGTAACCTTGCAATATTAAATAATGTATGTAATTAGAATAATATAATGATTTTTCTTTTAATTGAAGATCCCGTGCATCATTTTCTCTTATTTGGCATTACTTATCTTATATTTAGTAAATTTCAGTCTGTTCTTACCGATCAGATGATTATGCAAGGATCAGATTAGTTCATCATCCATGATAGTTTTGTTTTGGTTGATTGATATGACAGGCCTATATCCAGAATCTTAAGACGAGCCAGATGAAGTTGGAGTAGCTAGAGCACAAACCTCCAGGAATGGAGTAGCTAGAGCACAAACCTCCAGGAATGATATTATAATAGATCAGGGTATCCATGACCAAATGCAACTATTTATATGATTGTTGTATCTAGCTTATATCATTGATTTCAGAGGAAACATTTTTTCAATGCTTGATAAATATTCTATAATCACTTGTTGTTTTCATGAGCATCCCAAAATAAAGCCGTTGCGTTAGCAAGGGCATTATACTAGTGAACATATAGTGTCCCGTATTGCCCCTGTACGAGGTCCGCCCATGAATCGCGGCCCCTGCTCACCGGTGTGGAGCACCACCACCGCGTGCGTGCTTTCGACATCCGCCCAGGCCGCGCCGCCATCTTCAGCGTTGCGCTGCGTGAGGTGCCGCTGTCCGCCACACAAGCTCGCTCCCCGGCCGCCTCGCAAGACTCGCCCACGCCCAGCGGGCGCCGCTTCGCTGGCCAGCCACCGCGCTCCTGTGCGGTCCGACCAGGGACGCTCCGCTATCTGCCGCGCTGCGCGAGGCGCCGCCGTTCGCCGCGGCGAGCTCGCTCTCCTCGGTCGCCTCGCACTCTTGCCCGCACCGCGGCTCGCTCGCCAGCCCGCGGCGTTGCGCGAACTCTCTCTGCTGTCCGCGTGGTCCGCGGGGGGGGTGGCAGGCGAGGGCGGCCTGCTGAGATAAACGCCGACCACCGCTATAGCATCAAGAAGACAACAAATCAACGACACGGCCTCGCTCGCTATCGCTCACCGTTTGGAAACGAAAATAATCCTACGCAAGGATCCATCCAAGTGCATGCAACGATGCTGACATGCATATCCAGCCAGTCGTAGCACGGGTAAAACCGCATGCGCTCGTGGAATCAAAGATGCCTTTCAACAACCACGATGGCTCTCACCGCTGCCATTGACGGGCAGGACTAGCGGCCGATCTCCCCTGCTGCACTGCCATCGGGAACACAAACCAGGGGCGATGGCGGCCATCGGGGCGGACGCACAGGCGGTCCGATGGCGGGCGGGCGAGGGCGGCCTGCGGGCATTAGCAGCTTGCATAACGCCGCAAACAAGGGCCGACGGGTGGCCGACAAGGGCCGGGCGACGACGGGACAGGGGCATGGCGGCATTGGACGGACGCGCGACGATTTGGGGACGATGACGACGGGGGCATATGGAGAGAAGCCGGGTGAGGCTGAGGCACAATTAAACCAGGGGCACAATACGGACCTATACTCAAATACAATGCCGCAAGTGAGCCGGGTAGCGAAAGATAATGAGAATAGGGCAAATGTCCGATAGAATAAGAATAGGAAGGGTAAATCTCCAATTACTTGAATTGTAAGGCAAATTTCCAAAGATAAAAAATTGTAAGGGTATGAATCAAAATAACCCTAAAAAATATAGATACGTCATAACTTCTCGGCGGGTGGTTCTAAAATTGTCTAAGTCAAACATTTTGAACTTTGACCGAATTTCTAGAACAACCAGTTAAGATTTATGTTATCAAATTAGTATCATTAGATTTATCATAGAAAATATTTTCATAAGGTGCTTAATTATTTTATATAAATATTATCACTCTTTTTTATATAAAGCTAGTCAAACTTAAAAAGAGTTGGCTGACATGGATTCTAGGAATTGATTTATTCCGAGATGGACAAGTTGTTCGGGTGATGACTGATTTTGACTGATTTAATAGTATTCTATGGGGGAGAATAAGTTGAAATAAGATAAGCTAAAACAAGCAAACATGTTCGAGAGTGTATTAATTATCTATGAAAACAAGTTATATAATTTATTTATTGTCATGGATATTAATACATACTTCGTATTTAGATAAATTGTTAGTATCGGGTCACATTTTTCATTACTAAATGACTTATTAACACGTAGTATTTTATGAGAGAGAATAAGCTGAAAAAAAATAAAGCGAGACCAAGTGCCTGTCCGACATTGAGGACCAGGTGGGGCTACGCTGGCACGTGCCATTCGTCCTCTTCTACCGTGGCCACCGTGGCGCAGCTGCGGCCGACCAAGACGATCCAGCAGCCGTCGTACGCCGCGCGCTCGGCGCGAGGCGCTAGTGCCGTACTACCCGATCGCTGGGAGGCTGAGGGAGGTGGAAGGGCGAAGCTGGTCGTCGACTGCACCGTCGTGGGCATGCTGTTTGTGGAGGCGGATGCCGACGTGAGGCTGGTGGAGCTCGGCGGCCGACATGACACCGTCGTTCCTGTGCATGGATCAGCTGCTGTTCGACGTCGAAGGCTCCGCCGGCGTGCTCAACAGCCCATTGCTGCTCATCCAGGTACATGTATGCATGGTATATGCATGCATGTCATTGTAATCTTCCATGGACCAACAGCTTGCATGCCATTGTATCCCCAGGTGACACGGTTGCGATGCGCGGCGGCTTCGTCTTCGCACTCCGTCTGAACCACACCATGTGTGACGCCGCGGGCAACGTCCAGTTCATGCGCGCCGTCAGCGAGCTCGCACGCCGCCTCCCTGCAACGACGATGTCGCCCGTGTGGTCCCGCGAGATCCTGGACGCTCGCAGCCCACCAAGGCCATCGTTCGCTCACCACGAGTACAACCCGGTGCATGCGCCACCGTCGTCGTTTCCACCGCCGAGCGACCTGGTGATGCGGACTTTCTGTTGGATTTCAAGATCACAAACACTAGGCTATACACGGTGGCTATCCTAGAACGCAACGAGATTGAGCGAAATCGATGAACACAGACACGATGAACACGATGAACTTGGCAACTGTGTACAGGGTGACAGTGCCCCTTTTCACTATAGATAAGTTTTGATACAAGACTCGATTACACTGAATGAGGTAACTACTATCAAGTCTTAACCCGGCTATTTATACCAAAGCCATTTTACAGCGCACTTGCTAAAACAAAAACTGCTAAAACATGGATACAAAGTGCCTAAAATGCAATTGCACACTCGGCACCAGAACGTGGCCGCGCTCACCGCGCTCCCCACTTCCTCAGTTTGAACCTGAGCATTCCTGCTCCTCCTTGCTGACCTAGCTACTCTGACTTGGACGTTAACCACGTGCACAAGCTGGATTAGCCACAACAAACTCCCCTAATCTTGCTGTGCACAGACATCTCGAATACCAGTGAGATGCTTCATCACCTCGAGCTTCCCTACACCTAAGGGTTTTGTCAGCAAATCTGCCTTCTGCTCTTCAGTGTTTACCCTCTTCACTTCTATCTGTCCTCTTTAACCACATTCTATTATAAAATGATACTTAGTATCAATGTGCTTACTTCTACCATGAAACACTAGGTTTTTCATCAATGCAATGGCTGAGTTGTTATCCACATACATCACCACTTTCTTCCTCGATGTTAAAGTCAATTCTGACAGCAGTCTCCTAAGCTAGAGAGCTTGCATTGCTACAAAAGTTGCTGCCATGAATTCTGCCTCACAAGAAGATGTAGCCACTATCTTTTGCTTCTGTGAGTTCCATGTTATCAGACAATTGTTCAGATAGAACACCATTCCTGCTGTGCCCCTTCTCCCAACAGTATTAGCAGCATGGTCACTGTCTGAATAACCAGTCAATAACTCAGGATCACCTCCCTTGGAGTACACCAATCCATGATTCCTAGTCCCCTGCACATACCTCAGAATCTGTTTCACAACATTCAAATGCATGACTGTGGGTTTTTCCATAAACCTACTTGCAATTCCCACTGAAAATGCAAGGTCTAGTCTGGTGTGCAACATATACCTCAAACACCCAATGACACTCCTGTAATCAGTGGCATCAACTCTTTTTCCTTTCTTATCTTCATCCAGCTTAACTCCTGGATTCATTGGTACCTTTGTGGTGTTACAGTCTTTCATGCCAAACTTCTCCAGAATCTTCTTGGCATACCCTGCTTTCAGAGTGATGAAATCTTCATGTTGCTCTACTTCTATTCCCAGATAATAGGACAACAGGCCCAAATCACTCATCTCAAATTTCGAAGCCATCATTTGCTTGAATCTGGTCAATCTCCTTTGGATCACTTCCTATGATTAGCAAGTCATCAACATAGACACCCAAAATCACGGTTGCTTCACCGGTACCTCTTTTGTACACCGCAGGTTCACTTGGGAATTTCTCAAAACCCAACTTCCTCAAACTTTTATCGGTTTGATATTCCAGGCCCTGAGGAGCCTGTTTGGACCATACAATGCTTTACTCAGCTTCAAGACACATTGTTCTTTCCCTTTAACAGCAAACCCCTCTAGTTGGGCCACATAGACCTCTTCTTCCAGCTCACCATTCGGGAAGGCTGTTTTTACATCTAAGTGATGCACTTTCTAGTTCTTGTTTCTTCGCCATGGCCAAAATCACCTTCACCGTGTCTAGTCCGCAACGGGTGCAAAGACCTCCTCATAGTCAATCCCATTTCGTTGCACATAGCCTTTTGCCACAAGCCCTGGCTTTGTGCTTGATGATCTCACCCTCGCATTCTTCTTTAGCTTAAAGACCCATTTGAGTCCTATAGCTTTGTGTCCCGCAGCAACAAAGTGACAATTCCCATGTCTTATTTTTCCGAATGGATTGAAACTCATTATTCATTGCTTTCACCCACTCTGAACCTGTTCTTTGCATCAACATAGCCGGTTGGCTCATCCGATTCTACTAGCAATGCTTCGCCTCGCTCCGCCAACAATGCCTCACCATCCGAATCTTCCAATTCTACCTCTTCATTTCCCGATAGATTTCATTCAAATTTCTGGAAATACTGAGGGGCTCTTCATCATACATCTCATCTTCAAGCAAAGTGCATTTCTTGCACTACTCTCACCTGTAGGACTACTCTCACTTGTAGCATGTGGTGATCGTACATTTTCTGTCACTTGTTACTAGGATTGATTCCATCATCACCCGATGTCCCACCGAGAGTTGTTGTTCTCGAGTCACTACTCATCTCGGCTTCTCCTCGACCGATCGGTCCTTGATTTTCTTCAACACCAGCATCAATCAAGTTTTTCATTGTCCATGATAGTATCATATTCCATCTAATACTCCCTCAGATTTTCTTCTCCTGCAGCACACCACTTCCATGCTTCACCTTCTTCAAATTTTACATCTCTACTAACCACAATTCTCTTCTGAGTAGGATCATACAACCTATGAGCCTTGCTCTCTTCTACAACTCCCAGATACACCATCTTATGACTTCTGTCTGCTAACTTCTTCAAATGAGGTGTAGTCTGCTTCACATGTGACAGGCAACCAAACACCTTAACATGTCCTAGGTGTGGCTTCCTACCATTCCAAGCTTCAAAAGGAGTTTGCTCTCCCATGGGTTTAGTTGGGACTCTATTCAACAGGTACACTGTATGTCTGACAACCTCCCCCCAGAACCTTCCTGGCATTTTAATGCCCTTCAACATGGATCTAGCCATCTCCATGACAGTTCTGTTTCTTCTTTCCACCACACCATTCTGCTGAGGTGTGAATGGAGCTGTCAGTTGCCTTTTGATCCCAGCTTTCTCACATATTCCGCAAAAATGCCCGATTAAGAATTCCCCACCCCTATCTGATCTAAGGACCTTGATCTTGCATCATGTTTGATTCTCAATTTTCGCCTTGTATTTCCCAAAGGCTTCACTAGCTTCATCTTTGCTCTTTAACAGTACACATGCATCCACCGCTATAGTCATCCACCAAGAGCATGAAATATTTGTTTCCACCGGCCAGTAGCTGGAGTTATGGGCCCACACAAATCAACATAAACCTGTTGCAGTGGTCTTTCTGCTCTGAAAGTGGTGTTGATGGGAAAAGGTACCCTGGCTTGCTTACCTACTAAACAACCATGACACAACTGTTCTGGATGAGTGATCCTAGGTACTCCTGCAACCATACTTTTCTCGGACAACATTTTGATGGATTTAAACCGGCATGTCCCAATCTAGCATGCCACAGACCATGCCGGTTCCTCAACACAACCCATCAAACAAACATGCTTAGCTAACTGCATTTCAATCTTATACAGGCTACTTGCATTTCTGTCAACATTCATCAACAATTTTCCTGATTGCTTATCTACCACTTTGAGCCAATCATCATCAAGCTCTATCTTATGACCTAGTCTCGTTAGGCGACCTAGGCTTATCAAACTCGGCTTTCAATTTAGGAATGTAAAAGACATCATTCAACAGCCATTGGTCTGAACTAGATTTGCACTGAAACAAGACTGAACCTTTTCCGACAATATCCATAGCAGATCCATCCCCAAATCTGACCTTGCCTGAAATGTTCAAATCTAGCTCACTAAACTTCTTTGCATCCCCAGTCATATGATTACTAGCACCATTATCTAAGTACCAGGTATTACGCAGCCGGTGCCACCACCAGTGAGGTGAAGCTCGGGGAAGACTCGATGCTCCTGCAGGTCCACAGCTTGCCGTCGTGGCTCGGGCATTTTTCGAATAGCTGCACCTCCTCGGCAACCGTGAGCATCAAGACCGGCTCAAAATTCTCCACCGCACATGATGAGCTTCCTCACCGCCTCTCTTCTTCTCCCGGGGGCATTGGTTGACATAGTGCTCGTACTCTTGCGGTGAAGCACTTGATGTGCTCCTTCCCCTTCCTTGGTGCTGCCTCGCCACGACCCGGTGCATCTCCACGCCCGCCATGGCCACGGCCTCTCCCACGACCATGCCCGTGGCCTCGGCCGCCACCGCCCGCCGTCATCCGGGGTTCGCCCTCCCGAGCCTTCTCCCCTAGATTTTCTCTACCTCGCTTCCTTCTCGGCAAGAGTCGCGCGCAATTGCCCACCGATGTCCGTCTTGGCACCCTCCCGGGTACCCTTTCGAACTCGCTCTTCGAAAGTCTTCAGCGATCCCACAATGTCATCAAGCGCAATGTCTTGAGGTCATGATTCTACTCAAGACCGGCCACCGGTTGGATGAACTTCTGCGGGACGGTGTTGAACACCTTCTTCACCATCACCTGATCGTCCAGCTTCCCTCTCAAGCTCGCATACCGAACTGACATCGCAGTTAGTTTCCGACATAGGAGTCGACCGTCTCATCCGCCCTCATCCTCACGCGCGTCGAACTCATTCATCGGGTTCAGAACGCAGCGTCCATCACCCTCGCTTCTCCGACGAACCTCGGCCCTCAATGAATCCCGGACCTCCTTCCCGGTCTTCTTCACCACGACGACTGCATCGACAAGTCATCCGAGAGGCACTGGAGCGGATGCGCGCGCCTTCGTCAGATCCTTCGCTTTCCTCTTTGCAATCGATGTTGGATCTTGAGCCACTACCTCCCCCCGCACGGCTCAACCACCTCCCAAACTCCTTGGTCCTCCATGATTGCACGAGTGCGGATCACCCAACTTGTGTAATTGGATGAGGTAAGTTGCGGGTACCGCAACCAATCGCCATCACCGCCTCCTTTCTCCGCCATGGTTGATCAAGAAACTCACACATCTCATGAAAGCGGCTCGATACAGTTGTTGGATTTCGGGATCACAAACACGAGCTATACACGGTGGCTATCCTAGAACACAACGAAATCGAGCAAAATCGATGAACACAAACACGATGAACTTGACAACTGTCTATAGGGTGACAATGCCCCTTTTCACTATAGATAAGTTTCGATACAAGACTCGATTACACTGAATGAGCTAATTGCTATCAAGTCTTAACCCGGCTAGTTATACCATAGCCATTTTACATCACACTTGCTAAAACAAAAGCGCTAAAACATGGGTACAAAGTGCCTAAAATGCAACCGCACACTCGGCACGGCAACGAGCGTGGCGCTTTTACCGCGCTCCCCACTTCCTCGGTTTGAACCCGAGCATTCCGCTCCTCCTTGCTGACTGGCTGCTCGACTTAGACGTTAACCACATGCACAAGCTGGATTAGCCACAACACTTTCACCTTTGGCCCAGACCATGTCGCCACGATCAAGAAGGACCTCTTGGTGGCACAACAGGGCGGTAGCAAGGCCAAGGCCACGACCTTCGAGGCGCTCGTGCGTTCATCCGGCGCGCAGCGCAGCGCGCCGGCGGCGCTCGGAGGTCCCGGCAGACGATGACGCACGCTGGTGACCCGTGAAGCGGCGTCCGGGGTGTTCGCGATCCGGGCCTACCCGCGGGCTACTACGAGAACACATGCGTGTACCGGCGGCGATGGCCACCGCGGGTCGCTGTGGGGTGGTACCGGGCAACACGGTGGGGGCTGGTGCGGGAGGCAAAGTGAACGGCGGTGACCGCCGAAAATGCGTGCGGTCCACGGCCGACACGATGGCATTGCAAGCGGCGGCCGTTCTGGCGACGGCCAACATGCTCATCGTATCGGACAAGCGGCACGCGCGGGGTTACGCCACGTCGACTTTGGGTGGAGAAAGCCCATGTATGGCCCCCGTGGGGCGCGTTGTTCATGTTGAGCTTCATCGTTGCCGTCCGCGAACGGCGACGGCGAGGACGCCATCGCGGTGTCGGTCGCTCTCCGCCAGGGCGGCCATGGACCGGTTCGCGTCCGAGGTGAAGATCTTTGGGTTGAAGATGCGGCATTTTGCCGTTTGGGTGTGTAACGTGTGTTTGTTGGGGACCGTGGACTGTATGCCGTGCAGCTCTATACCTCTACATTATGCGGTGATGCCGTGCTCGCTACCTTGGTGTGCCAATAAATTAAATTAGTACTCTATTGGTTTGCCCTGTGTGTGTGGTTAGGATGCTAGTGTATATACCGGATAGCTTTACCATAAATTGGTGTTTTTTTCTCTACCGTCGCATCCCTAAGCCTTTTTCTTGATAGCCATAGTTCATATATAAAGCTAGGCGCTCAGCCAACATCCTTCCACAAGTGGAGGCTCAGTTCAGTTCTTCCGTCTGCGTTGCCCTACCGCAAGGGCGGCTCGGGCGGCACCAAACCCTAGCCGCCGCCCGGGCGTCACCCTACCCTTCCCCTCTCCTCGCCGCTGCCGGAGGGCGCCACCGAGGCCCGTGCGGCTCCCCGGGATGGTGGCGGCGGGGCTCCCTCCTTGGCGGGCCTCGCGAGCCCTCCGTGGGGGGGGCTCCTAAAGCGGCCCGGCGTCGTGGCCCGCGCGGCGCGGCCGGCGGTAGCTCCGGCTCTTCTCCGAACGGATCCGGCCCTCCGAGCGGCCCGGCCGGCGCCTCTTGCCCGGTTCCGGCCGGGACCTCCCGGTGTGGGCTGCGGAGAGCGGTGGTTGCCGGCTGTCCTCGGGCGGGAGGTCGTGCTAGCGCGCGCCGGATCCGACTTTCCCGGCCCCTGGATCCGTCGCCCACGCCGCCGCCACCCCCCCCCCGGCGCGCCCTCCCCACGCCTCCCGACTTGGTCGGGAACCGGCGGACGGGCGTCGGGTGTCGACCTCGTGTGGCGACAGGCTCATCCATCCCTAGCGCCATCGGATCTGCTCTCTGCAGGCCAACCACCTCCTCCCCTCCTCTTGGCCGCTGCAATTCTGCGTCGCTCCATGACGCGGCCCCGGGATGGACACGGCGCCCTTGGACCCCTTTGCGGTGCTCCCGTGGGGTGGAGCTTTGCGGTGGTGGTCCCGGTGCCGGCCGGTGATCCCCGAGCGGCGCAGCCTCGCGACGACCATCTTGGAGATGCTCCGTGAGCATCGCCGTTGGCCTTGACAAGATCCTAGGGTTTCGGCGTCTTGGGCGGTCCGGTGCGCGCCTCCCACCTCGCGGGCAAGTCCGATTGCGGCTCCGTGTGGTGCGGAGGCGACCGGTGCCTCCTTTCATCCATCCGGCCATGATGTGTCGGTCGCGCCGCCTCCCTCCGTCGCGAGTCCAGGGAGTGGCTCCGCGCGGTGTGGCCCTTTGCCGCCACAAGGGGATTGCTTGTTGCGCGCCTCCCACCATCTCGGGCGAGTTCGGACGCGGCTCCGTTTGGTGTGGCAGCGGCCAACAACCACCTGCCAAGCGGCGAAGATCTGGTGGTGCGTGCTCCCCTCTATCGCGAGCGAGTCGAAAAGGGCTCCGAAGTGGAGGCAGCCGACAACCCCTTTCGTCTAGGTGCAGACGTTAGCCGGTGCGAGCCTCCCATCCTCGCGGGCGAATCCAAAATGGCTCCGCGAGATGTGGCGGCTACCGGCGGTGTGGCAGCTACTGGCTCCCTCCTTAGTTCGGGAGCGGTTTCTAGGCGAAAGCTCGGGTCAAATCTTTCCGAGCTAGTGACGAGACTCACGTCGGCGTTTCCGGCGGGCGCCCGGGGCCGGCAATGAAAAGAGATTTGTGTGCCGTGCGCCCCCGCCCTTCCTCGATGGCGTGGCGCGGTCACGACTGGGACGGCGGATTTATCCCGGTTGAGGGCCAACGGGGCTCTACGTCCAAATGGGGTGAGTCCTGCTCGTGTTACCTCGCTCACGGGGAGAAAGCCTGCGGTAGGGGTTCTGAGGGCGGTTTGCGAGGGGAGAGACACCGGTCTCAAGCCTCGCGATCGTGGGTGTGGTGGTGTAGGTCGATCGTGTCTTGGTTGCCCATCCCCATCTAACGAGGCATTACCCTCCTTTTATAGTGGGAAGGAGGCGAACGCGTTTACATTTTGATGGATGCTTAGGTGGCTAATTCCCGAGGCTGCACCGGTTGCATGTGCGCGGCCGAGGGTTGACGCCCCGTCGTGAGCTTAGATGATGGCACGCGCCCGATCCGGCGATGATCGTGTCGTGCCCCGTGCAACCCCCGAGGGCTGTGAGGCGTCCCTCACAGTCCCGCATGGCGAGGGGCGGCAAGCAAAGAAGCGGGGTGTAGCGCGCCCGAGGGTCCTGCTCAACGTGGCGTCGTGGCGGTTGTCTTGGGGAATGAACGGTGCTCCACGATTTCCCGTGCCGTGTGGTGTAATGTGTCACCCGTTCAGTTTTGTGTCCCATCAGTCGGATTGGGGGGATTCGGCAGTCGATTGGATCGGGCGTGTCGATGGCGACGACATATCGCTGTTGTGCAACCGCATTAAATGCTGTTTGTTCCCCTTCCTCGGACGGAACCTCCCATGCCCGAGGGTGCGTGACCCTCGGTGGGACAAGAGCCGCCACGCCCGAGTATGGTATGGAGCGCTGGTCTCCCTCGGGCGAGGCGAGTTTGCACGCTCGGGTGGCTAGCTAGGCCACCCTCGGTCGTATTGCGTCCAGGAGCCCGAGGATTGCCCTCGGGCGGGACCAGTTTCTACGCCGAGGAGGACGGCTAGCTAGGCCATCCTCGGTCGCGATGGTGTCCAGGCGCCCGAAGGTTGCTCTCGGGCGGGACGGAAGTTGGAGCGTGGTCCGGGTTTACGCCGGTAGCGGCGACGTCGTGAAGTCCCTCGCCCCCTTGTCATTCCGAGCGTAATTGCCTCGGGTTGACGGTCTTGGCTATCGAGGTGGTCAAGGCCGGGTAAAGACCCGGCTTGTCCCTTGGGCGGCGCTTTGTACTCGGCGTTCGTCATGGTGGTGGCTTCCATGGGCCGTTTGTAGGCCATCATCGTCTTCATCGGTCGCCGTGGCTCCTGGGCTTGGCCCTTGGTCGTCCGGGCCGCCCGCCGTATGGGGGTATTGGCGGGCCAAGTTTTACCGGGCCTAGATGGGCCGACGGTTTCTCGTTATAATGAGAATGTCTCGGGGCCCAATATTTTGGTCCCCGACAGTAGCCCCCGAGCCCCCGAGCGAGTAAGGACTCGCCCGGGGGTTTTGCCGCTCCCGTTGCCTCTTTTTCTTCTCAGGGTGGTTTGTCTACATAGGGTGCGCGCGAGCGCATCCGTTGGGTGTAGCCCCCAGGGCCTCGAACGGAATGAGGTGTTCCTTCGAGGACTTGAATCTCGCATTAGGCAAGATCGGAACGGCTCTATATTGCGCTTGATTGTGCGAAGCTTGTCCATTTTTGCGAGGGCAGTCCGAGGCCCGCGCTTATGTGCGCAAGGCTGGCTCAGGCTTCCTCGACTTATGAGCTACGCTCCTCTGGCTCCCCCCTGTTGGTAATTGTTAGCTTACAGAGAAATAGATCCGCAAGCGCACGGATGTCCAGTGAGCATTTCACCCGGGGAGGGTTTTAAATATCGAATCCACGAGGAAGATATGATAGGCAGTTCAAATGATTAAAGACGGTGATAGAATACTAATGAGATTTTGTAGTAGTTAGCATATACTTAAACAAGGTAAGCCAATAATAAATAGTAATAAGGTAAAATGAGACAGACGAGAGGCACACACGTGGTGAGTATAGCATAAGATTAATTCCTAGTAAGATTAGGATTGGATTTATGACAAAGGGACAGTTCTTAGGTAGCATACAAAGACTCTACTAAATGTTTAGACAGGCATAGCATAAGATCATATATATATCAAAACCATAGATAAGAATGTGCACCCGAAGATTACTTAAGAAAATCAGGAACTAAACAAGATAATCCCAAGAACCATTATCGACTAGTCTTATACACGGGGGATGGATTGCAAAGGACTCAATAGTGCTGTCACCACTACGATCTACCACACGACCCGGCGTATAAGGTGAATCCGCAAGTAAATTATATCTAAGCACCATGCTTACATACTCTCTACTACCTAGCACACTCGAGTAATATACTAGGAGCTCTACGAATAAGCGCGTTGAATTATCATGAATAATGATCATATCAAATATGCTATGACTAGAATAAAGTAAAAATAGAATAATTGCATGCATAGTAATGAAATAGCACGAAGGTGTATGAGAACAATAATAATATTGATCCATAGTGTAACTTACTAATCCAGAACCGGAGCAGATGCTCTCTCTTCTCTAAACTCTGACTTTCTATCTAAACTAGGCTCTAGATCTAGAGCGATGAATTAGCTATCCTATCTCTTGGTGGCGCCTCCTCTTCTCCTGCCTTGGCTTCAACTTGATCTTCTTCTTGATGATGACTTGAGGCTTCAGATCCAGTTGATTGTGAGACAGGGGGGTCTAGGGGTCTATATATATGGGTCTTCTTATGTCTCTTCAGCTTCAGCAAACAATGTGGTACTAATCTTCATGGGTCTTGACGATGTACGATGACCATTGGATCAAACCGACATTACACGACCGGATTAGATTGCGTCTTAGAGGCGGTGGAGGAAGGTTCCGGAGACCGGGCTTGCGTGGCGGCCAAGGCAGGCCGATCGGCCCCATTATTGGGCCGATCGGCCAGTGGTGGGGTCCACCCAGGTCATGATGCGTCATGGCTTCGGAGTCTTCTAGATGATGGTTTCTTGATTGCAAAGTTTCGTTCACGTCGGGAGTAATCCGGAGCCTTCTAGACTTGTTTCGAGTTGGATTGCGTTGCGTTACGTCGGTCGTATGCCACGTCATTTACATTGTTTTTCTCGTTAAGTCCCTCGCAAATCACAACTTTACCAAAACGGGTGGAAATATGTTAGTGACACCCTATTCTAGGTTGTTATTATGTTTTATACCTCTTTTCTCATGTTTATTTGATTAATAAATTTATATGATAACAAGTGTCAACAAACTCCCCAAGCTTACCCTTTGCTAGTCCCTAGCAAAGCTATATGCTATAGTAGGATCGGGAGTTGCTACTACGTTTTCATACCTCGGAAATCGTGTTTATCGAAATAAATTCTTCTCTTAACCAGATTGCTCTCTCATACCTGTTTTACCATGGGGCGTAGCCTTTTCATGAATCATAAGCAAGATAAAACAATCAAGTTAAGTGCCATGTCTCAAACTCTTTGATCAACTATCATCCTGGGGTTTTGCAATATTTTTCAAAAGAAATTCCGAGATCCTATGTATGACCCTCTTAAGTAGATGGTATTTAGTAGAGTTACATGTGGTGGAACATACATAGTGGGATGATAGTGGCGAATGGATGAGGATGAAAGGTAGTAATTAGCCTTTAGCCTTTTTCTAGTATATATATATATTTTTTTTTTCTTTCAAGCATCTTGGACTATATCTCTCTTTCTAAAATTGCTAAGACTGGTGTCCATTCTTGGAGAGGTGGGCTTTGCCCCGACTTTTATCTATTTTTTTCTCTCTCCTTAGAGATGTGGGCCCTACTCACCCTCGGACACGTATCCATTATTCATCTCTAAAAATATATTTTTATTATTAGGGAGGTAGGCCCTTCTCGCCTAGTATGACTTTTTTGTCCGTTACTCTCCCTCTCTCGTCTCACTTTTCTCTCTAAATATATTTATTTTTCTTTTCTCTCTTTTTTTTTCGAATGTAGCCGAGTAATCTAATAAGAACGTTGAGAGAGACATATCCAAAATTGCTAGAATTTATTTTTATAATTATGGCTAGCGGCTTGATGGAGTATGGGGATGCGTACTTTCGAGTTAGAAGCGGCGTATTTAGTGGAGTGGAATGATTTGATGATAAACTCTTAAGGGTCATAACTAAGGATCTCATCATGTAATGTTTTATAATTTTTAAAGATAAAAACCAGGAATCGGGTATCTCTAGGAATATGATAAACAAGCAGACTCAACTTTTCATGTATTTTTTATCCCAATGCTAAGACTCAGATTAAGCATGTGCTTCCCACATGTGTTGGGTTTAGAGCAAATTAAGCATTTAAAGCTCTAGGAGAATCTAAGTCTGAAATGTAAGTACTTTTAAGAGGAATTATGGCGGAGCAACTATTCATCATTTCCTTAGCATATACTATCAAGATCATAATTAAAGAAAGAGGGCTAACTCGCAAGCATCCGACATCTATTGGACTCTTAACACTAATACTTTTATTTAAGACTCATTACTCTAGCAAATATACTAACTAGCTAATATTTAAAATAAATAGGATAATAATACTTATCGTGATAAGCGAGGGTGCTCTCCCCAAGTTTGGATTTTGAAGTAGTCTTTTTATTCGTCCTTGGAACTTGTTCATCTCCGGGTTTTCCTTAAATGTTCTCCCCGCAAATATTAATTTCGCACATACCGAAGGAACAAATTCTAGGATTATGTTGTGAGCCTTCATGTGCTCACATATTTTTGTATTTTTATTTTTATGCCGCCACGGCAAGGGGTGCTTGCATGGGGCTTTTAAGGAACTAATGCAAATGCAAACAAACATAATTTTATGATTTTCTAATGCAGGTTTTAGAAAAAAGTAAATATGCTTAAAGGAAACATGCTAATTGAAATATGCTATGCAGAAAATTAAATATGCGAGATAAATACCGAAGTTACCTCTCGGCGAGAGTTTAGAGTACTTACTCGTGGCGTCTTTGTCATCTATGGAATCTCGTCGGGATATCATGTCTGGTGCGGTGCCCTTAATGATCTCGATGAGTGGCGTAGATGAGGTAGCCGACGGTGTTTGATCAGTCAGTGACGCGGGTGGTGGTAGGTCTTCCGAAGGTGTACTCTTGTTGTCTCCCTTGGTAGGCGTGTCTTCTTTCTTCCTCCAAGCTTGTTTCTTCGGTGGAGACCTTTCTTCGAGTGGGCTGGTTCGGCGTGCTTGGTTGGTGGAATTTGGGTGGACTTTTCTTGAATCTTCTTAATGTCTCCTTTGTCCATCAGCTCCGTATCCAACTTGTGATTTCTCCGCGTCTTGTTTTTCTTAGGTTTGCTTGTTGAGTGGTTCGTCGATCTTGAAGTTGCGTCTCTTAGGATTGTGATCCCGAGGATGGCATCACCCATGTTCCTTGCTTATTTGTGCATGTTGTAGGCGGGACATTAAGCGGGCGCAAAGTGTGTCCGCTTCGCAAAGTCAAGGTAGAGATCAAGTGCATGGGCTCTGGCGGTGGGAAAACACCAACGAGAACCAAAATTGTATTCATTCTACTCTAACCTTGAGCACATATAACCATGGTAGCATAATGTGTTTCATTTATTTGTGACAAAGGTGATAAGATCAGACGACGGGTATGAATGTGGCATTTATAACATAGCAAACTAAAAGGTGGGGAAAATAAAACTAGAGAGACAGGAGTAAGAACAACTAAGAGCTAACATGTTGAGCTATTCAGATTAATCTAAGTGAGGTTGTGAGCTAACATATTTAATTCCTTAGTAAGCATGCCGCATGCCATGATTAGAGTAAAGCTTTATCGATTAGGGCACTTTTACCTTAAGATGTTACCTTTATTGTAGAATCATGGCAGCATCGTAACACCTCATGGTGGTTCTCTCGTGGCATGTATGGTAGTTGAGTGTCGTGTCCTCTCTTCATTTTTCTCGTGTCGAACGGTGGGAGTCTCGAGAGGAGGGAGAGCCTTGTCGGATCATCTTCTAGTGGAATTGATCTTCCTCCCCAAGCTCAAACTCGTGTCACTCGACGCTTAAAGTCGTGGTTAACTCGTTCATCATCTCCTTGAGTGTGTTGTGACTGTCGGTCTTTGATGGACTCTTATTGTGTTCGTCCTCTCCCTTGCACCAATCCATTTTCTTTTCTTCTTCTTTTAATTTTTTAATCGGCCCGAGGGATGAGGATGCCGACAGCCAGTTGATCTTCCTTCGTCAATTCTTCTTCACCTTCCTTTACTTCTAGCCGACGAAAGGATGCTCATTTGAGATGTAAACTTGGAGTCCCTTCTTGATTAGCTTTGTCCTCTAATGACGTGGTGTGGAGTGTTCTTCTTGATGGTGTGTAGCTCGGGTCGTCTTGATGATCAAGGGAGAAACCTCATTGGTGACAACCTTGTCCTCCATGGTCTCGGGGAATTATTGTGACTTTTCTTTGTACTGGCCCGTCATTGATTGGAGTGTGTTCCCTCTTTTGGTGTATTTCTTGTGATGAGAGCAAGCAAGATGATGTAGGTTGACGTTGATCCTGCTTCTCATCGGCCCTCGGCTTGGTACTCCTCTGTTTTGGAGTGGAAGTGGTAGTGAGGTAGGTCCATGAACGTGCCCACCACAGATTCTTTCCTCGCAAATGATTAGTGGACATATACCCGAAGGATAGCAATGATATTGAAAAAAAAGGGTTATTGTCCATATGATTTATTTGTGCTAACATAATGATGGTTTTAAAAACTTAGCACGATTATATATATTTGTTTTTGTTTTTATTATTTATTATTATGAAGCGGCTGCACTTAAAGCGTGGCTAAGGCAAAGGTAACTTGCGACAAAAGACAAATTGAGTATTTAGGCACTTACAGTTCGTCCTTTCATAAGGAGTGAGTTGAGTCTTCTTTTTCTTGAGAGTTGTTGGAGTTCGTCACATACCTTGCGTAAGCTAATTTCTTTTCCCAAATTGGATTTGATAATTTTTCTGGGGGGTTAGTCTCAACAAAGATGACCAGAATCTACTAAAGTATACTATCGGTCAAAAATCATAATGTCCAACTCAATTTAAGAAGGCAATTTAATCTAAACACCACGTTTAATTTAAAAGCCTTTAGAAATAAAATCAACACACCTTGCGGTTTCGGGAATCAAACTAAACACCATGTTTAACTTGAGCCATAAAAACAAATTAAACTAAGCATCATGTCTAAGGTGTATGAAGATGTTCCAAATCTTAAGCATACTATAGCAAACAAAGGTAGCATAGAAGTATTATATAGATGAAGGGGTATGATCATGGTGAGACTAATATAACTACTCAAAAGTTAAAAAACCTTCTCACGTTCGATCATACTTACCTTTACTCACAAAATAGAATTTGTGAGTTGTGAAGCTTCTTTATCCGTCACTTGAATTCTTGTGACGTCGACTTGGGCAGGGTTCCAATGTTAATGGTTCATGAAGTTCAGGTACACTGGATTCTCTTACCGTCGGTCGCTTCGAAAGTTTTAATCAATTACCCTGCATAAGATGGACTAATAGACAATACATAGGTAAATCTGTTTAAGCGAGAGGTGCTAAGTAGCAAAATCCACACTTAGTATTCATCTATCAATAATCAAAAGAGTAGCTATCAAAATCTTCCCAAGCAACGGCGCTTTAAATGCTTGTTGGTAATTGTTAGCTTACGAGAGAAATAGATCCGCAAGCGCACGGATGTCCAAAGTGAGCATTTCACCCGGGGAGGGTTTTAAATATCGAATCCACGAGGAAGATATGATAGGCAGTTCAAATGATTAAAGATAGTGATAGAATACTAATGAAATTTTGTAGTAGTTAGCATATACTTAAACAAGGTAAGCCAATAATAAATAGTAATAAGGTAAATGAGACAGTGCGAGAGGCACACACGTGGTGAGTATAGCATAAGATTAATTCCTAGTAAGATTAGGATTGGATTTATGACAAAGGGACAGTTCTTAGGTAGCATACAAAGACTCTACTAAATGTTTAGACAGGCATAGCATAAGATCATATATATATCAAAACCATAGATAAGAATGTGCACCCCGAAGATTACTTAAGAAAATCAGGAACGAAACAAGATAATCCCAAGAACCATTATCGACTAGTCTTATACACGGGGGATGGATTGCAAAGGACTCAATAGTCTTTGTCACCACTACGATCTACCACACGACCGGCGTATAAGGTGAATCCGCAAGTAAATTATATCTAAGCACCATGCTTACATACTCTCTACTACCTAGCACACTCGAGTAATATACTAGGAGCTCTACGAATAAGCGTTGAATTATCATGAATAATGATCATATCAAATATGCTATGACTAGAATAAAGTAAAAATAGAATAATTGCATGCATAGTAATGAAATAGCACGAAGGTGTATGAGAACAATAATAATATTGATCCATAGTGTAACTTTATCGATCCGTAACCCGGAGCAGATGCTCTCTCTTCTCTAAACTCTGACTTTCTATCTAAACTAGGCTCTAGATCTAGAGCGATGAATTAGCTATCCTATCTCTTGGTGGCGCCTCCTCTTCTCCTGCCTTGGCTTCAACTTGATCTTCTTCTTGATGATGACTTGAGGCTTGGATCCGAGTTGATTGTGAGACAGGGGGTCTAGGGGTCTATATATATGGGTCTTCTTATGTCTCTTCAGCTTCAGCAAACAATGTGGTACTAATCTTCATGGGTCTTGACGATGTACGATGACCATTGGATCAAACCGACATTACGACCGGATTAGATTGCGTCTTAGAGGCGGTGGAGGAAGGTTAGGAGACCGGGCTTGCGTGGCGGCCAAAGGCGGGCCGATCGGCCCCATTATTGGGCGATCGGCCCGGGTGGGTCCACCACGGGTCCATGATGCGTCGTGGCTTACGGAGTCTTCTAGATGATGGTTTCTTGATTGCCAAGTTTCGTTCACGTCGGGAGTAATCCGGAGCCTTCTAGACTTGTTTCGAGTTGGATTGCGTTTGCGTTCGTCGGTCGTATGCCACGTCATTTCTATTGTTTTTTTACATTTAAGTCCACGCAAATCACAACTTTATCAAAACGGGTGGAAATATGTTAGTGACACCCTATTCTAGGTTGTTATTATGTTTTATACCTCTTTCTCATGTTTATTTGATTAATAAATTTATATGATAACAAGTGTCAACACCCCCCTGAGGGGGAGGAGGAGGGGAGACTCACCTCGGTGCCCCGTAAGCCCGACCGTGATGAGCTCCGTTTGAAGCGTTATAGCGGTCGGTTTAAGCGGGGTGCCCGTGCCCTCGCCGGAGCGAGGGTCGGCTATGTGATCCAGGATTCACCCCATGAGAACCCTCGGACCGTTTAGCAGATCCCGGGGTTTGACGGATCAACCCCGAGGGCCCGAAGGCCTCCCACGGATGGGACATCTCTATAAACAAAGACCCGAGGATCTTAAACACGTTCAGAAAATCGAGCGGAGGAGGGCCCGGGTATAGCCGGGTTGTGCATTTCCTTCCGTCCCCTGGTTCGGGTTATCCCGAGGCGGCTGTCGAAACCCATGTGGGTCCGGCCTCGTAACCTCGGATCGTAGGGTGCACGCGACGCGTCGCGTCGGCGAGGCTTGGTGGGAACCGTCGTCGGACCGACTTTTTGCCCCTTAGGGTCGGGCGCCGCTAGATGTGGATGGTGTTGACACTTGTTATCATATAAATTTATTAATCAAATAAACATGAGAAAGGGGTATAAATCATAATAACAACCTAGAATAGGGTGTCACTAACATATTTCCACCGGTTTTGGTAAAGTTGTGAATTGCGGGGACTAAACAGAAAAGCAAAGAGAATTCGCGAGCCGTGCGACTACGCGACGTAACGCAATCCAACTTCGAGAAAGACTCTAGAAGGCTTCGGATTAATCCCGACGTGATCGAGACTTAGCACCCAAGAAAACATCATCTAGAAGACTCCGAAGCCACGACGACTTTGGGACCCGGGGTGGGCCCCACCCTGGGCCGGCCGCCCAATAACCAGGCCGAGCGGCCTGCCCCCCTGGCCAAGTCAGCCCTGCCTCCGGAAGCTTCCTCAACCGACTCTAAGACGCAATCTAATCCGCTCGTTTAATGTCGGTTTGATCCGAGGGCGTCGGTGGAAGCACGAGATGTATCTAAGTCCAACACCTGGCACCTCCTCCGGACTATATAAGGAGACCCCTAGACCCCCCTTTCAGATCATCAAGTTCTCAATTCAGCAACAACGCTTCAAGATCCAAGTCATCAATCCCACGCTCTAGAAACACCGCTTTAGGAAGAGTAGCAATCAAGATTAGATCTAGTAGGAAGGGAGAAATCCGCTCCTGATCGTCGGAGGCCGGCTCAAGATCAGGCCTCGTTCTTGTAAGTTCTTCATTGTAAGTAGTCTTCAAGTTCCAGACACGTTCTTAATATGAATATCTTGATCATGTTTATATTCGAGATTATTTGTTCTAGTATTTACTTTGATTACACGTTTAGCATAGTTGAATTACTGTTATGTTCATGCATGGATTCGTATAGCGCTCATCCTTTCGTTCGGAGGGTGAGTGGTAGAGATGATGTAATCGTGGTGATTAGATCTTATTTACCTGCGTTTGCACCCTATGTGCCGGGTCGTGTGGTAGATCGTGGTGGTGACAGCACCATTGAGTCCTTTGCAATCCATCCCCCGTATGTAGGCCTAGCGGATGATATTATTCGGGTTGTTCTAAGTTTCGGCCTTAGTCTTCACGGATTCTGTCCTCATGTGTGGATTTAATTAGTCTTTCTTCAATGATTGTTAGATGTATTGCACTAATCGAGTAGATCCTAACTTATAGTTTAGAGTTACATATTGGAGTTTCTAATGCTAGCTAGCCTATGAATTGCTATCGTCCTTTGTTTGACACTTTCTACTTGCACACTTGGATATGACTTGGTTGAATCCATTTATCAGAACTTTTATCATTATCTTTATTGTGAACTTTGATCCCTGTTTAAGTAATTGATAGATTTAGCACTTAAGCTTTGCTTACGAGAGATGATTAAGATGTTTAGATACACCTATGCACAGTTAATTCACGATAGTAGACTTCTTTCCCTGTGGTAGAATATAAATTCAACACCTGGTTCTTACTCCCGGTTAAAATGCTACAATGGTATATTCATATCTGTGCGCTTGCGGATACCCAGTTATAATTGTTTATTTACTTATTAAGAAGTTATCAAGGCATAGTACGAATAGTTTATTCCTTGCATATTAGTGGCTTAACTATAGGGATGACAACCTTTTCAGATATGCTATGAACTGCAACGAATTATTTTCTTTTAGTTTTATCTGAAGCAACATCTGATATCCTTTCTAGACGCCATTACTAGTTAGTGACGTTAGAGATACCAACGGATGGCGGACGGTTATACCTAGCGGGAGACGCGGCGTCTCCCCTGTCATGCCTCGAGTCGGCGTGGCGGTTCGCGTCCGATGGGACGTGCCCCTGTGGCCTCCGTCGGGCGTGTAATCGAGGGGGGGCCGCCGTAGTGCATTAATCACCCTTGGTGGCCTCGCCGTGCGGCTGAGCCGTTGGATGGGCGGTTGCTGCTCCATCATTGGCCATTTATTCCAGAGTCGTTCGATTGCCCGGCCGGCGGTTCGCCTTCCCTTCCCTATAAATACGGGGTCGCCGCGTCGTAGCGGATAGTTGCTCCCTTGCTTCTCTGCCGTCGCCTTCTTGCCTTCTTGCCTTCTTCCGCAAGCAATCGGGAGATAGAAAGTTTGTGCGAGAAAGATTTAGGGAGAGATTCACTCGCCTCGGGCTCGTGTGATCGGCATTCTTTGGGAGTCGCGGTTGCCGTCTCTCCGATTTTCCTATGGCGCGGTGGTGGTGATGATGACGGGCGCGGGAGGTGCTCGACGCCGAGCCGTGGTTGAGGTCGTCGGCGGACGAGGAGAAGCTCCGGCGCCTCGTCGAGGAAGGGCTTCTCCATCCCCGGACTAGTGACGTGAACCCGGGTGGATAGCCCCGGATTTTGGACCGAGGAGGAGCCGAATCCTCCCGATGGCTATGTGGTGAGCCTGATTGATCTCCACCGGCGTGGCCCGGGATGCCGGCCGGTCGGTTCATCGGAGCGATCCTCCATTACTACGAGATCGAGCTTCACCATCCGCCTCCGAACTCGATCTCGGGCCGCCATCTTCGTCACCCTCTCGTGAGGGATTCCGGGGATCGAGCCGCATTGGGATCTTTGGTTGTGGTTCCTCAAGGCGGATCTTACCACCGCCTTCGTGGCGCAAGGCCGACCGCGGAGGGCACTTTGCGCGTGGGTGGATGCGCACTCCGGGTTCGTGCGCGGAACCGACGAAGCCCGAACCGAGCCGATGGGTACATCCTTTCCAAGCTCACCTCCTCTAACAAGGGGTGGCGGGATCGGTGGTTCTACCTTCGCAACGACGGCAACGTGCTCCCGGCATATACCGGGCGGGTCCTCAAGGTCCGCCCGCAGAAGTGGAATTGGGGTCCCCCTCGGAGGTTCACCCTCGGCTTGAGGGATTGAGACGGGCGGTCCTGCGCCTTCGGGAGAAGGGGGTGAACGCTGGCTGCCGTGGTCGCTGCCTTCCACCGGCGTCGGCCGGCTTGCCCTTGATGGATCGTCCTGCCAATGTACGGGATGATGCAGGGCTCCCGGCCTTGACGCGCGTGCGGATGTCGCCTACGCTTTCCACCGATGACGGCCAAGAGGGTGTGGGACGCGTTGGGGTCTAATACCCGCAACGTATTCCCGAGATCCCGATGCGCCCGACCGAGGGTACATCTCCCTGGTAAGTGCTTCTTGGCCTCGGTGGATTAGTATTGCTTCGTCGCATAACGGCTACGGCGGTTCTCACTTATTCTTCCTCGCAGGGTCGTATCAACCACCATGACTCCGTTCCTCCCGCACCAGCCTTGGACGCCGGCGCTGGGCGCAAACCGAGCCGGAACGAGCTGCGAGAGGTCCCTGGCACGGAAGAAGGAGGAGAGGAAGGCGAAGAATGTGGCCCGCGAGATGCGCCGGGCCGAGCGACGAGGCGGGCGAGTCGCGATGCCGATACCACCGGCGAGGATGAAGATCCCGAGGACGAAGTTTTTGCGTGAACTCGTCGGATGACGATATGGCGGCTCGGATGGACCGAGCGCTGGGGTTCTCCACCCGGTCGGGGGATTCGATATGAGCCCTCGCCCGAGCCCGAGGCGTCGGGTCCCGTGGAGTCCCAGACGCCCGAGGGTTCCTCCGCCGAGTCCTTCGGACGATCGGTGTTGGTCACGTTGGTACCTCGGCGTCGCAGGGCGAGGCCCGAAGGGAGGCATCGGCGCCTCCGTTGTAAGTCCCTCGGCATCTCGGGTGTGGCTCGGAGGGATGAGCGGGCAACCCCGCGTCCCGATCCGGCTCCCGCCGCGTGCGGCCGTGATGGAGGAGAGGCGGTTAAATGACGCCGAGGCCGACGCCGAGGTCGGAGCCGTCCCGTGCCTCGGTCCCGCCCAAAGGCGATCCCTCGGGCATCGTGAGTTCTCTTTTTTTTGGCTATATGTTCGTTTCTTGTCTCGTTCTTGGGCTTCCTCTTGACATCGTTTCGTCTTCGGGAAGCGCGGGGCCCTCGGCTTGTCCCTGCATCCCAAGAAGGCTTTGAAGGTGGGCGCCGGGGCTCGGCTGGGTCCCAAAGCCGGGGTTCGTCCCCGGCCCGAGGTTGGTTCCGCCGCCGGCGGCCCCGAGCCCCAAGTAGGGTCGGACCCGAGCCAGGGGCCATGGACCCCCGGTCGAGGAGCCGCGTTCCCGGAGGCGGGGGTGGGCCGGCTCCCGGCCGATGGTGATCGACCTGGAGAGCCCGGACAAGCCGCGGGCGCCCAGTCCGGTCCCGTTCGAGGGGGTCCTTGGTGAGACCGCCCTGAAGCGCCGGGTCCCGCCACTCGGGAATTTTCCCAGGAGGAGTTGTTCGAGGCGGCCGAGACGCACGAGCCTCGTCGCGTGCTGTCCCACCCGAGGGCGAAGCCCATGAGGGTATAACCCCGACTTCCCCGCCGCTTCATGCGCTGGGTTGGAGGCGGTCCTTGGTGGATCGTCGTCTTCGATGGTGGAGAGGGTGGTGCCCGTAGTCAGCAGCGAGGGGCCCCTGGATTTTTATTGGTCCGGGTTCCCCGAGCTACGGGCTTTGCCGTCGGAGGCCATCTTCGCCGATGAGCCGACTTCGGTGGGGGGGCCCCCTTGACTCGGGTAACGTGCCGGGGGCCGGCCGTGGTGATCGACGACCGCCCGAGGTCTGGCGTGGAGGTCCCACGAGCAAATCCGCCGATGGGCGGCGGAAGGCCTGACGAAGATCAGCGAGGCGCTCTCCGGCCGCTGGCGGCCGATGCGGTAAGTGACTTTCTTGTTGTCTCTTGTCGAGTTTTTTCTGGTGTAGGTGCCCCGTCTTGATCGCTTCCCCTATAGAGCCTCCGCGCGCGCTGCGCGGAGAGGTCCGAGCTCTTTTCACCGGAACGCCCTGAGGCTGGAACGCCCTTGGTAAAACTCGGGTGCAGGCTGATCCGGTCTCAAGGCGAGATGTCTCGGCTCACCGTGCCGGGCCGAGGAGAGGGGAGTCCCAGCGAAGACCCTGGCGGCCGAGCTTGCCGCGGCCAAGGCCGAGGCCGCCAAGGCGGCGCCGAGATGGCTCGGATGAGCCAAGACTTCGAGGAGGCGCGGAGGCAGTCCCTCCCCGGTCCTCGGACGAGGCCACCAAGGAGCGGGACGAAGCCTTGGAGGAAGCGTCGAAGCGGCGGAGATGTGCAACGCCTTGAACACCCGTGTCGGGGAGTTGGTGTCCGAGGGGAGGCCCTCCGGAAGGGAGAAGAGCCAGCTCCGGTCGTCGCTTGCCGCCGCCGAGCACAACGAGGCGGGGCTGGCGTCCCGAAGTGTGAAGGTTTGTCTCCTTCTTTTGGTACGTCCTCCTCACTTTGCTCCGGTTTTGTTCCGAGTCGATACTTGTGGTCATTGTCGAGGCGGAGAGGGTCCGGACCGAGGCTGTGAACACCGCGGCTGCGCTCGCCGAGGGGTTGGACCAGGAGCAGAAGTCCCACCGGAGCCGGGAGGAGGCTGTCCGACTTCGTCCGGCGCCCGGGCGATAACACGGAAGTTGGGCCCTCGGCCCGCACACCGCTGAGCGCCGTCGGCGGTTTCCTTCGGTCCGAGCTCGGAACGCCGGGGACCGGAGTGCGAACCTGTATGGCGGTGTTCGCGTCGCACTTCAAGGAGATCACCACGCCCAGGGTGCTAGCGAATGTCGCGCGGTTTCTTCCTTGGTTCCGACAATGAAGACACGGCTCCGGCTGCGAAGGAGGCTGCCGATGCCGCCATGACCAAGGAGCCTGCACGACTCCGTGGAAGAGGCCGCGGTGACGTTGGCCTCACGCCGAGGGCGAAGTGTGCCCCCCGTACTCCCCCATAGAATCCACCTATGAGGCGGATACGGAGATGCGTGTTGACACTTGTTATCATATAAAATTATTAATCAATTAAACGCGAGAAAAGGGTATAAATAATAATAACAACCTAGAATAAGGGGTCACTAATATATTTCCATCAGTTTTGGTAAAGTTGTGAATTGCGGGGACTAAACGGAAAAAACAGCCCGAGTTCGCGAGCCATGCGGCTACATAACGCAACACAATCCAACTCCGAGAAAGACTCTAGAAGGCTCCGGATTAATCCCGACGTGGACCAAACGTGACATCGAAGAAAACATCATCTAGAAGACTCGGAAGACACGACGCACGACGGGACCCGGAGGGGACTCTCCACGGGCCGATCGGCCCAATAATGGGGCCGATCGGCCCTGCTTGGCCGCCACGCAAGCCCGGTCTCCGGAACCTTCCTCCACCGCCTCTAAGACTTAATCTAAACCGGTTGTTTAATGTCGGTTTGATCCAATGGTCACCGTACATCGTCAAGGCCTATGAAGATTAGTACCACATTGTTTCTTTGAAGGTTTGAAGGGACATAAGAAGACCCATATATATAGACCCTAGACCCCCTTTTCGGATCATCAAGTTCTCAATTCAGCAACAACGCTTCAAGATCCAAGTCATATCCCATCTTTGTAGAAACATCGCTTTAGGAAGAGTAGCAATCAAGATTAGAACTAGTAGGAAGGGAGAAATCCGCTCCGGATCGTCGGAGGCCGGCTCAAGATCAGGCCTCGTTCTTGTAAGTTCTTCATTGTAAGTAGTCTTCAAGTTCCAGACACGTTCTTAATATGAATATCTTGATCATGTTTATATTCGAGATTATTTGTTCTAGTATTTACTTTGATTACATGTTTAGCATAGTTGAATTACTGTTATGTTCATGCATGGATTCGTATAGCGCTCATCCTTTCGTTCGGAGGGTGAGTGGTAGAGATGATGTAATCGTGGTGATTAGATCTTATTTGCGTTTGCACCCTATGTGCTAGGGTCGTGTGGTAGATCGTGGTGGTGACAGCACCATTGAGTCCTTTGCAATCCATCCCCCGTATGTAGGCCTAGCGGATGATATTATTCGGGTTGTTCTAAGTTTCGGCCTTAGTCTTCACGGATTCTGTCCTCATGTGTGGATTTAATTAGTCTTTCTTCAATGATTGTTAGATGTATTGCACTAATTGAGTAGATCCTAACTTATAGTTTAGAGTTACATATTGGAGTTTCTAATGCTAGCTAGCCTATGAATTGCTATCGTCCTTTGTTTGACACTTTCTATTTTTCGCCCACTTAGATATGACTTTGGTTGAATTTATTTATCAAGAACTTTATCATTATCTTTATTGTGAACTTTGATCCTTGTTTAATTAATTGTTAAGTTTAACACTTAAGCTTTGCACACGAGAGATGATTAAGATGTTTAGCACCTATGCATAGTTAATTCATGATAGAAGACTTCTTTCCTCGTGGTAGAATATAAATTCAACACCTGGTTCTTACTCCCGGTTAAAATGCTACAATGGTATATTCATATCGTGCGCTTGCGGATACCCGATTATAATTGTTTATTTACTTATTAAGAAGTTATCAAGGCATAGTACGAATATTTTATTCCTTGCATATTAGTAGTTTAGCTATAGGGATGACAACCTTTTCAGATATGCTATGAAGCGCAATGAATATTTCTTTTAGTTTTATATCGAAGCAACATCGATATCTTTCTAAATGCCATTACTAGTTAGTGACGTTAGAAATACCAACAAGCATTTTTGGCGCCGTTCTCGGGAAAGAAAGTCTATAGCCCAATAAAATAAAATAAAAATATAGGATTAACTTGCATACATCTCTCTCACGCATTGTAAAGTATTAAATTTATCAATTGCTTAAACAAGTTTACCCTCGTTATTATTCTTTCTATCTATTTTAGGGTAATGTATGAAAAGGAATCTTCCTGAAAACTTCCAAATCCGATCCGAAAAACTCTTGAAGGAGGCAAGATCCAAGTTGAAGTCTCAACCTAAGATCACTACCTCGGAAGACTCCTCCTTTGTGCGAAGCTTAGCACCCGTGTTCGAAGTCATGGCAAACAAGACCCTCCTTGAGTACTGCACCGACTACGGCCAACATCCGCGACCGGGCCGACGGTCGATGTGGGAGACAAAGCTTTTGAGCTCAAGCCGCACTCATCAACATGGTACAAGCTAGCCAATTCTGTGGAAAAGCCCATGAAGATGCCAATGCTCACCTACAACACTTCCTAGAGATCGTGGCACCTTCACCATCAAAGATGTCTCAAGTGATGCAATCCTACTCGCCTCTGTTCCCATTCTCACTCTTGGGACGAGCAAAGCGGTGGTTTCTACGCCAACAAAGACAAACTCACTACTTGGACACTTTGCTCTATGCCTTCCCTGGCAAAGTTCTTCCCTATAGGCAAAACCAACGCCTTACGGGGAAAATCTCAAGTTTCAAAGAAGCAACACGACGAATCCGTTCAGGCGTGGGAGCGCTTCCAAGACTACATCATCGAATGCCCACACCATGGAATGGAGAACTGGTTACTCATGCAGACCTTCTACCACGGGCTTAACAATAACACCCGTGAGACCATGGACGCTGGCTTGGAGGTGCTTTCTGTCTCTTACACCGAATCAAGCTCTACCGACCTTGTGGAGAAGATGACGTCAAACCAAGCCTGGAATGAGGACCGTCAACCCCGCAAGAAAGAAAGAGGAATGCACCAGCTGAAAAGAGGTAGACATCTTTGCGCCAAAATGGATTTAATTATGAAAAAGCTTGAAGACAAAGCTCCCGAGAAAAAGGAAGTCCCGCAACTCTTCGATTCCCGCATGACATGTGAAGAATGTGGCAACACTTTGGACACTCGGGCAGCCAATGTCCCGAGCTAGAAGAGGACGTGAATTACATCAACAACAACAACAACCAATGATCGTCCTCCGAATCAAGGATGGAATCAACAGAGACCCAACTACCAAGGTAACTACTCGGGTAACTATCAAGGTAATAACTCTTTCAATAATTTTCCACCTTTAAGAGAGTTAGTACAAAACCAAGGTAGACTCATGGATAATCTGTCTAAGAAGTTAGCTTCCAATGATAAAATGCTAGAAACTATTAGTACTAAAATAGAAAGCTTTTCTTACGCAATAAAGAACCCAAGATAGCTTCAATAAAATGATAGAATCTCGGTTATCTCGGTGGCTTTATACGCTCCTATGCCTAACCCGGGAAAGATTAGGGCGGTGGAAGAATTAGAATATGCAAACCTTATCGATATTTACTATGCGGGTATTCGGACTAAGGATGCACGAGGACTCGTGTCAGCCGACCGGGGTATGCCCGCCAAGAAAGGAGATCCAGGGAGACCAGTCGTCACCATTGAAATCGGCGCCCGTACCTACGACGCGCTCTGCGACTTTGGCTCAAGTTTCAACATCATGCCTAAGGTAAACCTTGAGCCAGATTCAGATTTATTATACACAACTATGTGCCTACAACTTGCAGATCAGTCGCTATGCTATCCCGAAGGCATCCACGGAAGACGTTTGTCTTTACATCGGTAAGCTCTATGTGGCCACCGACTTCGGGGTCCTGGATACGGGCAAAGGAAAGAAACGCCCGATTATGCAGGCGCCCCTTCTTGGCCACCACCAAGGCCATCATCTACGCCGACACTGCGAAGATCGTCTTCACCGTCAATGGACAGAGGGAGAGATTCAACTGCAAACACAAGACCCTAGCTCCCCCTGCTCCAACCGTACCACTACCGTACCACGAAGTACACGCGTACCCGCCGTCGAGGAGAGGACAAAAAGAAGAAACAAGAACAAGAAGAACCGTCAACCTCGACCACACGTGGAACGAGTCTTGATGATCAATCAAGTCCCCAGCGTAAGCGCAAGACTCGGCGCATTCCACCACCATTAGAGAAGCTAGGCGACCACGAGTTCCGTCAATCCATTGCTCCATCAATCAATGGAACTTCCGGCAAGTTGTATCGCGACACGGGATCGAGCATCAACTTAATGTCAAAGGTAACGTATCAATTGATATATGGTAATCTACCTTTGTGTTCCACCTATGTAATGTTGCGAGATGGCGGATCAATCACACCGATTCCCGGAAGGTATTGTATGAAAACGTCCCCCGTCAAGATTAAAAGACGCTATGTCCTCACCGACTTTTTAGTCATGGACATGGGAGAAGAAGAACAAGATCCTCCCATAGTACTTGGAAGACCGTTCTGAACACTACAAGAGCTATCATCTACATCGAACGGGCGAGATCCACTTCCCGGCTTCAAGGTAAAAGATACGCTATTTCTTCAATACTTACACTAACAATGAACAGCCCCGAAGAAGGACCAAGAGCCAGAAGCGTCTCCAGAGACTACAACAGAAGCTGGACTCGAAGATGGAGCACATTGAGAGAATAGAGAAAGACATCAAGGAAAAATACACTCAGCTCCTACCCATATTGAACGCCGCACCGGCTACACCCGAGAGGTCTCCACCAAAGAAACAATCTTGGAAAAGAAATAAAAGCTGCTTTGCTAAGAAGAGCAACAAGAGTACACCTTCGGAGACCCGACCAGCGCGGCATCAACAAATAAACAATCGACTTCCTCGGCTACTTCGTCTACTCCACCCTTTGAGATCATTGAAGGACCCTTACCGGGTACAACATTTAAAAGAGGGCCTATATAGGCGACACCACGCCATGGGAGTAAGTGCTCTAAACTCTCGCCGAGAGGTAACTCGGTATTTATCTGCATATTTAATTTTCTGCAAAGCATATTTCAATTAGCATGTTTACTTTAGCATTTTTACTTTCTCTAAACCTGCACTTAGAAAATCTCAAAAATATGTTTCTTTGCATTTGCATCAGTCTCCTAAATCCCCATGCAAGCACTCCTTCTTTGTGGCGGCATAAAAATAAAAATACAAAAATATTGCACTCATATGTTTTTGCATTAGCATCCCTATTGCATAGAAAAATTCTCAAAAAATATGTGGGCACATGAAGGTCCACACCTTATAAATATAAAAATGAAAATCCAAAAAGACGTGAGCACATGAAGGCTCACAATAACATCCTAGAATTTGTTCCTTCGGGTATGTGCAAAACTAATATTAACAGGGAGAACATTAAAGGAGACCCCGAAAGAGGAGCAAGCTCTAAGGATAAACACGGGACTACTTCAAGATCAAGCTTGGGGAGAGCACCCCATTTATCACTATAAGTATCACTATCCTATGTCTTATTTATTAGCTAGTTATATTTGCTTAGAGTTAATGAGTCTTAGTTAATGAGTCTTAGCTAAAAGTCTTAGTGTTAAAGAGTCAAATAAATGCTGGAACTTGCTAGATTACTTTCTTCCTTTTTAGTTATGATCTTGATGATATATGCTAAGGAGATGATGAATAGTTGCTCCGCCTTAATTCCTCTTAAAAGTACTTACACTTTGGACTTAGATTCTCCCAAAGCTTTAAATGCTTATTTTGCTCTGAACCCAAACACCTGTGGGAAGCACATGCTTAATCTGAGTCTTCGCATTAAAAGATAAAAGTACATGAAAAGTTGAGCTGCTGTTTATCATATTCTTAGAGATACTTGACTCCTGGTTTTTATCTTTAAAAATTATAAAATTACATGATGAGTTCCTTAGCTATGACCCTTAAGAGTTTATCATTCACATCAAGATCATCCCACACCACTAAATCTATTTGCTTCTAACTCGAAGTACGCCTCCCCATACTCCATCAAGCCGCTAGCCATAATTATAAAAATAAACTCTTGCAATCTTTGGATATGTCTCTCTCGGTGTTCTTATAGAGGGCTACATTCGAAAAAAAAAAAGAAGAAAGAAAGTGAGACGAGAGAGGGAGAGTAATGGACAAAAGTCATACTAGGCGAGAAGGGCCTACCTCCCTAATAATAAAAATATATTTAGAGATGAATAATGGACACGTGTCAGGGTGAGTAGGGCCCACATCTCTAAGGAGAGAGAAAATGGACACAAGTCCGGGGCAAAGCCCACCTCTCCAAGAATGGACAGCCCAGGTCCTAGCAATTTTTAGAAAGAGAGATATAGTCCAAGATGCTTGAGAAGAAAAATACTAGAAAAAGGCTAAGGCTATTTACTACCTTTCATCCTCACCCACTTCACCACTATCATCCCACTATGTAGTCCTACCACATGTGAAACTTCACTACCACCATCTACTTAAGAGGGTCATACATAGGATCTCTGAGTTTCTTTTTGAAAAATATTGCAAAACCCCAGGATGATAGTTGATCAAAGAACTTGAGACATGGTACTTAACTTGATTGTTTTATCTTGCTTATGATTCGTGAAAAGGCTACGCCTCATGGTAAACAGGTATGAGAGAGCAATCGGTTAAGAGGAGAATTTATTTTCGAGTAATCTGATTACTTTTGAGGTATGAAAGCGTAGTAGCAACTCCCGATCCTACTATAGCATATAGCTTTGCTAGGGACTAGCAAAGGGTAAGCTTGGGGAGTTTGTTGACACTTGTTATCATATAAAATTATTAATCAATTAAACGTAAGAAAGGGATATAAATAATAATAACAACCTAGAATAAGGGGTCACTAATATATTTCCATCAGTTTTGGTAATGTTGTGAATTGCGGGGACTAAACGAGAAAAAAACAACGAGAGTTCGCGAGCCATGCATTTGCAAGAACGCAACGCAATCTAACTCGAGAAAGACTCTAGAAGGCTCCAGATTAATCCCGACGTGGACCAAACTTGACACCGAAGAAAACATCATCTAGAAGACTCCGGAAGACACGGCGCCACGAGCGGGACCCGGAGGGGACTCCCCCGGGGCGATCGGCCCAATAATGGGGCCGATCGGCCTGCTTGGCCGCCACGCAAGCCCGGTCTCCGGAACCTTCCTCCACCGCCTCTAAGACGCAATCTAAACCGGTTGTTTAATGTCGGTTTGATCCAATGGTCGCCGTACATCGTCAAGGCCCATGAAGATTAGTACCACATTGTTTCTTTGAAATTTGAAGGGACATAAGAAGACCCATATATATAGACCCCTAGACCCCCTTTTCGGATCATCAAGTTCTCGGTTCAGCAACAACGCTTCAAGATCCAAGTCATATCCCATTTGTAGAAACATCACTTTAGGAAGAGTAGCAATCAAGATTAGAACTAGTAGGAAGGGAGAAATCCGCTCCGGATCGTCGGAGGCGGCTCAAGATCAGGCCTCGTTCTTGTAAGTTCTTCATTGTAAGTAGTCTTCAAGTTCCGGACACGTTCTTAATATGAATATCTTGATCATGTTTATATTCGAGATTATTTGTTCTAGTATTTACTTTGATTACATGTTTAGCATAGTTGAATTCTTGTTATGTTCATGCATGGATTCGTATAGCGCTCATCCCTTCGTTCGGAGGGTGAGTGGTAGAGATGATGTAATCGTGGTGATTAGATCTTATTTACTGCGTTTGCACGCTATGTGCCGGTCGTGTGGTAGATCGTGGTGGTGACAAGCACCATTGAGTCCTTTGCAATCCATCCCCGTATGTAGGCCTAGCGGATGATATTATTCGGGTTGTTCTAAGTTTCGGCCTTAGTCTTCACGGATTACGTCCTCATGTGTGGATTTAATTAGTCTTTCTTCAATGATTGTTAGATGTATTGCACTAATTGAGTAGATCCTAACTTATAGTTTAGAGTTACATATTGGAGTTTCTAATGCTAGCTAGCCTATGAATTGCTATCGTCCCTTTGTTTGACACTTTCTATTTTTCGCCCACTTAGATATGACTTTGGTTGAATTTATTTATCAAGAACTTTATCATTATCTTTATTGTGAACTTTGATCCTTGTTTAATTAATTGATAAGTTTAACACTTAAGCTTTGCACACGAGAGATGATTAAGATGTTTAGCACCTATGCATAGTTAATTCATGATAGAAGACTTCTTTCCCCGTGGTAGAATATAAATTCAACACCTGGTTCTTACTCGGTTAAAATGCTACAATGGTATATTCATATCGTGCGCTGCGGATACCCGATTATAATTGTTTATTTACTTATTAAGAAGTTATCAAGGCATAGTACGAATATTTTATTCCTTGCATATTAGTAGTTTAGCTATAGGGATGACAACCTTTTCGGATATGCTATGAACTGCAATGAATATTTCTTTTAGTTTTATCTCGAAGCAACATCGATATCTTTCTAAATGCCATTACTAGTTAGTGACGTTAGAAATACCAACAATGCGGGATGCCACCTCAGAGGATGCGCCGGTTGGCCCGACGCCTCCCCATGGGGGTGGCGCTACCGAGGATGCCGCTACTGGCCGACGTCGCCATAGACGAGGCTCGGGCCGCCCACGAGTCCCTTGCATTAACCATGTAAAGCATTGTAAGAAAGAATACTTTATGAACATGAGTAAATGCACGTGGCATATGGCGGCGCGTGAATGTGATGGTGTCGTATCCCTCGGATCTCGTGTTTATCGTGTGGCCGGTCGCTTGCCTTCTCCGCCCGGCGGCGTAGTGAGTATGAGTGCCTCGGCGGCGTCTCATAGGACTACGCTACTTTGCTTCGAATTTTCCTTTCGTAAGATAATAGGCACTGGTACCTCGGGGATGCCCCGCTTAGTTGGATTATCTCACTTAGGATTTTTCGGGCGTGTGCGACCTTCGCGCACTTAAACACTTGATCCGAAGGAACGTAAAGAACTTTTTGTTGAAAAAAGGTCTTGAAAAAAAAGAAAAGTTTGAGGAGGGAAGGGTCCCCCCCGGAGGGGGGTCCCCGGGTAGCCCCCGAGGGAGTTTTAGCTTTGCGCTGGACAAGGCTAAGACTCCCTTGAAATTTGCACAAAAGCCTTTTCATAAAAGAAGTTGATCTTTTATTTGAGCGAAAAGAACAGAAAGAAACATAAGAGTTTAGCTTTCGTGCAAGTTTAAGGATAGAAGCGACGTAGCTGTTCTATGTTCCATGCGTTGGAGTAGACTTCGCCCTTCTCTTTCTTGAGCTTGTATGTTCCGGGCCTGAGTACTTCGGCGATGAAGTATGGCCCTTCCCATGGTGGCGTCAGCTTGCGGCGCCCTCGGTTGTCCTGCCTCAGCCTGAGCACGTGATCATTGACTCGGAATTCCCGAGGCTTCATGCGCCGGGCATGATATTTCCGAAGGGCCTGCTGATATCTCGCGGAGTGTATCAGCGTGACATCTCGGGCTTCATCAGCTTGGTCGATGGAGTCCTGCCTTGCCTGCAGGTTGCCTTGCTCGGTGTAGGCTCGGAGCCTCGGGGATCCGTATTCGATGTCGGAGGGTAGGATAGCCTCGGCCCTGTAGACCAGGAAGAAGGGAGTGAAGCCCGTGGCTCGGCTCTTCGTCGTCCGGAGGCTCCATAAGACTGATGGCAGCTCCTGGTACCATCTTCTCCCTAGTTGGTTTAGCTGACCGAAGATCCTCGGCTTGAGTCCCTGTAGGATCATGCCGTTGGCGCGCTCTACCTGGCCGTTGGTCTTCGGATGTGCTACGGCCGAGGTATCAACCCGGATGCCGTAGTCATCACAAAAGTCTAGAAATTTCTTTCCCACGAAATTGGTCCCATTGTCGGTGATGATTGTTGACGGTAACCAACGACAATTTAATACCGTCAACATAACACCAAAACTACCTAGAAATAGGATTTTTCAACTAACATATTCCAAAGTTTTGGTGTTTATTTGGACTTGCAAGTACAAACTCATGGATGATCACTTTGGGCCAAAAGGACAAAGAAAAAGAAATAAAATCATTAAATAGAAAAAGGCCCAAAAGGAGCAAATGGCAAGCCCAAAGCAGAATTCGCAACAAAACGTTGAAAAACGGGCGGGCGCGGTGCACCACACAACTTTTTGAGCAAGGAAGCCCAGCTGCGAAGCTCGGGCGGCCGAGCTTTGGCGGGGCTTGCGCGCACCTCAAGATGCGGCCGCACCTCGCCAAGGCGGTTCGCACCCATCTTCGGCGAGGCGGTTTGTTACCTTCCAAAAGCGATGAAACCGGACGTGGGATAGTCGGTTTGTCGTACATGGAAGGTTTTCCTAGGTCGGTTTGGGTGGTTTTAGCACTTAGTTCCCTCCCCTTATGTATAAATAGACCCCCTCTCTCCCTCTCAAACAACAACACATTTTTACAAGGAGAAACCAGTCCCACTGTGCAAGAGAGTAGAATTAGATCTTCTTCTTCTTCTACTTCTTCTATTCTATCTCCCCATTCTAGAGAGTGAGAGAGGGAAAGGCTAGAAAGAAGCTTGGTTCTTTCTACACCGAGTTGCCGGTTCGCCCCTCGGTGTTCATTGTTCCTAGGAGGACGGAGTGCCGGACTTGTCGGTACCCGCCCGGCTTGTACCTCTGCAAACTACTTACACTTTGGTAAGCAGTCTTGTGATTATCTTGCAGCTATTTAATTTTCATCGTACATTTCTTAGCTGTTGTAGACTTGCGGGATTGGTAGATCGTTTACGTTAGTTCTTGGTGGAGGGACTCTTTAACCGGGGAACCTTGGCCAACATCAAGCGCGTGATCAATAGTGCAAACGTGGTGTTTGGACTAGCGTTCACCTACCTTTTGCGGTGCATCCCACGGTTGAGGGGGTAGGCGGCTTGGTTGTGACAACCTTGTCCGTCCCCTTGAAATCCCCCCCACGTTCGGGTATTGTGTCGTGAGAGCTAATTGCCGGACAACGTCTTTGGGCGTGGGCGGTGCCCGAAGTGAGTAGACAACAGACTTTAGGAATCCTTTGCACGGAAAACTTAGCCTATAGATACCTCGCTACTCTTAGAAAACAAACCCTTACCTTAGGTTGACATAAACACGAAAAGCCGGTGCTTGCGACCGTCCTCTGTGGAAAATACGATACCACGCTACCACCGGGTGAAGTGCTACAACGGTATTTCCCATGTAAACTGGATTTATCTCGTGTGCGTTAAGAAACACCAACAAGCATTTCCGGCGCCGTTCGGGGACGGTTGTCGTAGTCATAAATAGAACCGAGTCAACCTACGTGATCGGTAGTATCCTTTAAACAAAAATACCAAAAGAGTTCACGTTACCCATGGAGCAACCCACTATCCAAATCTCATGCGCTCCCAAGGGGCGAGCTCGTAGAACCACGCCAATCTGCGAAGCCAATCACGACTTCCGAGTATGAGCTCGCCCGGCTTTATAGCCATGGTTCAGGCCCGAGCCTTTCGGGCTCGTAATATGAAAACCCCTATCATCATTTACGGGAGTTTGAGCAGCTGCGTGGCTGCGACAATTGCGGGCATGACACATGACACGTTGAGGTGGAAGTTGTTTCCGTTCTCTCTCTCGAGAGGGCGACTCAATGGTACGCCCATAGCGTAGGGTTGGTAAACGGAGAATGGGAAGAACTGCGAAGCGCATTCGTGTAGCATTCTACCCGATATCCGTAATCGCGGCCCCTGCGACAAGAGATACTCAACTTCCGACAAATAGAGGGTGAAACCTTAGGTGCAGCACGGGATCGGTTTACCACGCTTACACGATCGGCCTGCACTGTCCATACCAAACCACGTCTTTTACGGCATTTCGGCTAGGATTGGATAGGGCGGCGCCCTATTTGCTTGATTTAGCTGCCGAGGGTCGTTTTCACATAAAACCACGGCGGAAGGAGAAGCTCTCCTAAACCGTATTCTTGAGAACACTCCTCCGCTAGAACCCGTCCGAGTAGAACCCAAGCGAAACAAGAGGAAGTCTCTTCGCTCTTGCCGAACCTAAAACATCTTTAGAGAGACCTCGAACGAACGAACCAGAGGAGACCGTTTGCGCGGATCTCCGTTCTTTGAGGTTGACCCATCGATCAATTCGGTGACACCTCGAAGTACGAACAAAGGAAGAAACCACCAATCCCTTGGTCCTAAACAACCCCCGGGTAAAACTTTCCTCCGGGAGTCTATTAAGGAGCTAACGGCTATAATGAGCACGGAATGGTTGAGAGAGGAAGGACCCTCTTTCGAAGAAATTCGGATAAGTGGCCCCTCTACACCAATCCATTGCAGATTTCGGGAAGTTCGGTGGAAGTCATGTATAACCCTACCGTGGGGTTAAACATAATGTTCGAAACCTTTGCACAAGCTTGTGTCGAGGAAGCTATTAGAACCCCCACAAAGACGGACCTTGCGCATAGCACCACGAACCACCATTGAATGCCGTGAGGTTACACATGAACAAATCTTCCCGCATAAGGATGTCAAGTTGTCTACGGACTTTCACATTTTGATATCCAAGACTTCGACATCCTAATCGGGCATCCCTTGGAAAAGATTATTGATCTACCAAAGATCAGGGATTTAGATGTCACAATCGGGAAGAAAAGTTTTCTATCCCGGTTACTCGAGCTAAAAACTTCATTACGAGAACCCTACCCGGGTATGACGTGCCGAGGAGGTTATGGGAGTTATGCTATATGAGAACCCGTAAACAGATCTTGAAAAAGACGCCCAATTCTTCATTGAAGAAGAGGGGCGATTGAGGGGAACTCTTAGAACTTCCCAAAGAGGAAGAGCTAACTCGACCTCAGTTGAGCTTAAACCCCTACCCCGGGCCTACGCTATGTCTTCCTAAACGGCGATTCGCAGAAAGCACCGGTCATCATGTTTACACGCTTAGTGACCAAGAAACTACCCAGCTCATAGCCGTCTTAGAGAAACACGGTCGGTCTTCGGGTATTCCCTTCAAGATTTGAAAGGGGTAAGCCCAACACTATGCACACATCGCATTCCTATTGACCCCGATAGTACCCCATCATGCGAACCCGGCGCAGGCTCAATAATGCGATGCGTGAAGTCGTGAAGAAGGAAGTTCTCAAGCTTCTTCACGTAGGGATTATCTATCCCGTACCACATAGTGATTGGGTTAGCCCGGTCCAAGTGGTCCCTAAAAAGGGAGGAATGACAAATCGTTGAGAACGCCAAAACGAACTCATTCCACAAAGACAAGTCACGGGGTGGAGAATGTGTATTGATTACTGAGAAAACTTAACAAGGCAACAAAGAAAGATCACTTCCCGCTGCCCTTTATCGATGAAATGTTGGAGCGGTTAGCGAAACATTCTTTCTTCATTTCCTTGACGGGTATTCTCGGTTACCACCGGATCCCGATCCACCCCGATGACGAGCAAGACCACGTTCACATGCCCATACGGAACCTATGCCTATCGTAGAATGTCATTTGGGTTGTGTAATGCACCGCTTCTTTCGAGAGGTGCATGATGTCTATCTTCTCGACATGATTAAAGAAATCATGGAGGTCTTCATGGACGATTTCTCCGTCTATGGTAAGACCTTCGAGAGCCTGCCAAGAACCTAGACCGGTCTTGCGAGAGATGCCAAGAAAAGGATGCGGTACTTAGCGGGGAAAAGTGCCATTTTATGGTCCGAGAAGGCATCGTTCTTGGGCACCTCGTGTCCGAGAGGGGGATAGAGGTAGACAAAGCTAAGATAGAAGTTATCGAAAAGCTACCACCCCCAGTAAACGTCAAAGGTATCCGTAGCTTCCTAGGCCACGCAGGTTTTATAGAAGATTCATAAAAGATTTCTCACAAATCGCTAGACCACTTACAGCCCTGCTAGCCAAGGATGTACCCTTTGACTTTACAGATGAGTGCCTGCACGCTTTCGAAACCCTGAAGAAAGCACTCATCTCGGCTCCGATCATCCAACCCCGGTTGGTCGTTGCCATTTGAAATCATGTGCGATGCAAGCGACTTATTTGTTGGTGCGATCTTAGGCCAAACCAAGGATAAAAAGAAGCACGCCATCGCATATGCTAGCAAAACTTCGACAGAGCACGGCTTAATTATGCCACAACGAGAAAAAGAGCTCCCGGCAAGTAGTCTTTGCTATCGAGAAGTTTCGATCCTACTTAGTGGGCGCAAAAATAATCATTTACACGCAGACCATGCCGCCCTTAAGTACCTTCTTACCAAAAAGGATGCGAAACCTCGCCCGATCCGCCGGATTCTTCTCGCTCCAAGAATTTGATATAGAAATAAAAGATAAAAAGGGAGTAGAAAATACGGTTGCGGATCATTTGTCACGTATGCGGGTAACTAACATGCGGAACCCCCAATCAACGACTACTGCAGCGACGACATGCTGCTCAAGGTATCGCACTTCAACCCATGGTACGCAAATATTGTGAATTACATGGTTGCGAGGATACGTACCACCTAGGGAGAACAAGCGGAAACTCCAAATGGAGAGCGGCGGCACCTATGGGATGACCCATACCCATGCGGGGTGTGTGCGCGACGGCTTGCCGAGAAGATGCGCGCACCCGGGGAGGAAGGAATGCAGATCATCGAGAAATGTCATGCATCTCCCTACGCCCGGACACATGGGAGTATTTTCGCACACAAGCCAAAATTTGGCGGTCGCGGATTCTTCCGGCCGGCGATGTACGGCGACACGAAAGAATTCATCGAGAAGATGCTACAAGCGCTAGAAGACCGGAAACATCACATTTCGCGATGCAATGCCTCTACACTACAACCTTCAAATAGAAATATTTGATGTGTGGGGCATTGACTATATGGGACCATTCCAGAAGTCCCATGATTGCGAGTACATCCTGGTGGCAGTGGACTACGTGTCGAAGTGGGTAGAGGCAATGCCATGCAGAGCTGCTGACGGCAAGCACGCACGCAAGATGTTCCATGAAATCATCTTCCCCGTTTCGAATGCCACGCATGGTGATCGATGGAGGAGGATCGCATTTCAAGGACAAGTCATTCAGGGCATTCCTGAAGGAGCTTGGCACTCTGCACAACATCGCTACCCCCTATCATCCGCAAACCAGCGGGCAAGCCGAGACCTCCAATAAACAAATAAAGAACATCCTGCGAGAAGGCGGTCCAACGAGATGGGGAAAGGATGGAAAAACAAGCTACCCGATGCTCTCACGGGCATATAGGACAGCTTACAAAGCCCCCATCGGCATGTCACCTTATCACGGTGGTCTATGGCAAAACTTGCCATTTACCGGTTGAGTTGGAACATCGAGCTCATTGGGCCATCAAGAAGTGGAACATGGACGTCAGACTCGCTGGAAAGAACCGTGAGAGGCAAATCTCTGAACTAGAAGAATGGCGAGAGAAGGCGTACCACGGTGCAAAGCTCTACAAGGGCGCCGCGAAAAGATGGCATGATCGGGCGCATAAAAATCAAAGAATTCACCACGGAGACAAAGTACTCCTATTCAATTCGGGTGAAGTTATTTGGCGAAGGGAAGGCGAGGAGCAAGTGGAAAGGACCGTACACCGTCATCGGCACCTCGCCACACGGTGCAATCACAATTCAAGATGGCGCGGGTGAGATACAAAAGGTAAAGCGGTCAACGTCTCAAGCTTTTCTTTGAGCCCGATACCCGATCTTAACCAAGAGCTCGATAGAATAGATTTATGCTTTGAAAATTAATTTAGATGATCAGCATATAAAAAAATAATTTATATATAATTAAATATATAAGATAATAATAAAACATAAAAAGTTATCTATATATTTTTACTTTGCTTTAAATAAAGTTTTAGCTTTATTAATTTACATTTAATTCATTCAATTTATCTTTGGTCATTTGTTACACAAAGAATATTTACTTTCTAAATTAATCAAAGCATAAACTATTATATTATTGTCTATGTCTCCACTTGTTTTTGTCCTTGTGCAAAAAAAGAAAGTAAAAATAGGTACAAAAACAAGTGTGGGGAGGATTCGCAAGTCAAAGGTACGCAATTTATTAAAATTAAATTTTGACTTGTGATTTATCTCTAAATGCTAAAACCTAAACCAAGTTATCGAATCTCCATCTCTACATCTACCAATTGATACATGGCATGCATACATTTTATTCCTCGCCGAGAATACCGAGCTTCGTTTTAAATAACTCATCCGAGAAAACCCGATTCATGTGGGTTGCATATGCTCTATCTAGTCTAAGTTGTTGCCAAATATGATATGGTGCAAATGGTTTTGCTATGATTTTGTCCAAAAGAGAAACTCAACATCAGGAAACTATCCATTGAAAAAGAGAAATGTCTTGGGTTATAATAATGAGATGAAAAATGGACAAATGTCCAGGGGCGAGTAGAGCCCACATCTCTAAAAAAAAAAAAAAAAAAAAAAGAGAGAATGAGATGAAAAATGGGCAAGTGTCCAAGGGCGAGAAGAGCCCACATCTCTAAAAAAAAAAAGAGAAAAGAGAGGAAATAAAAGACAAAAGTCTAGGGCGGCGAGAGCCCACCTCTCCAAAAATAATAATAATAATAATAATAATATGTATATTTCTATGGCAATAAAGCCCATGCTTTCTCAAAGAAAATAAAATTTTATCTAAATAAAACCCCGGATAAAAAGTTGATCAATTGGATGAATGATAAGCATTTACATTTATAACCATTCTATCCGGCAACCACCCAAGGCTTGGAGAAAAGCTAAAAGCCCCGCTACGATAAAAAGATAATAAAGGGCGGGAAAAATGCTCACAAGGCGGTAAGGCTTGGAATAATATGTATGCAAGCTTACATCTTGGAGATAAAACCACTTTAGTCCCTGTGCCTTCACTCGAGGGCGAGTAAAAGGGCTAAGTGTGGGGGTTTGTTGACGGTAACCAACGACAATTTAATACCGTCAACATAACACCAAAACTACCTAGAAATAGGATTTTTCAACTAACATATTCCAAAGTTTTAGTGTTTATTTGGACTTGCAGGTACAAACTCATGGATGATCACTTTGGGCCAAAAGGACAAAGAAAAAGAAATAAAATCAATAAATAGAAAAAGGCCCAAAGGAGCAAATGGCAAGCCCCAAGCGAAATTCGCAACAAAACGTCGAAACCAGGCCGGGCGCGGTGCACCACACAACTTTTGAGCAAGGAAGCCCGACTGCGCGAAGCTCGGGCGGCCGAGCTTTGGCGGGGTGCGTAGCGCACCTCAAGGTGCGGCCGCACCCGCCAAGGCGGTTCGCGCCATCTTCGGCGAGGCGGTTTGTTACCTTCCAAAACGATGAAACCGGCGTGGGATAGTCGGTTTGTCGTACATGGAAGGTTTTCCTAGGTCGGTTTGGGTGGTTTTTAGCACTTAGGTCCCTCCCCTTATGTATAAATAGACCCCCTCTCTCCCTCTCAAACAACAACACATTTTTACAAGGAGAAACCAGTCCACTGTGCAAGAGAGTAGAATTAGATCTTCTTCTTCTTCTACTTCTTCTATTCTATCTCCCCATTCTAGAGAGTGAGAGAGAGGGAAAGGCTAGAAAGAAGCTTGGTTCTTTCTACACGGAGTTGCCGGTTTCGCCCCTCGGTGTTCATTTGTTCCTAGGAGGACGGAGTGCGGACTTGTCGGCATCCCGCCCGGCTTGTACCTCTGCAAACTACTTACACTTTGGTAAGCAGTCTTGTGATTATCTTGCAGCTATTTAATTTCCATCGTACATTTCTTAGCTGTTGTAGACTTGCGGGATTGGTAGATCGTTTACGTTAGTTCTTGGTGGAGGGACTCTTTAACCGGGGAACCTTGGCCAACATCAAGAACGTGATCAATAGTGCAAACGTGGTGTTTGGACTAGCGTTCACCTACCTTTTGCGGTGCATCCCACGGTTGAGGGGGTAGGCGGCTTGGTTGTGACGACCTTGTCCGTCCCTTAAAATCCCCCACGTTCGGGTGTGTCGTCAGAGCTAATTGCCGGACAACCGTCCTTTGGGCGTGGGCGGTGCCCGAAGTGAGTAGACAAATGGACTTTAGGAATCCTTTGCACGGAAAACTTAGCCTATAGATACCTCGCTACTCTTAGAAAACAAACCCTTGCCTTAGGTTGACATAAACACGAAAAGCCCGGTACCGCGCGACCGTCCCCTCGTGGAAAATACGATACCCCGCTTACCACGGGTGAAGTGCTACAACGGTATTTCCCATGCGCTATGGATTTATCGTGTGTGCGTCAAGAAACACCAACAATGATAGAGTTTGGGACCCCGAAACGGGAGATGATGTTCGTAAAGAACTTCACCGTTTCCTCCGACCGAGGGTTAACCACGGCTCGGGCTTCAATCCACTTGGAGAATTTGTCGATGGCGACCAGGACGTGAGTGTGCCCTCCCGACGCCCTTTGCAGGGGACCAATCATGTCTAACCCCCATACCGCAAACGGCCATGTTAGCGGTATGGTTTGGAGGGCTTGCGCCGGGAGGTGTGTCTTCTTTGCGTAGAATTGGCACCCTTTCTGGGCGCGCAAGAATCTGATTGGCGTCCCGGACCGCCGAGGGCCAGTAGAAGCCTTGTCTAAAGACTTTTCCCACAAGGGTCCTCGGGGCGGCATGGTGCCCGCATTCCCCGTGATGAGTGTCTTCGAGCAGCTCTCTTCCCTCTGCCGAGGGTATGCACCGCATATATACTCCCGAGGCTCCTCTTCTGTAGAGTTCTTTCTTCTCACCAATAAGCGCGAAGGTCTTGGCTCTTCGGGCTAACTGGCGCGCTTCGGTCTTGTCCTCGGGCAGTTCACTTCGGGTGAGGTATTCCATCAGCGGCTTCCTCCAGTCAAGGACTGGGTCCACCTCCATTGCCTCGGGCACGGCTTGACTAGTTGTGCCCTCTTGAGCCCCCGAGGCCACCCCTGAGGGGGAGTACTTTACCGACGGTTCGTCGAGGTCTCGGGTGAGGACGTTTGGGGGAACGGTACCTCGGGTTGCGGCGACCTTGGCGAGCTCATCTGCAGCTTCGTTATAGCGCCTGGGCGTGTGCTTGTGTTCGAGCCCATGGAACTTCTCCTCTAGCTTGCGAACCTCTTGGTAGTAGGCTTCCATCTTCGGGTCATGGCACGCCGAGGCCTTCATTACTTGGTAGATGACCAAGCGTGAATCTCCCCGGTTTCCAACCGTCGGATCCCGAGGTGCCGCGATCCGAAGACTGTTGACTAGTGCCTCGTGATTCTCGCGACGTTGTTGGAAGCGGGAAATGCGGTCGGATGACATACCTCGGTGGACCCCGAGGGGTGAAATGAAGAGTAATCCGGCCCCGCGCCCGTCTTCATCATGGACCCGTCGAAGTACATGGTCCAGCACTTTCGGCTTGGATCGGGGCCGAGGGTAGCCGGGTGTCGATCCATTCGGCCACGAAGTCGGCAAGGACTTGGGACTTGATCGCCTTTCGTGGTAGGAACGAGATTGTCTCGCCCATGAGCTCCACTGCCCACTTCGCCACTCTCCCCGTGGCCTCTCGGTTCTGGAGTATCTCCCCGAGGGGGAACGAGGATACCACGGCAACTGGGTGCGCGAGGAAGTAATGGCGAAGTTTTCTTCGTGCTAGTACGATGGTGTACAGCAGCTTCTGCATCTGCGGATATCTTGTCTTGGTGTCGGAGAGTACTTCACTGATGAAGTAGACGGGCGTATGCGAGAGCGTGTGCCCCTCTTCCCGACGCTCTACTACCACCACCGCCCGACTACGGTAGTGGCGGTGATGTATAAGAGCAGAGTTTCTCCCGGATTGAGTGGTACTAGGACCGGAGGATTTGTCAGGAGTGCCTTGAGGTTGCCGAGGGCTTCTTCGGCCTCGGGGGTCCAGGCAAAGTGCTCGGACTTGCGAAGGAGCCGATAAAGGGGAAGTCCCCTTTCCCCGAGGCGTGAGATGAACCTGCTCAATGAAGCTAGGCAGCCCATGACCTTCTGGACTCCCTTGAGGTCTCGGATCGGACCCATCTTGGTGATCGCGTCCACCTTGGTTGGGTTGGCTTCGATGCCTCGCTGAGAGACAATGAAGCCCAACAGCATACCTCGAGGGACGCCAAACACGCACTTCTCGGGGTTGAGCTTGACTCCCTTCTTGTTTAGACACTCGAATGTTTCCCCGAGGTCTCCCACGAGGTCTGTTGTCTTCTTGGATTTGACCACTATATCATCGACGTAGGCTTCCACAATTCTCCCAATGAGATCCCTGAAGATGATTTGCATGCACCGCTGGTAAGTTGCACCAGCGTTCCTCGCCCGAAGGGCATCGTGAGGTAGCAATACATCCCGAAGGGGGTAATGAATGAAGTCGCGAGCTGGTCGGACTCTTTCATTTTAATTTGATGGTATCCTGAGTACGCATCAAGAAAGGACAAAGTTTCGCACCCGCCGAGTGGAGTCGGCGATTTGGTCAATTCGAGACAAAGGAAAAGGAACCTTCGGACATGCTTTGTTGAGACTAGTGTAGTCTACACACATCCGCCATTTCCCATTCTTTTTCTCTACTAATACATGATTAGCTAACCACTCGGGTGGGATACTTCTTTTATGAACCCGGCCTCCAGCGGCTTGTGGATTTCTTCGCCGATGATTTTTTAAGCATGCGTCTGTTGGTATTTCTAACGTCACTAACTAGTAATGGCATTTAGAAAGATATCGGATGTTGCTTCGAGATAAAACTAAAAGAAATATTCATTGCAGTTCATAGCATATCGAAAAGGTTGTCATCCCTATAGCTAAACTACTAATATGCAAGGAATAAAATATTCGTACTATGCCTTGATAACTTCTTAATAAGTAAATAAACAATTATAAGCGGGTATCCATAAGTTTACGAGATATGAATATACCATTGTAGCATTTTAAGGGAGTAAGAACCAGGTGTTGAATTTATATTCTACCACGAGGGGAAAGAAGTCTTCTATCATGAATTAACTATGCATAGGTGCTAAACATCTTAATCATCTCTCGTGTGCAAAGCTTAAGTGTTAAACTTATCAATTAATTAAACAAGGATCAAAGTTCACAATAAAGATAATGATAAAGTTCTTGATAAATAAATTCAACCAAAGTCATATCTAAGGGCTTAAAATAGAAAGTGTCAAACAAAGTGGACGATAGCAATTCATAGGCTAGCTAGCATTAGAAACTCCAATATGTAACTCTAAACTATAAGTTAGGATCTACTCAATTAGTGCAATACATCTAACAATCATTGAAGAAAGACTAATTAAATCCACACATGAGGACAGAATCCGTGAAGACTAAGGCCGAAACTTAGAACAACCCGAATAATATCATCCGCTAGGCCTACATACGGGGGATGGATTGCAAAAGGACTCAATGGTCTTTGTCACCACCACGATCTACCACACGACCCGGCACATAGGGTGCAAACGCGGTAAATAAGATCTAATCACCACGATTACATCATCTCTACCACTCACCCTCCGAACGGAAGGATGAGCGCTATACGAATCCATGCATGAACATACTTGATGAATTCAACTATGCTAAACATGTAATCAAAGTAAATACTAGAACAAATAATCTCGAATATAAACATGATCAAGATATTCATATTAAGAACGTGTCTAGAACTTGAAGACTACTTACAATGAAGAACTTACAAGAACGAGGCTCGATCTTGAGCCGGCCTCCGACGACGCAACGATGTACGGCGACCATTGGATCAAACCGACATTAAACAACCGGTTTAGATTGCGTCTTAGAGGCGGTGGAGGAAGGTTAGGAGACCGGGCTTGCGTGGCGGCCAAGCGGGGCCGATCGGCCCCATTATTGGGCCGATCGGCCCGGGGGAGTCCCCCTCCGGGTCCCGTCGTGCGCCGTGTCTTACGGAGTCTTCTAGATGATGTTTTCTTTGGTGTCAAGTTTGGTCCACGCGGGATTAATCCGAGCCTTCTAGAGTCTTTCTCGGAGTTGGATTGCGTTGCGTTCTTGCGCGGTTTGCATGGCTCGCGAACTCTATTTGTTTTTCTGTTTAGTCCCACGCAATTCACAACTTTACCAAAACTGATGGAAATATATTAGTGACCCCTTATTCTAGGTTGTTATTATTATTTATACCCTTTTCTCACGTTTAATTGATTAATAATTTTATATGATAACAAGTGTCAACAGCGTCCTTGCTCCGGAGTCTTTACCATAACCACGTGGGGTCATAGTAGTCATCCTCGTCGTCTCCCCCCGGGGTGCCGAACGCGAGGAGGAAGTTGCGGTTCTCCGGTCGATAGATGGACTCCTCAATTCTCGATACCGGGGCCCCACCGTACCCGGGTTGTGGAGGCGGGGCTGGATCGGGAACCCCCTTTCGAGGAAGTACTCGTCCAGGGTATTTTCGGTCTCGGGATAGCGTTCCCGTGGGATGACCGGTGGCCTTTCTCGTGCTCTCCTTGCGAAGGCTTCCTCCGAGGTCTCCCGTCTGCGCGGGTTCGCAGGGACGCCTTCTAGGATGACTGGATTGTTCTCCCGTCGGTTGGGACTTCGGGGCCTCCGGCCTCGCGCGGCGGGCGGGGATAGATCCACGCGGCGCCTAGGACCTCTGCGGGGCCTGCCGCGGGCTGGTGCTAGAGGCGGGTCTTCGGTTCCACGCTCATCGCGTGGTCGGCGTCTAGCGTGCGCGGGCCCGCCTTGCTTGTATCAAGGGGAGGAGTCGCGCCACGCCACGGCGGGATGGTGCCCCCTCCTCCACCGCCATCACGGGGAGGAGTCGCGTCTCATAGTTATGTCCAAGGGTGACGAACCCCAATGTTCCGAAGAACAGAGGTGTTCCGCGCGGGAGCTCGCGCTCCAGCGGGCATGGCGGAAAGATGGGCGGAAAAAACGCCATGAGGGTCGGCGGAGAAGTGATTGCGCACGGCGAGCCCCTACCTGGCGCGCCAACTGTCGGCGTTTCCCGGGAGCGGGCGCCGGGGCCGGGCGGTGAAAGAGATTTGTGTGCGCGGCGCCCGCCCTTCCTCGATGGCGTGGCGCGGGTCCGACACTGACACGCGGCGGTTTATCCCTGGTTCGGGCCAACGGGCCCTACGTCCCAGCGGGGTGAGTCCCATTCGTGTTACCTCGGCTCACGGGGGAGAAAGCTGCAGAGGGAGAGACACCGGTCTCAAGCCTCGCGATCGTGGGTGTGGTGGTGTAGGTCGATCGTGTCTTGGTTGCCCATCCCCATCTAACGGGGCATTACTCCTCCTTTTATAGTGGGAAGGAGGCAAAGAACGTTTATATTTTGATGGATGCTTAGGTGGCTAATTCCGAGGCTGCACTAGTTGCATGTGCGCTGCCAAGGGTTGACGTCCCGTCGTGAGCTTAGATGATGGCACGCGCCCCGATCCGACGATGATCGTGTCGGTGCGGTGCAACCCCCGAGGGCCCGTGAGGCGTCCCTCACAGTCCGCATGGCGAGGGGCGGCCCCAAGCAAGGGGGCGGCGTGTAGCGTGCCCGAGGGTCCTGCTCAACGTGGCGTCGTGGTGGTTGTCTTGGGGAATGAACAGTGGTCCCTGATTTCCCGTGCCGTGTGGTGTAATGCGTCGCCCGTTCAGCTTTGTGTCCCATCAGTCGGATTGGGGGATTCGGTCGATTTGGCGGGGCGAATCGATGGCGACACATCGCTTTGTTGTGCAACCACATTAAATGCAGCTGTTCCCCTTCCTCCGACGGAACCTCCCATGCCCGAGGGTGCGTGACCCTCGGTGGGAAAGAGCTGCCACGCCCGAGGTATGGAGCGCTGGTCTCCCTCGGGCGAGGCGGAGTTTGCACTTTGGTATGGAGCGCCGGTCTCCCTCGATCGTAATTGCGTCCAGGTGCCCGAGGATTGCCCTCGGGCGGGACGGAGTTTCTACGCCAGAGGACGGCTAGCTAGGCCATCCTCGGTCGCAGTGGTGTCCAGGCGCCCGAAGGTTGCTCTCGGGCGGGACGGAAGTTGGAGCGTGGTCCGAGGTTTACGCTGGTAAGCAGCGACGTCGTGAAGTCCCTCAGCCCCTTGTCATTCCCGAGCGTAATCGCCTCTGGTTGACAGTCTTGGCTATTGAGGTGGTCAAGCTGGTCGTAGACCTGGCTTGTCCCTTGGGCCGAGCAGTTTGTACTCAGCGTTCGTCATGGTGGTGGCTTCCATGGGCCGTTTGTAGGCCATCATCGTCTTCATCGGTCGCCGTGGCTCCTGGGCTTGGCCCTTGGTTGTCGGGCTGTCCTTCGTATGGGGGTATTGGCGGGCCAAGTTTTTCCGGGCCTAGATGGGCCGACGGTTTCTCGTTATAATGAGAATGTCTCGGGGGCCCAATATTTTGGTCCCCGACACTCTCCTTCTTGAAGACGTCGTTGAAGTTCCTTTTACAGCTTCTTCACCTCGGCTCAAGGATCGGGCAAAAGCCTTGCCAAGCTCTCGCTTGGCTAACGATAATGATGTTACGGCATCATACACCTTCTGGAGGTATCGTTGAAGAGCTCTTGTGTCTTGGTGTAGTATCTTTGCTCTCGCTCTCGTTTTCTTTGTGGTTGTGCCTCTTTGTGCCCCCCCCCGCCACCTTTCCACCTTGACGCTAAGGCGTCATTTGTTTTGTGTTTATTGTGGGTTAGCCACATCCTAGCTATTGACACTTGTTATCATATAAATTTATTAATTAAATAAACATGAGAAAGGGGTATAAATCATAATAACAATCTAGAATAGGGTATCACTAACATATTTCCACCTGTTTTGGTAAAGTTGTGAATTGCGGGGACTAAACAGGAAAACACCGAGATTCGCGAGCCGCACGACTACGCGACGTAATGCAATCCAACTCCGAGAAAGACTCTAGAAGGCTCCGGACTAATCCCGACGTGATCGAGACTTAGCACCCACAAAAACATCATCCGTAAGACTCCGAAGCCACGACGCCGCGGGACCCGTAGTAGGCTCCACTCCGGGCCGGCCGGCCCAAATGTTAGGCCGGGCCGGCCCCCCCTCCGCCACGTCAGCCCTGCCTCCAGAAGCTTCTCCAACCGCCTCTAAGACGCAATCTAATCCACTTGTTTAATGTCGGTTTGATCCGAGGGCGACGGTGGAGTACGAGTTGTATCTAAGTCCAACACCTGGCACCTCCTCCGGACTATATAAGGCGACCCTGCACTTCTGGTTTCAATCATCTCAGATCATCTTCTCATTAGTTATCGATAGAGCGTAAACTAGGGTTTCATATTAGAAGAGAGAGAGGTCCCTCTAGTTGTCTAGTTCATCTAGTTCTAGTTCTAGATCTAGTTCTTCTAGTTCATCTAGTTGTAAGATCAAGGAGAGAGACAAGGAGAAAGCTGGAGATCCGGACCTGTCGGATCTTCATCAACATTGTACATCTACAGCAACTAGTTCGTTCTTCAGCGATCTCTAGGTTCTTTATTTATTAATTCTAAGTTCTCTATTTATTCAGCATTTACTTTAAGTTTATTTATTAGATTCCCGCTTGTATCGGGTGCTCTAGTTTTTGCAACGCTAGAGTAGTAATCTTTAGATTAGGCGTGGTGCTTAGTCTAGCGGTTACACTGAATTGCACCCAATCCTACGGATAGTTTGTGGTAGCCCTGTGTAGTGACAATCGACGGCCGACGTATTCCACCACGTTCGGATTGGTGTTTGTAGGACCGTAGTTGGAGCTTCCTAGCCCCCTTCTCATCCCTTTCCGCGGCTAGTGTTCGATGTCCCAATATAAATAAACCCGAAAGTATCTCGATTCCTAGATCAATTAGAGACCTTAGAAACAATCTCTCTCCCAACATCATTATATTTTTTTTAGGACGTTCTAAACTCTTTCTAGTACACTTCACGTTCCCGTGGAAATCGATATACGGAATACTCCCGGGTGAAAGCTACATCGGTATCCGTAAAAACTGATTTTCTCGCTTTTGCGTTAATAAATACCAACAAGTTTTTCGGCGCCGTTGTCGGGAACGGTAGTCGTGCTAGTTTAGAACCAAGTTTGTCCATTTATCCTTTTTTCTTTTCGCACCTTTTTCATACCACTATATGGATTCCATTCCTATCTATAAATTTTCCGCTCCAAAGGGTGAATTGATAGAGCCACCACAATCGAAAGCACATCCTATTCTTACGGATGGCTATGAGATTCGCCCCCCTTTTATAGCTATGGTTCGGGAGCAAACTTTTCTCCGGAAAAGAAGACGAAAATCCATATGTGCACATCCGAGAATTTGAGCAACTATGTTCATGCTTGAATATCCCCGGCATGAAACATGAGACCCTAAAATGGAAATTATTTTCGTTCTCTCTTTTCGAGAGAGCAAAACAATGGTATGCTCATAATTCCAGAAGTGTGAACGGGAATTGGGAGGAACTTTGAGACAAATTTTGTCTTGTTTTCTTCCCTATTTTTCTCAGATCATTACTCTTCGTCTTGAAATTCTTAATTTTTAAACAAAAAGAGAAAGAAACTATAGGAGCAGACTTGGGCAAGATTTTCAAGTTTAATCTTATCCGCCCGGATTTATCTTTGCCCGACCAAGTCCTTTTTACAACACTTTCATTATGGCCTTAGCAAAGAAGCAGCCCTGTTCCTCGATACATCTTACGGAGGATCATTTTCACATAAGACCGTTAGTGAGGGAAAAGCTATCCTTGACAAAATTCTTGAAAATACCCCATACACTGGCGTCTACGATGAATTCCCCGAAGAAGAAGTCGAGCCAAGCCCTGAACCATTAGAGGAGGAACATGCAGCCGAATTAGAAATTCCAATTGACTCATCTAGTAATTTGGTTGTTGAGAAACCTTCTGAAAAGGGAACACAAACCCAAGCGGAGGATGATGAACCATCTCCTCTAGAATTTCCCTTTGAATTCGAGGAAGATATCTTTGAAGATTATGGAAATACCTCAAATTTTCCTATTCAAGCGAGACCTCTAGAAAAGACCACTCAACCTGATCCACGGGAAGAAACGGTTAGCATAGAACATATCAAAAGCCTTTCAGCAATTATGAGTTATGAATGGTTGATCAAGCGGAGTTATCACCCGAGGTAGCTCGAATCACCTCCCCTTCAACCATTCTCTTATGCCAAATTAAAGGGTCCGCTAGAGAAGTCCACTACAATCCTTCTGTCGGGATAAACATTATTTCAAAAGAGTTAGCTGCTGCTCTTTATCCCGACACGCCCTTAACTCCATCTCAAAAACTTTTACAAGGCCCATCAGATTTATTCTTGAATGCCATGGAGTTTTAAGGACGATTCCTGTTCGAATCAACAACTTGGAGATATGTCTAGATTTTCACATTCATGACATCTCGGAGGTTCCTCTCTTGATTGGTAGACCAATCATGAGGATTCTACAGGAAAAGCGACTACGAGGTCACTTAGACTTCAAAGTTGGAAACTCCACTATGACTATTCCTCTTGCCCGATCTACAAACACAATGGTGGAACCCAAACCCGAGCAAGACCCTATTGAGGAGGTCTTAATGGCATCTTTAGAAGAAATGGCCCAACCATCCTTCGACATCGAACACTTCATTGAAGAAGAGGACGAGTTTGCAGAACCCATTGAGTTAGACCAAAATGAGAAACCTCCACCTCCTTCAATAGAGTTGAAACCTCTTCCTCCTGGTTTGAAATATGTCTTCCTACACAATAATCGACAAACCCGGTAATTATTAGTGATAAACTTTCAAACGAAGAAACACAAAAACTTATCTTTGTTCTTGAAAGACATATATCAGCTATAGGCTACTCCCTCGAAGACCTCAAGGGCATTAGTCCCGCTCTCGCACTCACCGCATCCCTATTGATCTTAATTGCACACCTTCAAGGGAGCCACAACGAGACTTAACAACGCTATGCGAGACGTTGTTAAGAAAGAGGTCCTTAAGCTCCTACACACTGGGATTATTTATCCCGTGCCACATAGCGAAGTGGGTTAGTCCCTGCCCAAGTAGTGCCAAAGAAGGGAGGAATGACGGTCGTTAGGAATGATAAGAATGAACTCATCCCTCAACGAATTGTCACTGGGTGGCGTATGTGTATTGACTATCGAAAACTCAACAAGGCTACAAAGAAAGATCACTTCCCGTTACCCTTCATTGATGAAATGTTGGAACGGCTTGCAAACCACTCTTTCTTTTGTTTCCTTGATGGTTATTCTGGATATCACCAAATCCCAATCCACCCAGATGACCAAGAAAAGACTACCTTTACATGCCCGTATGGAACTTATGCATACCGACGAATGTCGTTCGGATTGTGCAATGCTCCAGCTTCATTCCAACGGTGCATGATGTCTATTTTTCTCGATGTGATTGAGAAAATCGTTGAAGTGTTCATGGATGATTTCACCGTCTATGGAAAAACCTTCAACGATTGCTTGGAGAACTTAGATAAAGTCTTACAACGGTGTGAAGAAAATTCCTTAGTCCTGAACTGGGAGAAATGTCATTTTGTGGTTCGGGAAGGAATAGTACTAGGACACAAGGTGTCCGAACGTGGTATAGAGGTGGATAGAGCAAAGATTGAAGTTATTGAACAACTCCCACCTCCCACGAATGCGTGAAAGAAATCCGCGACTTTCTAGGACATGCGGGGGGGGTTCTACGGGCGCTTTATCAAAGATTTTTCTCAAATCGCTAGACCCACGACTAGTCTCTTAGCTAAAGATGCACCTTTCATCTTTACCGATGAGTGCCATGAATCTTTTCAAATCCTTAAGAAGGCACTCATTTCAGCTCCAATCATTCAACCACCTGATTGGAATATTCCTTTTGAGATAATGTGTGATGCTAGCGACTTTGCGGTTGGTGCTGTTTTAGGCCAAACCAAGGATAAGAAGCATCATGCCATATCCTATGCTAGCAAAACCTTGTCTGGACCGCAGCTCAATTATGCCACAACTGAAAAAGAGCTATTGGCTGTTGTCTTTGCTATAGACAAGTTTAGATCTTACTTAGTGGGGGCAAAGGTAATTGTTTATATAGATCATGCTGCTCTTAAGTACCTCCTCACTAAGAAAGATGCTAAGCCTCGGTTAATTCGATGGATTCTTCTACTCCAAGAGTTTGATATTGAAACCGAGATAAAAAGGGAGTAGAGAATTCGAGTAGCCGACCACTTGTCTAGGCTACAATACAAGGAAAAACATGACCTACCCATAAATGACTACCTAAGGGATGACACTTTGCTCAAGATAACACACTCGATCCATGGTATGCGGACATCGTGAACTTTATAGTCACGGGCTATGTCACACCCGGTGTGCAGACAAAAGAAAGTTAATCCATGAAAGCCGTTTTGCACCTATGGGATGAGCCATACCTTTTTTTCGAGTTTGCGCCGATGGATTGTTGAGAAGATGTGTCCCTATGGTCGAGGCAATTCAAATTATGGAAAGATGTCATGCTTCGCCATATGGAGGACATTATGGAGCATTCCGGACACATGCCAAGATATGGCAAAGTAGTTTTTCTCGCCAACGATGTATGCAGATACAAAGGAGTTTGTCAGGAGATGCCATCGATGCCAAAAACATGGAAACATTAATGCACGAGATGCAATGCCTCTCACAAACAATCTCCAAATTGAACTTTTTGATGTTTGGGGATTGATTTTATGGGGCCATTCCCTAATTCAGGGAATTGTGAATACATCTTGGTAGTTGTAGACTATGTGTCCAAATGGGTAGAAGCACTACCATGTCGAACAAATGATTCCAAACATGCCAAGAAAATGTTCCATGAAATCATATTTCCACGTTTTGGTACACCACGGATGGTCATAAGCGATGGAGGTCCTCACTTCATCGATAAAACCTTTCGAAAAGTACCTAGCGGACCATGGAATTCTTCACAACATCGCTACTCCTTACCATCCCCAAACTAGCGATCAAGCGGAAACATCTAATAAACAAATCAAAAATATTCTACAAAAGACCGTAGATGAAATGGGGAAGGCATGGAAGGACAAGCTTCGGATGCACTTTGGGCTTACCGAATCTGCATTCAAAACACCCGATAGGCATGTCACCTTATCAACTCGTATATGGAAAAACATGCCACTTACGGTTGAATTAGAGTTCAAGGCTCATTGGGCAATCAAGAAATGGAACATGGATCTCCACCGGCCTGGCAAGAATCGTCTAATGCAACTCTCGAGCTAGAGGAATGGAGGGAAAAAGCCTATCACAATTCTAAGATTTATAAGAGAGAACAAAAAAGATGGCATGATAAGAGAATTAAGCACAAGGAGTTTAAGCCCGGAGACAAAGTCCTACTATTCAATTCAAGGGTTAAGCTCTTTGGACATGGTAAGTTGCGAAGTAAGTGGGATGGACCATATCATGTCGTCGACACTTCAACACATGGAGCCATCACCATCCAAGATGATATAGGTAACACATTTAAGGTAAATGGTCATCGGTTAAAAGTCTTTTTTAGAACCCGAAAAGTTAGAAGAAATTGACTTGATTGAATTCTTTCAAGTCAATGATCCACTCTAAAAAAGAACTAGACAACAAAAACTTAAGTGGCCAACCGCTAACGCTTAACTTTTTGTTCCACAAGTTTTGTTGTCTATTTGAGTTTAGCAGGATTTGGAGCACTGAAGGAGTAAGACACGATAGTGTGGAGGCGTATGACCACTTGATCGAGCACAATCTTAATCGTCAACATCATCGATGCCCTATCAAGGAAGGTCAACACCACCACTACTGTCTACCTCACTTCGCCATCACCACTCGACTACGTCAACAATCGCCTTGGGGAGAGCACCCCGAGTTATCACGATAAGTATCACTATCCTATCTATTTTTATATTAGCTAGTTATTTATGTTTGCCTTGCTATATATAATGAGTCTTAATTAGAATCTTAGTTTGTTAGAGTCTAAATAATGCTAAAGTTTGCTAGTTGGCCTTTCTCTTTTAAATTATGATCTTGATGATATATGCTAAGGAAATGATGAATAGTTGTCTCGCCTTAATTCCTCTTAAAAGTACTTACACTTTGGACTTAGATTCTCCCAAAGCTTTAAATGCTTAATTTGCTCTAAACCCAACACTGTGGGAGGCACATGCTTAATCCGAGTCTTAGCATTAAAGATAAAGATACATGAAAAGTTGAGCTGTTGTTTATCATATTCCTAGAGTTACCCGATTCCTGGTTTTATCTTTAAAAATTATAAAAGATTACATGATGAGTTCCTTAGCTATGACCCTTAAGAGTTTATCATTCGCATCAAGATCAACCCACTCCACTAAATATTTGCTTCTAACCCGGAAGAACGCATCCCGCATTTCATCATCTAATAGCCATAATTATAAAAATAAACTCTTGCAATCTTTGGATATGTCTCTCTCAGTGTTTTTTATGTCAAATAGAGGCTGGGCTACATTAAAAAAAAATATATATTAGAGAGAAAAGTGAGACGAGAGAGGGAGAGTAACGGACAAAAGTCATACTAGGCGAGAAGGGCCTACCTCCCTAATAATAAAAATATATTTAGAGATGAATAATGGACACGTGTCCGAGGGTGAGTAGGGCCCACATCTCTAAGGAGAGAGAAAAATGGACATAAGTCCGGGGCAAAGCCCACTGTTGGTATTTATTAAGTGCAAAAAGAATATAAAGGGTTCTGCAAGCGCACAGAATATATATACCATTGTAGCTTTTACCCGGGAGTATTCCAGAGTATCGTTATTTATATTTTCCACAGGGAAGCAAGGGTAAAGACTATGATAAATCAAAATCATGTATCTACTAACTTAATATACCAACTAAACTAAAGTGAGGGGGTAAATAATGTATATGATATGATAATTAATAGCACTTAACCAGGAGAATATTATAATATAGAATAGATAGCTAGGTCGAGAGGACAACGGAGAGATCTATGTTCCTGAATACTTCTCTAGTACTTTGGTTCTTGAGTAACTAAGGCATGAAAAGGTATAGCGATCATAAAAGAACACTTCGGGACATCAGAACACTAGCCGCGGAAAGGGATGAGAAGGGGGCTAGGAAGCTCCGACTACGGTCCTACACTACCAATCCGAACGTGGTGGAATACGCCGGCCGTTAGGGTGTCAAAACCTAGGGCTACCACAACTATCCGTGGGACTGGGGTGCAATCTAAGGTAACCTCTAGTCTAGACACCATGTCCACACTATTAATTACTACTCTAATCATCATGAATAACCTGAGCACTCAATACGAGCGAAGATCCCAAGCAATTATATAACAACTATATTCTAATCAATAATCATGAAAGGCATAAAAAGTACTAGAAAAGATAGATCTAATTATGGCATAAAGTCTAATAGAGTTGAGATACAAAGATATACCGTAATCCGAAGACTTCTCCGTAACCGAATGCGTTCCGCTCTCCCTAACTCTCTACTAGATCTATTCTATTACATTGTAGTCTGTCTAATCTAATCCTCCAGCGCCGTGCCTCCATCCGATGAGATATGAAATTGATGTATGAGATGATCGAGATCGAGGGGCCAGGGGGCTTGCTTATATAGTCGGGAGGAGGTACCGTGTGTTGGATCTAGATACAACTCGCATTTCCACCGTAAAGCCCTCGGATTAAACCGACATTAAACGAGCGGATTAGATTTGCGTCTTAGAGGCGGTTGGAGAAGCTTCGAAGCGGAGATGACTTGGCCGAGGGCCAGGCCGGTCGGCTCAATATTAGGCCGGTCGGCTGGGGTGGGTCCTACCGGGTCCCGGGTGCGTCGTGGCTTCCGGAGTCTTCTAGATGATGTATTTTCGGGTGTTGGGACTCTTGACGTCGGGTGTACCCGGAACCTTCTAGACTTTGTTCGAGTTGGATTATGTTGCGTTGCGTAGTCGTATTGCTCGCGAACTTTGCCGTTTTTCTGTTAAGTCCCCTCAGAAATCACAACTTTACCAAAACTCATGGAAATCGTTAGTAGAAACCCCTAATAAGGTTATCTAATTATATTTTAGTCCTTTTCCATGTTTAGTTGACAATTAAAAGTATACGTTAACATGTGTCAACAAACTCCCCCCACACTTAGGCTTTTACTCGCCCCTCGATAAAAGGATGGTCTAACTTTAATATAACCGTAGAGACAAAGAATGGATCATAATTATACTGCTGGTATTTATTAAGTGCAAAAAGATTATAAAGGGTTCCGCAAGCGCCACGTAATATATATACCATTGTAGCTTTTACCCGGGAGTATTCCAGAGTATCGTTATTTATATTTTCCACGGGAAGCAAGGGTAAAGACTATGATAAATCAAAATCATGTATCTACTAACTTATTATACCAACTAAACTAAAGTGAGGGGGGTAAATGATATTTATATAATTAATGGCACATAACCCGGAGAATATTATAATATAGAATAGATAGCTAGGTCGAGAGGACAACGGGAGAGATCTAGGTTCCTGTATTCTTCTCTAGTACTTTGGTTCTATGATAACCTGAAGCATGAAAAGGTATAGCGATCATATAAGAGCACTTCGGGACATCGTAACACTAGCCGCTGAAAGGGATGAGAAGGGGGCTAGGAAGCTCCGACCACGGTCCTACAACACCAATCCGAACGTGGTGGAATACGCCTACCGTCCGACTGTCACTACCTGGGGCTACCACAACTATCCGTGGGATTTGGGTGCAATCTAAGGTAACCTCTAGTCTAGACACCACGTCTCGCACTATTAATTACTACTCTAGTCACAATTTATAACTAAAGCACTCGATGCGGCGAAGATCCCATGCAAATATATAATAACTATATTCTAATCAATAAATGAAAGGCATAAAAGTAACTAGAGAAGATAAATATATTAAAGCATAAGTCTTACAATGAAAAGATACAAAGACATACCAAATGTCAAGACTTCTCCCGGAACAGGAGGAACGCAGCTCCGCTCTCCCTAACTCTCTAGTAGATCTATTCTACTACATTGTAATATCTAATCCTAATTCTCTAATATTAACGAGAGGTCATCCATTCATGGGACAACTCTCAAGTCAATCGGGTTCACCTGGCTCCTAGGGGTTTAGGGTTACATATATAGGGGGTCTCCCGGCCTCCCTCCACCTTTTAGCAAGCATATGGTACTAAACCTTCCACCATATCTAATTATAATGCACATAGCCTTTATGGGCCAAATTCTGATTTAGGCCCAATTAATCCCGCAAACTCTTGTTTCTAGAATATTCCATTATTTGTAAATTCATATCTTCTCATTCTGAACTCCAAATATAGCAAATGATATATCCGTTTCGATCGTCTCGACGAGCCCGTCGCAGTGGTGTACTCAAATCCATCATTTGACATCGTCTTGTGTGATGGCATTTGACTTCTCTTTATTTGGTGCTTGTAGGACTAGATGTCAAGGCCCATTTATCTTATAGATTTGGCCCAATTGTACCTGTTCTCCGAATCACTCTCTAAAATAAACAAAAACACCAAAACTTGTGGAACTCATTAGTAGCAAACCCCTAAGTCTATGTTGATATTCATTTATGCCATTTTCTATGCTTAGTTGATTATTTAATATTAACGTTAACAAGCGCCAACAAGCTCCCCAAGCTTACCCCCTTTGCTAGTCCCTAGCAAAGCTATATGCTATAGTAGGATCAGGAGTTGCTACTACGCTTTCATACCTCGTAAGCATTGTGTTTATCGAAATAAATTCTCCTCTTAACCGCATTGCTCTCTCATATTTGTTTACCATGGGGCGTAGCTTTTTCACGAATCATAAGCAATAAAAGATGTAACAATCAAGTTAAGTACCATGTCTCAAGCTCTTTGATCAACTATCATCCTGGGGTTTTGCAATATTTTTCAAAAGAAACTCAAAGATCCTATGTATGACCCTATTTAAGTAAATGGTGGTAGTGGAGTTACACATGTGGTAGGACACACATAGTGGGATGATAGTGGTGAAGTGGATGAGGATGAAAGGTAGTAAATAGCCCTTAGCCTTTTCTAGTATTTTTCTTCTCAAGCATCTTGGACTACTATATCTCTTTTCTAAAATTGCTAAGACTGGGTGTCCATTCTTAGAGAGGTGGGCTTTTGCCCCGGACTTGTGTCCATTTTTCTCTCTCTCCTTAGAGATGTAGGCCCTACTCACCCTTGGACACGTGTCCATTATTCATCTCTAAATATATTTTTATTATTAGGGAGGTAGGCCCTTCTCGCCTAGTATGACTTTTTTGTCCGTTACTCTCCCCTCTCTCGCCTCACTTTTCTCTCTGAACATTTATTTTTTCTTTTTCCTTTTTTTCGAATGTAGCCCAATGTTGACACATATTAACGTATACTTTTACTTGTCAACTGAATATAAAGAAGGACTAAAATATAATTAGATCACCTTATTAGGGCTTACACCGACAATTTCCATGAGTTTTGGTGAAGTTGTGATTTTTCGGGACTAAACAGAAAACAAATGAGAGTTATGAAGACATACGACTCCAAGACGTGTCCCAATCATACTCCGATCCAACTCCTACAAAAGAGCAACATAGAAGTACTTCAAATGAAGAATCAAAGTACAACATTGCGAAGAGCTTCGTCGAGATGATCTAAACGGATATATCATTTTGCCATATTCGGAGTCCGTAATCGAAGATATCGGGCCGCAGAGCGGGGTTCTGGTAAAACGGGCATAACTCCCCTCATCCGACTCGTTTGACGCTAATTAATACAATTCAAAACGCATGACGACACGCATGCACCCACAAAAGCTCAGCCCAGGTGGGGCCCATCTTGGGCCGACCGCCTAATATTAAGGCCGGCCGGCCTCCCTCCACGCCATCGGCCGCGCCTGTAGCTTCCTCAACCGACTTTGACACGCGATCTAAAACCACATGTTTAATGTCGGTTTGATCCGACGACGACGGAAGAGTACGAAGTTGTAATCCAAGTCCAAGACGTGGCACCTCCTTCGACTATATAAGCAGCCCCAAGGCGCCCCCAAGAGAGATCATCTCCTCATTAGCTATCGACAGAGAAAAATCTAGGGTTTCATATTAGAAGAGAGAGAGGTCCCTCTAGTTGTCTAGTTCATCTAGTTCTAGTTCTAGATCTAGTTCTTCTAGTTCATCTAGTTGTAAGATCAAGGAGAGAGGAGCGAGAAAGCTGGAGATCCGGACCGCCGGATCTTCATCAACATTGTACATCTACAAAGAACTAGTTCGCCTTCAAAGAATCTCCGTGTTCTTCATTTATTATTCCTATTTATTCTATTCAATTAATTTCAGTTCTTACTTTTACAATATTTACTGGATCTCCGCCGTATTGAGTGCTCTAGTTATCGTGACGTGGCTAGAGTAGTAATCGATAGTGTAGACGTGGTGTCTAGACTAGAGTTTACCCGAGTTTGCTTCAATCCCACGGTTAGTTGTGGTAGCCCCAGGGGTGACAACCTCGCCGTCTTTGTAATCCACCACGCTCGGGTTGGTAATTGTGAGAGCTTTTTGGCGGCCTTCCCCGATCACCCTTTCCCGCCTTTTTCGAGGATCGGGGACGGTACCGCTGTTCGACGTAAGTAAAGTAGAGTGAGCCTTTGATCATATAGATCTCATTAGAATACTTAGAAAAACTTAACCCTCTCTTTCCACATCATTACCATTATTATCTTAGGACGTTCTAAACCTTTCTAGTACACTTCACGTTCCCGTGGAAAATTGATACTGAATACTCCGGGTGAAAGCTACATCGGTATCCGCGGCGCTTGCGGATTTCTCTCTCACAAGTAATTTATACCAACACCCAACCTCTACTTGGCATGAAAAACACCGAGAGAGACATATCCAAAAAATTACAAGAGTTTATTTTTAATTATGGCTAACGGCCGATGGAGTATGGGGAAGCCGCATTCCCAAGTTAGAAGCAAGCCAGATTTGGTGGAGGGATGATCTTGATGTGAAAGATAAACTTTTAAGGGTCATAGCTAAGGAACTCATCATGTAATATTTTATAATTTTCAAAGATAAAAACCAGAATCAAGTATCTCTAGGAATATGATAAACAGTAGCTCAACTTTTCATGTATCTTTATCCTTCATTGCTAAGACTCGATTAAGCATGTGCTTCCCACATGTGTTGGGTTTTAGAGCAAATTAAGCATTTAAAGCTTTGGGAGAATCTAAGTCCAAAGTATAAGTACTTTTAAGAGGAATTAACATGAGCAACTATTCATCATTTCCTTAGCATATATCATCAAGATCATAATTAAAAAGGAAGAAAGCAATCTAGCAAAGATCTAGCATTTATTAGACTCTTAACACTAAGACTTTTATTTAAGACTCATTAACTCTAAGCAAATTTACAACTAGCTAATATTTAAGACATAAGATAGTGATACTTATCGTGGGTAAACGGGGTGCTCTCCCCAAGCTTGATCTTGAAGTAGTCTTTTGTTTGTCCTTGAATTTGCTCGCCTTCTGGTTCTTCCTTAATTGTTCTCCCCGTAAATATTAATTTCGCACATACCCGGAAAGGAATAAATTCTAGGATTATGTTGTGAGCCTTCATGTGTTCACATCTTTTTGGATTTTTTCGAGAAAGCGTGGACCTTCATGTGTCCACAATTTTTTTTTTTTGCGAAGGATGCAAATGCAAAAACAATTCATCATATCGGTTGGTATTTGTTATGCTTACAGAGAAATAATTATAGATCTCAAGCGCACGGATGTCCAAAGGAGCATTTCACCCGGGAGGGTTTTAAATATCGAATCCACGAGGAAGACATGACAAACAATTCATTTGATTAAAGGTAGTGATAGAAGACTAATGAGATTTTGTAGTATTTAGCATATACTTAAACAAGGTGAGCCAATAATAATAATAATAATAATAAGGTATATGAGACATGTAGAGGTGCACGTGGTGAGTATAGCATAAGATTAATTCCTAGTAAGATTAGGATTGATTTATGACAAAGGGACAGTTCTTAGATAGCATACAAAGAATCTACAAAATGTTTAGACAGCATAGCATAAGATCATATATATATCAAAACCATAAATAAGAATGTGCACCTCAAGATTACTTAAGAAAATCAGAACTAAACAAGATAATCCCAAGAACCATTATCGACTAGTCTTATACACGGGGGATGGATTGCAAAGGACTCAATAGTGTTGCCACCATTACGATCTACCACACGACTCGCATATAAGGTGAATCCAAGCAAGTAAATTATATCTAAGCACCATGCTTACATACTTTCTACTACCTAGCACACACGTGTAATATACTAGGAGCTCTACTAATAAGTGCTTTTGAATTATCATGAATAATGATCATATCAAATATGCTATGACTAGAATAAAGTATAAGTAGACTAATTGCATACATAGTAATGAAATAGCACAAAGGTGTATGAGAACAATAATAATATTGATCCATAGTGTAACTTACAGATCCGTAACCGGAGCGTATGCTCTCTTCTCTAAACTCGACTTTCTATCTAAACTAGGCTCTAGATTAGAGCTATGAATTAGCTATCCTATCTCTTGGTGTCTCCTCTTCTACCCTGTCTTGGCTTCTTCTTGATCTCCTTCTTGATGATGACTTGAGGCTTTAGATCGATTGTTGACTCAGGGGGCCTAGGGGTCTATATATATGGGTCTTCTTATGTCTCTAGCGCCAAGAAGCAATGTGGTACTAATCTTCATGGGCCTTGACAATGAACGATGACCATTGGATCAAACCGACATTACACGACCGGATTAGATTGCGCTCTTAGAGGCGTGGAGGAAGGTTCCGGAGACAGGGCTTCGCGGGGTTGGCCAAGGAGGGCCGATCGGCCCCATTATTGCCGACGGCCCGCAGTGGGTCCCACTTCGGGCCCCGCGATGCGCCGCGGGCTTCCTCGGAGTCTTCTAGATGATGTTTTTTCGGTGTCAAGTTTTGTTCACGCCGGGAGTAATCCGGAGCCTTCTAGACTTGTTTCGAGTTGGATTGCGCTATGCTACGCTTCTGGCCGTGTGACACGCCATTTCGCCTGCTTTTTCCTCGTTAAGTCCCCCTCGCAAATCACAACTTTACCAAAACTCATGGAAATCATTAGTAGAAACCCCTAATAAGGTTATCTAATTATATTTTAGTCCTTTTCCATGAATTGTTGATGCATAAAAATATGAGTTAGTGAGCATCAACAAACTCCCCTAAGCTTACCTCTTGCTAGTCCCTAGCAAGACTCGCGGTGTGTTACCAAATCAAATCTCAACCAAGGTAGGATGAAAAATTCAGTAATCATAAACTTGCTTATATCTACTTGAGAGCATGGGGTTTTCATCATACATGAGTCTTGGACTATTGAAAGATAGAACAATTAAGTCAAACACCATGTCTCAAGTTCGTGGTTTCACTATAACTCGAGTTTTTACAAAAGATTTTTTCAAGGTGAAAGCAAGAGTGTTTCGTATGACAACAATAAGAGTAAACATTTAATTTCTTAGCCTTTTTTTTCTTTTGCCTCTTTTGTTTTTGAAAAATATATCTCTTTATGGCAATAATTTTAAGAGAACCTTGGGTTACAAGACAACTTGTTTGGAGAGGTGAGCTCTTCTCGCCGTATTGACTTTTGTCACATTCTTCTCTCTCCTTTTTCTTTTTCTTTTTTGAGATGTGGGCTCTACTCGCCCTGAACACTTGTCCATTTTTCATCTCTTTTATTAGGGAGGTAGGCCCTTCTCGTCTAGTAGAACACTTGTTCATTTCTCTCCCTCTTTCTCGTCTCACTTTTCTCTCATATATATATATATATTTTTTCTTTTTTATTTTTACTTGTCATGCTCAAGTCTCTTGAAAGCATAGAGATATATAAATGAAGCAACTTTAGCATATTTTCAACAAGGCATTTATTTTATTTTATCAAAGCTTATGTCATACAGGAGACTCATCATTTTTAGAATTTTCAAAGATTAATACTCGTAATTTAAGTGTCACGTATGAACAAGATAGATAGTAGCTCAACTTTTATCATATCATATCAGCCAATTGCCTAGACTTGAAATCTAAGATCATACTCCCACGTAACTCAAGCTCAAAGCATGTTTTAGAATCTAAACAATTATATCCATGTTTCGGGAGAAGTAAAGATGGTAAACTAGGCATTTATCACAGAGGAGCAACATCTATCATGTTCTTATAGCATAATTCATCACTCTTTTTATTATTGTTCTCATTTTTTTTATTCGGCACACCTATATATATATATATATATATCAAAAACTAAACTTTATTTATACTAGCTAGCTAAAACAAACCTAAAAATATATATAGCCTAAAAACCATAGTAATATAAATAAATAGATGGATAGATACTTACCTCAGGGGCACTCCTTCCCCAAGGGTTCGATGGTAATTACCTCGGGGCATTCCTTCCCGGAGGGTCCGACGTTGGTTGGTTGGTTGGTGTTGAGAAGGGGGGTTTCCCCTCACCGTGGTTTTTTTACGGGGACCACTCCCCAAGCCGCTTGTTGCATTACCCATGCCTCGATGGTCGAAGAGCCTTTCCAGCTTGTTCAAGATAGTCTCCATCGCGGTCTTGATGTCGCCCGGTGTACTCCCCTTTGTTGCATCCACTCTTGTTGATTGTAAAGGGAGGTCGGAGTGGGCGCTTCGAGTGTTGATCACGTGCGCATGTTGTTATGCATACCTTGGCGGAATATCTGGCGGGTCGCGTACTCGTATCCCCGCAAAAGAATAGCGGGCGGCATAAATCTTTGCATTACTACCTTCGGGCGTTTCGCGGTGTGGGCAGCGGTCCTTCCGGTAGGCGCGGGCGTGGATACGGTGGCACGAAGCCCTCGCGACGCTGATCTGCGGTATGCACCCTCCGGGGTTTGGTCAGCTCCTCCGTAATGGGATGTTGAAGCTCGTTAACGCCGACGGCCGACGATGGACCGGCTGTGCCTGCGTATTTATCAAGAAAGAGTGCACAACATATATGCCCAATCCCGGGTTAGGAAGCGGGATTGCGCGTCATTATTATGAAGGTAGTAGTATTGCTCTTGATCCTTTCTTACCCAGCCGCCCCGCCGAAGTAATCGTACCCTATAATCTCCCGTGGAGTGGTTATGTAAGTGATGGTGGTGTCGTCACCAGCAAGGCCGAGATCACCGGGCTATTCGTGTGATTAGAGAAGTGTAGCTTATGTCCCCAACTAAGTTGGGGAAGCGATAGCAGGTGTTCCACTAACGGTTTAACGGGGTAGACAGTGTTCTTGTAACGGCGGCATACATAAGTGCCGCGCTCGATGTTCTCACGGTGATGTTGTCTTTTTCGTGGGAAGAGGGCAAGGGCCATCCATTTATGCAGAAATCTTAAAGTTGGGAGGTGGATGTCATTAGTGCGTGGCGGTGAAACATGCCCTTTCCCGAAATTTCTTGCCGTAAAATCTCCCTGTTAAAGTCACTCAAGGTAGAGGTCACCTCTACAGGCGCCTTGATGCGAAGCCTAATGCAAAGGCTTTCGATTGTTTCGTGTCATGGTGTATGGTTGACGGAATAACTTAGGAAGGTTACCCCCGTTCCCATCCTCGGTGTAATTTAAAGTGCAACGTAAACTCTAGAGTAAGAAGTCGGCACCCCTTTTCAGAGGTGTCGTGAAAAAGATGACCAGCCTAATAATTGGAAAATAAATGTAAACTCCGTAATATCCCTATATGGTCCATGAATTCGTTATCTAGCATAGGAGTTAATACAAAATCTCTATTTTTCAATTTGTTATTCGACTTCTCTCCTCTCCTACTGTAAATGAAGGTGTACGCCCAAGGTTAGAGTTTTACCTTGGCTAGGTGAGGCCATTGGTGATGGAGAAGTTAGGTCGGCGCACGGGCGCCGCCGGGTGTCAAGTGCTCATCGCTTGCGAGGAACTAGCCCGAGCGGGAGCGTGTCTTGAGAAGCCTTCCAAACATGGCTGGTATTTAGGGGAAGAAGATTGGCTAGAGGGTTTTTGGTCGGAAAGGAGGATTATCTCCGAGGATTTTTTTTTCTCCTCTCTTTCTATTCTTTTCTCCTCTATTTTCGCACTAAGCAACTCTACTTCTAAAACCGAAAAACTGAATTGCTTGTGATGAGAATGGCAAGGGTGTGGCTGCCCTTTTATAGTGCAAGGAGGAGGAGGCCGATCGGCTCGATAGTGGAGCCGGTCGGTCCCCAAGTGGGTCCCACTCGGGTGCCCTCTCCACCATCTAAACTTTGCTGAAATTCCACGCTAGAATAGTATTTGTTTAGTCAAGTGGAGTGTCAGCTGGTGGAAAATGGATGGAGGGGAAGAAAAGGGAATAAAGAAAGTGGTGATTTGATGTTTTGTCCCTATGACATGTGGGTCCCACTTGTAAGGTTGCATTATTTTTGTATTTTTGAATAAAAATGAATAAATAAAGCAAAGAAGAAGTAAAAATTATTTTTATGCCACCACGAGAAAAGTAATTATACGGGTTTTCACTCCAAAAAAATTATTAATCATGGGGCGTAAATTTTCTTTTTACGGTGAATGTAAAAGTGCAGGAATTTAAATTGCAGAAAATAAATGCGAGAAATAAAATATTTTTGGATTTTTAGATTTTTACCGAATTACCTGACGGCGAGGGTCCGTAGTTAAGGTCCTCGAACGGGGACCTTCAAATCTTCTAGTCCTTCGGTGTATCCTCCATTGGAGAGGATGGTTCGTCCGGCATCGTTTTCTCTTGATCGATCATGTTCGCATTGGTGGCGAAGTTCTCGTCCGGGTTTGAAGGCTTAACTTCTCCTCCTTTCCGTTGATCTCAAATGTGATTTCTCCAAAAATACGACGTTGATGTGAGCGTTGGCGGTGCTTTTAGGAATGGTCGTCCGAGAATTAGTGAGACCCCGAGTTCGGGTGCATGTCCAAGCATAACGAAGTCAACGGCACAAAGAACTCCCGGATCCTCACCGAACATTCTCGGCGATTCTCGACGGGTAACGAATCGATTGATCCGCTAGTTGTAGACACATTGATGTTGGAACCAAGGTAGGGTGCTTGAGTTTGTCGAAGACAACCTTGGGCATCACACTCGACACTTGCTCCAAGATCGCAGAGTGCATTGTTGAAATATTGATCTCCCATTGAGCACTCTATAGTGGGGCATCCCGGATCCTTTTTCTTGATGGGTAATATGTTTAGGATTGCCGCACTACACTCTTCTCGTTAACTTGATGATCTCTCGCGGGTTGGTAGCGGTCTCTTTTTGTTCAGGATATCTCTTATGTACTTGGCGTATGTCGGGACCTGCATGGCATCCAGTAGAGGTATATTGACATAAAGCTTTTGGATTACCTCTACGAATTTGCCGAATTGATCATCAATTTGAGGTCTTCTAATTCTTCTTGGATATGGTAGGAAGTTGGTGTCGTGAAAGTCTTGTCCTGTGGGTTCTTGGCGCACAACCGTTCACGCCGTCGCCCTTATATTACGGAATGTTGGCCGGTACTACGGGTGGTGCAGGGGCTGCAAAGGTGCCGAGAGGTTTCCCGGCCGAAGGTCTTATCAGCGCCTGCCGGATATGGTGGATCGGTGGTTTGCTTACCACCTCTCGTTCGAATGTTATGTACCTGCTCATGATTAGTGGCAACAGCATAGCGGCAGACAATTTTGATAATTTTGATTCTAGTTTGATATTAAAAGCAACTTGTTCTTTTATCATAGCGAGAAAAAGTTATCCATTTTAGCATTTATATCTTCTAGAATTTTATCATTAGCAACTAACTTCTTAGAGAAACCATCATTAATTTTAACTTGCTCTTCAATTAGTTCTTGTAAAGAAGGTTGCTTGAATTTATTACCCGAAGTTAAAGTTATTAATTCCGAATACTTACCGCGTAAGTTGGTCGTGGTTCTTGGTCTTCTCTTTGGGTGGTGTCGACTTGTGAACCACCAAGCTTGAACTTCTTGAAGCCTTCATGGAGTCTTGTAAAGCTTGTCGTTCCTTCTTGTAGTTGGCTCGCTCCTCAAGCCAATTTAGTAGCACGTCCATCCCAGCTTGATAACGCCTTCAGTTCTTCTTGTTCTTCTTGTACTTCCTCACTTTGATGACAAGATTGGGTGTTCTTCGGGTCCAAATTTTTGATTTTCTCGATATTTTGCACATAAGTATGTCGGCTTTCCCTCGGTGTGAGTGATAAGAATGATCCTCCAGCAAGGGCGTCTAGATGCTCTCTTGGTTTTTGATTTAGTCCATGGTAGAATCCTTGTAAGAGCATCCATTCCTCCATTCCATGGTGAGGGCAATCTCGATATGTATTCTTGAAAACATTCCCACGCCTCTCCGGAATAGATTCTCCCTTCTATTTGTTGAAAGTTGGCAATTTTTCCACGTAAGGCATTGGTTTTGCCTATGGGGAAAAAAACTTTGCTAGGAATGCGTAGAACATTTCTCCCATGTGTTTATCTTTTGTTCATTGAGTAGAACCATTGCCTCGCTCTTCCCAATAGTGAGAAAGGGAATAAGCGGAGCAGATCGTGTCCTTGGGAATGTCCTTGATGTTGATGGTGGCGCCTATCTCCATGAAAGTCCGGAGATGAGTGCTTGCATCTTCATGTGTCTTTCCTTCAAACGGGTTAGCTTGCACCATGTTGATGAGGCTTGCCTTGAGCTCAAACTCATGATTGATTGGAAGTGTAGGTCCAAGTGCGAATGTTCTTGATGTTTGGAGCGAGAACTCTCAAGAACGCGTCTTTTCGTGCATGGCTTCGGGAACTTGGTGTAGCTTCTTGGGTTGACTTGATTTAGATGATCTAAGTGTAGTGAATCACAATCAAACCACAGTTAATTCCTCGCGAATAAGATAAAAAAGACAATAAACGGGTAAATCTGTTTAAGCAGAGATGCTAAGTAGCAAAATCCACACTTAGTATTCATCTATCGATAATCAAAAGAATAGCTATCAAAATCTTCCCCCAAGAAACGGCTTTAAAATGCTTGTTGGTATTTGTTATGCTTACAGAGAAATAATTATAGATCAAAGTTTACTCCACGGATGTCCAAAGGAGCATTTCACCCAGGGGAGGGTTTTAAATATCGAATCCACGAGGAAGACATGACAAACAATTCATTTGATTAAAGGTAGTGATAGAAGACTAATGAGATTTTGTAGTATTTAGCATATACTTAAACAAGGTGAGCCAATAATAATAATAATAATAATAAGGTATATGAGATGTAGAGGTGCACGTGGTGAGTATAGCATAAGATTAATTCCTAGTAAGATTAGGATTGATTTATGACAAAGGGACAGTTCTTAGATAGCATACAAAGAATCTACAAAATGTTTAGACGGGCATAGCATAAGATCATATATATATCAAAACCATAAATAAGAATGTGCACCCCAAAGATTACTTAAGAAAATCGAGGAACGAAACAAGATAATCCCAAGAACCATTATCGACTAGTCTTATACACGTGGGATGGATTGCAAAGGACTCAATAGTGCTTTGTCACCACTACGATCTACCACACTAACCCGGCATATAAGGTGAATCCCGCAAGTAAATTATATCTAAGCACCATGCTTCTTGTTGACACATGTTAACGATACTTTTAATTGTCAACTAAACATGGAAAAGGACTAAAATATAATTAGATAACCTTATTAGGGGTTTATACTAATGATTTCCATGAGTTTTGGTAAAGTTGTGATTTGCGGGGACTTAACAGAAAAACGGTAGAATTGTGAACGCAATCCAACTCGAAACAAGTCTAGAAGGCTCGAATACACCCCACGGAAACTAAACTTGACATCAAGAAAAACATCATCTAGAAGACTCCGAAGCCACGGCGCATCGATGGGGGCCTAGGGTGGGACCCACCACTGGGCCGATCGGCCCAATAATCAGGCCGATCGGCCCGGCTTGCGGCCAAGCAAGCCCTGCGCCTGCATGTTCGTCCCCAGCCTCTAAAGACGCAATCTAATCCGTCGTTTAATGTCGGTTTGATCCGAGGGCGTCGGTAGAAGCACGAGATGGATCTAAATCCAACACCGCACCTCCTCCCGACTATATAAGCAAGCCCCGGTGCCCCGGTTTCAATCATCTCGCATCAACTCATCATCATATCGGTCGAGATCCGGCTCTAGTCGACGCCCTTAGCTCTAGTTCAAGAACTAGAAGTAGAAGATTAGACAAGATGTAGAACTAGAAGCCTTAGATTAGAGTTGAGAGTAGAGCTTCAAGTTGAGAGAATTAGAGCGCGGTTGAGGCAGAGTTGAAGGAAGGCCCGTAGGCTGTCGGCCGCCTCCATCTTCTTCTTCCTCTAGAGTTGATGCCATTGGAGCACGACTCGAGATCTTGTGGATTGTTCGACTTCCATTCGAAAGTAAGTGGTATTGTCTCTATTGTTCTTAAGGTTCGTATTTCTTTGATAAGATTACTTTGATTCTTGGTTGCTCTTGAGTTGAAGTTGTTAGATTAATGTAAGCGTGGTGCTTAGATTGACTAGCTTATTACTTAATACCTTCTATAGGCGGGGTGAAACACCAACCGCTAAAAGGCCGATCGTGGTGGTGACGGCGCCATTGAGTCCTTTGTTATGCCTCGCTCCCCTTTTATAGAAATCGTAGGGAGCCCCTCAAGCGTTGTTAGCGTAGATTCCCTTTATTAAGAGTTTCTTCATGACAACCCCTCTTAAGAACAATGTGCAAATGATTTACTTGAAGTGAATGCTTGTTGGTATTTGTTAACCTACACTTACATACTTTTCTACTACCTAGCACACACGTGTAATATACTAGGAGCTCTACCTAATAAGTGCGTTGAATTATCATGGATAATGATCATATCAAATATGCTATGACTAGAATAAAGTATAAGTAGACTAATTGCATACATAGTAATGAAATAGCACAAAGGTGTATGAGAACAATAATAATATTGATCCATAGTGTAACTACGGATCGTAACCGGAGCGGATGCTCTCTCTTCTCTAAACTCGACTTTCTATCTAAACTAGGCTCTAGATTAGAGCTATGAATTAGCTATCCTATCTCTTGGTGTCTCTTCTTCTACTACCCTGTCTTGGCTTCTTCTTGATCTCCTTCTTGATGATGACTTGAGGCTTCAGATCGATTGTTGATTCAGGGGGCCTAGGGGTCTATATATATGGGTCTTCTTATGTCTCTCTAGCGCCAACAAGCAATGTGGTACTAATCTTCATGGGCCTTGACAATGAATCGATGACCATTGGATCAAACCGACATTACACGACCGGATTAGATTGGCGCCTTAGAGGCGTGGAGGAAGGTTCCGGAGGCAGGGCTTTGCGTGGCGGCCAAGGAGGGCCGATCGGCCCCATTATTGATCGGCCCCATTATTGGGCCGATCGGCCCAGAGTGGGTCCCACTCTAGGCCCCGCGATGCGCCGCGGGCTTCGGAGTCTTCTAGATGATGTTTTCTTCGTGTCAAGTTTCGCTCACGCCGGGAGTAATCCAGGAGCCTTCTAGACTTGTTTCGAGTTGGATTGCGTTGCGTTACGTCGGCCGTGTGACACGCCATTTTCGGCTGTTTTTCCGCGTAAGTCCCCGCAAATCACAACTTTACCAAAACTCATGGAAATCATTAGTAGAAACCCCTAATAAGGTTATCTAATTATATTTTAGTCCTTTTTTTCCATGAATTGTTGATGCATAAAAATATGAGTTAGTGAGCATCAACAATATCCACGATAGAGATCATCTTCAATGTTCATTTTATTCTAGCAAGCAACTCTAAACACACTCCCTACTTATTTATCTTTTAGCTTAATTTAAAGATCGTACTATATATATATAAGCTAAACTTTTTTTATTTGATTTTCTATAGTTATGCATCTTTTTTATATCTTTTTAACAAAGCAAACATACCACACTAGTAATAAGATAACATATAAGAATACTTACCTGGATAATGGGGGTTCCACTCCCCAAGATGGATCTTGACATCTTCTAAAGATGTAAAAGTGAGGTAGACTGCGTGGTGGTGTGGTAGGTTCATGCTAAACAATGAACGCGTCGCACCGATGATTCTTTCCTCGCAAAATATTAGTGGACGATATACCCGAAGGATTGCAACTAATTGAAGAACGGGTTGTTGTCCAAAGGTTGATATAACCTCATCTATGCTAACAAAAGGATGGTTCATTGATTACTTTAGCATAGATATTGTTTTCAAGCAATTTATTTTTTATGGCTGCACTTTAGCATGGCTCAAGGCAAAGGTAACTTTTAGCAAAAAAGACAAAATAAATGATGTGACACTTACAGATCTTTCTTCCATGAGGAACGATCCGGATCTTCTTTTGCACAAAAGGTGTTGGACTTCATCATATGCCTTGCTTCATCACGTGAGTTGATCTCTTGACTTACCCGAATTGGATTTGAAATTTTTTTTTTTCAGGGGGTTAGTCCAACAATAGCCAATGTCTACACAAGCAATTATTAGTTCAATAATTAAACTAGACTCCATGTCTAATTTAACTAAGGAAAGTTTATATAACCTAAGCACCACGCTTACGTTTAAAAGCCAATGGAAGTATGTCGAATACTTCCTAACCAAAGCATGCATGAGCAAACAAAGATAGCATGAAAGCACTATAGAGATTCACTTAAAACAGAGATTAAAGAGCATGATTATGGTGAGGATAATATTTTTATTTATTTATTATTTTTATATGCAAACGACATGATGGGTGATTGCAAGGAATTAAACATGCAATGGATCTACGATGAAAAAAAAAAACATAAACTAAGTGGAGTGAATGCATGGATTATTCATGCAATGCAATGCAACAATTGAAAAGATAACTACTCATAAATTAAAGTCCATGAGCAAGACTTTCTCACCTTTGATCATACTTACCATGACTCACTAATAGAGTTTGTGAGTTGTGCGCCTTCTACTTTGGTCACTTGAGATGTGCTTTGAATTCTTGTGACGGCGACCTTTTCTTCAATCTACACATGGTTAGAATAATATATATAAATGTACCTAAGAGATGGCAGGGGCTCTTGTGTTGATGGATCTTGTTGTTCAAACTCTTGTGGAAGCTTGCTTGGGAAGGTCGCGACGGCATCAAATGTCCCTGTCTATTCCACACTCAACGTAACAAGGGTAATCCTACTAAAGCTAATTGATACACTAAATTAGCGAGATATCAAGATCATTATCAGAATCTTTACACCGAATGCTTCCCAAGAGCAGCGGCGCCAAAAAGCTTGTTGGTATTTATTAAGTGCAAAAAGAATATAAAGGGTTCATAGTTTACAGAATATATATACCATTGTAGCTTTTACCGGGGAGTATTCCAGTATCCGTTATTTATATTTTCCACGGGGAAGCAAGGGTAAAGACTATGATAAATCAAAATCATGTATCTACTAACTTATTATACCAACTAAACTAAAGTGAGGGGGTAAATGATATTTATATAATTAATGGCACATAACTTGGGAGAATATTATAATATAGAATAGATAGCTAGGTCGAGAGGACAACGGGAGAGATCTAGGTTCCTGTGATTCTTCTCTAGTACTTTGGTTCTATGATAACCGAAGCATGAAAAGGTATAGCGATCATATAAGAGCACGGGACATCAGAACACTAGCCACGGAAAAGGGATGAGAAGGGGGCTAGGAAGCTCCGACTCACGGTCCTACAACACCAATCCGAACGTGGTGGAATACGCCGTCGGCCGTGGGGGCTGTCACTACCTGGGGCTACCACAACTATCCGGGGACCGTGTGCAATCTAAGGTAACCTCTAGTCTAGACACCACGCGTCGCACTATTAATTACTACTCTAGTCACAATTTATAACTAAAGCACTCGATGCGGCTTAAGATCCCATGCAAATATATAACAACTATATTCTAATCAATAAATGAAAGGCATAAAAGTAACTAGAGAAGATAAATATATTAAAGCATAAGTCTTACAATGAAAAGATACAAAGACATACCAAATGTCAAGACTTCTCCGTAAGGAACGCATAGCTCCGCTCTCCCTAACTCTCTAGTAGATCTATTCTACTACATTGTAATATCTAATCCTAATTCTCTAATATTAACGAGAGGTCATCCATTCATGGGACAACTCTCAAGTCAATCGGGTTCACCGGCTCCTAGGGGTTTAGGGTTACATATATAGGGGGTCTCTGGCCTCCCTCCACCTTTAGCAAGCAATATGGTACTAAACCTTCCACCATATCTAATTATAATGCACATAGCCTTTATGGGCCAAATTCTGGTTTAGGCCCAATTAATCCCGCAGACTCTTGTTTCTAGAATATTCCATTATTTGTAAATTCATATCTTCTCATTCTGAACTCCAAATATAGCAAATGATATATCCGTTTGATCGTCTCGACGAGCCCGCCGCAGATGGTGTACTCAAAGCCATCATTTGACATCGTCTTGTGTGATGGCATTTGACTTCTCTTTTTATTTGGTGCTTGTAGGACTAGATGTCAAGACCCATTTACCTTGTAGATTTGGCCCAATTGTACTGTTTCTCCGAATCACTCTCTAAAATAAACAAAACACCAAAACTTGTGGAACTCATTAGTAGCAAACCCCTAAGTCTATGTTGATATTCATTTATGCCATTTTTCTATGCTTAGTTGATTATTTAATATTAACGTTAACAAAGCGTCAACATACTCCATGGTCATACACGCACTTTGGGATATCCGAGCATGAAATGGTTAGAAACAGATCACCTTAAATTCTTAAACCAAGTCACTTGGAGAGATTTTGCATAAGTTTTGAAAAGAAAACATAGCTCTACTTACTCCTTTGTGACACTCTCAAGTCTCTCAAAATATATTATATCCTCACAGTTCATTTATTATATCATATGTGGAGCTCAAGAACATGTAGCACACTTACCTTGTATTTATTCTTTGAGTCAACTGTGGATCCATGGAGATAGATGTCATAAGTCATAGATCAAGATGTGTATGTGAGTCAAGATTATTATTACCACTTTGCTCTCTCTAGTTGAAAATCGTCTATCTCCCATTTTGGAATATTTATTTATTTATTTATTTTCCAAGCGAGGTAACCGGCTATTTAGTGGAGAGGTGGGTTCTACTCACCCTCGGACACTTGTCCATTTTACTCTCTCATTTATTAGAGAAGTGGGCCCTACTCACCCTCGGACACTTGTCCATTATTCTTCTCTTCATTTTTGCCTTTTTCTCTTTTTTTTTCGGAGAGGGGGTTCTTTGACCCCTAGAACACTTGCTCATTTTCTCCTCTCTCTCACTTTTTCTCTCCACTCTTAGAATTTTGAACATTTGGCTTTTTTTCATAGCTGTACCTTTTTCAACAATTAAAATTATGGGAGATAGAGATTAAAACTTTGTAGAGCATGGATACTTTAGTGAAAGCAAAGTGTATGTGATCTTGATCTTAGACTTTAGACAAATTTCAACATGGGTCGTGTGATTTTGACAAAGCTCAACACAAGAAAGCAACAATTAATTAGATATATCTTTAATGATTGCTACGGCTCTATTAGGATGTATCATTGATCACAAAGGAGAAGCATAACTAATGATTTTAATATTTTGAAATAAATAACTCTCCAAAGACAAGATAAAGAAAGATGATCTCATTATTCTAACTTTTATTATTTCTCATGTTTTTAAAGCATCCCAACAAGTGATGGTATATGTAGGAATTTAATCATGCAAATCTTTGTTCATGGGTTAACAAGACATCTTTTTCATATAGGGAAAACATACCATAATGAGAAAAGACTTATTTTAATTCGGAACGGAAAGTAATTTGCGAAAATTGAAAAGTTTTAGGAAGCAAACCGAGCGGTGGACGAAGCGGGGCCTACGTGTGGGACGTGCGAGGGGCGGTCGGGTTCGGTATATGGGCGGTCGGCCTCCCACCGGACCGTGTCGGGCGCGGTTCGTCGTCTTGGTCGATGGTTAGATCTTGGTTCCGAATTTCTTGATTTTGGTCGCTGAAGAATTCTGTTGGGTCATCGAGGATCTCCCCACACTTATTTTCTGTTATCTTGCATACAAAGCATGGTGGAGACAAAAACATATCTAGAAATATATGGAGAATAATTGACTCAACTTGTGGATGACTTCCATAAGAGCACTTTATTATATAATTCGAATCCTAATATTTAATAGTAAACTAATTTTGACTAAACCGAACTAAACAAATTGATCGAACTAACTTTTATAACTCACATGCTAAGACTCATTAACTCGTATATATAATAACTAGCTAATATTAAAAAGGTAAAGTAGCAATACTTATCGTGATAACTGGGGTGCTCTCCCCCAAACTGGATCTTGAAGTAGTCCTTTCGTTCGTCCTTGGAACTTGTTCGCCTGCGGGTTCTCCTTAAATGTTCTCCCTGCAAACATTAATTCCGCATATACCCGAAGAAACAAATTCTAGGAACATATTGTGAGCCTTCATGTGCTCACGTATTTTTTGGATTTTTATTTTTATGCCGCCACAACAAGGAGTACTTGCATGGGGCTTAAAAAACCGATGCGAGAAAGTAGTAAACATATTTTTTTATGATTTTTTTTATGCAGGTATAGGAAAGTGAATATGCTAAAGGAAATATGCTAATTTAAATATGCCGTGTAGAAAATAAACATGTAGATAAATCTTGAATTACCTCTTGGTGAGAATTTTTGAGTACTTACTCTCATGGCGCGCGTCATCGATGGCATCTCGTCGAATGTCGTGGTATGCGAAATGGTGCCTTCAATGATCTCGACGAGTGGCGTAGATGAGGTGGCGATGGAGATGGTGTTTGTTCGGTTGATGACGCGGGTAGTGGTAGGTCTTCGAAGGTGTACTCTTGACGTCCTCTTGTTAGGTGATGCTTTTTCCCTTTTCCATGTCGCTTCTTCGGAGGAGACCTTTCTTGGAGTGGCGGGTCTTTGAGTGTTCGGTTGGTCGGGGCCGGCGAACTTCTTTAATCTTTCTTAATGTCTTCCTTGTTCGTCAACTCCGTTCCAAGCGGGTCTTGTGATTTTTAGCGGCGTCTCGCGTCTTGTTTTCTTGGGTCTTGTGGTGAGGTAGGCAATAGTGGTGGTGTAAGGCCCTCTTGATGGAGTATGAGCGTTGACCCATTACTCTTGTCAAGTGGTCTACACCTCCCGGTCATGTCGTGCTCACTTTGATCTTCCTTGGTCACTCCTCAAGTGCATCATCGATCTTAATAGCCACTTGGTGATGGCGTTGCCCATGTTCTTATTTGATTCATTTGCTTGAAGGAAGATTGGATGGTGGCGGTGGCGCAGCGTCTTGTTTAGTGTGCATATTTGTAGGTCGGGGACTTCCACTTGTAGGAATTGGGAAGTAAGACTTCTCCTCTTATTGCATAAAGTGAGTCACCTTGCAAAGACAAGGTAGAGATCAAGTGCATGGGCTCTGTTGGTGGGAAAACACCATCGAGAACCAAAATTTCATTTACTTCTATTCTAACCTTGTGGGCACATTGAACAAGATAAAGATAATGTATAAGTTCATTTATGACAAGGGTGGTAAGATCAGAAGATAAATCTAGCATGTAAATATTTTTAGCAAAATAATGGCGAACAAGAAAGTGATGCTAAAAGCAGTTTTAAAAAGCTAACATGTCGAGTTAACAAGATTGAATCATGTGAAACTATAACTCTAGCATGTTTGACTTTTCATTTATGAGAATGCCATAGTAAAGAGGAATTAATGACAACTTACCTCAAGGTGTTACCTTTATTATTGGAATATGATGGCGCTATTACACCTTATGGTGGTCCTTCTCTTCTTCTTGAGTGGCGGGTGGAGTGACAGGTGCATGTCGGGAGGAAGAGGATGGCTTAATTATCTTCAATGGAATTGGCCTCCCTCCTTGATTCTTCCATCACCCATGAATTCCTCCTTCAAGTGAGTGATTCTCGATTGTGAATTTTGTCTTGTGTCACTCTTGTTCTTCTTCTTTTTTTTTTTTATCGGGAATTCTTTTTAGCCATAAGTCATGTCTCACATGTCTTGCTCAATCTCTAGTGAGTTCATCTCGACCTCCCCCAGGTCAAAAAGATATACCGGCATCTACTATAGTGTACTATGGTTCAAAAAGTCAACCTAGACACCACGTCTAATTTGATTTAGGAAGGCGTTCTAACCTAAGCACCGCGCTTAATTTTAAAAAGCCTTTAGAAGAAAGATCACCACACCTTATGATTTCAGGAATCAAACTAAACACCATGTTTAACTCGAGCCATGAAAACAATTTAAAGCGAAAGCACCCCGCTTAATCTAAAAGGTGTATGAAAATACTTCAAAACCTAAGCATACTATAGCAAACAACGGTAGCATGAAAGCATTGCGAGTTTTTTTTTTTCAAATAGAGATTATAGAGCATGATGAGTGTTTAACAGTCGAGCATGCATAAAGGTAAAAGATAACCAAGCTAGTGTAGCAACATGACAATAAATGTTTCTATGTATGTAATTCAATGTTGCCTAATGACTGGTTGGACATACCTTGTATTGTCATCCTTCGTTCTTCTTTACTCCAAACCCTGGCATGGTCGGTGACAAGAATATCCGAAGGAAAAATAATCATATGCTCATAATGTAGGGATATATAGTGATATCCTGTCTATTACACACTCAACGAGCAAGGGTAATCCTACTAAAGCTAGTTAATACACTAAATTAGCAGATATCAAGATCATTATAAAAATCTTTACGCCAATTGCTTCCCGACACGCGGCCAAAAAAAGCTTGTTGGTATTTATTAAGTGCAAAAAGAATATAAAGGGGGTTCAAGTTTACAGTAATATATATATACCATTGTAGCTTTTACCGGGAGTATTCGAGTATCGTTATTTATATTTTCCACAGGGAAGCAAGGGTAAAGACTATGATAAATCAAAATCATGTATCTACTAACTTAATATACCAACTAAACTAAAGTGAGGGGGTAAATAATGTATATGATATGATAATTAATAGCACTTAACCGGGAGAATATTATAATATAGAATAGATAGCTAGGTAGAGAGAGGACAAGGGGAGAGATCTATGTTCCTGAATACTTCTCTAGTACTTTGGTTCTTGAGTAACTAAGGCATGAAAAGGTATAGCGATCATAAAAAGAACACTTCGGGACATCGGAACACTAGCCGCGGAAAGGGATGAGAAGGGGGGCTAGGAAGCTCCGACTCACGGTCCTACACTACCAATCCGAGCGTGGTGGAATACGCCGGCCGTTAGGGCTGTCACCACCTAGGGCTACCACAACTATCCGTGGGATTTGGGTGCAATCTAAGGTAACCTCTAGTCTAGACACCATGTCCACACTATTAATTACTACTCTAATCATCATGAATAACCGTGAGCACTCAATACGGCGAAGATCCCAAGCAATTATATAACAACTATATTCTAATCAATAATCATGAAAGGCATAAAAGTACTAGAAAAGATAGATCTAATTATGGCATAAAGTCTAATAGAGTTGAGATACAAAAGATATACCGTAATGAAGACTTCTCGAACCGGAACGCAGCTCGCTCTCCCTAACTCTCTACTAGATCTATTCTATTACATTGTAGTCTGTCTAATCTAATCCTCCGGGCGTCGTGCCTCCATCGATGAGATATGAAATTGATGTATGAGATGATTCGAGATCGGGGGCACGGGGGCTTGCTTATATAGTCGGGAGGAGGTACGGTGTTGGATCTAGATACAACTCGTACTTCCACCGTCGCCCTCGGATCAAACCGGCATTAAGCGAGTGGATTAGATTGCGTCTTAGAGGCGGTTGGAGAAGCTTCCGGAAGGCGAAGATGACTTGCCGAGGGCCGGGCCGGTCGGCCTGGGGTGGGTCCCACCCGGTCCAGCGGTGCGTCGTGGCCACGGAGTCTTCTAGATGATGTATTTTCGGGTGTTGGGACTCTTTGGCGTCGGGTGTACTCAGGAACCTTCTAGACTTTGTTAGGAGTTGGATTATGTTGCGTTGCGTGTAGTCGTATTGCTCGCCGAACTCTGCTTTTTTTCTGTTAAGTCCCCGCAAATCACAACTTTACCAAAACTCATGGAAATCGTTAGTAGAAACCCTAATAAGGTTATCTAATTATATTTTAGTCCTTTTCCATGTTTAGTTGACAATTAAAAGTATACGTTAACATGTGTCAACACCCACCTCTCCAAGAATGGACGCCGAGGTCTTAAGCGATTTTTAGAAAGAGAGATATAGTCCAAGATGCTTGAGAAGAAAAATACTAGAAAGAGGCTATTTACTACCTTTCATCCTCATCCACTTCACCACTATCATCCCACTATGTATGTCCTACTACATGTGTAACTTAGCTACATACCATCTACTTAAGAGGGTCATACATAGGATCTCTCGAAGTTTCTTTTGAAAAATATTGCAAAACCCGGGATGATAGTTGATCAAAGAACTTGAGACATGGTACTTAACTTAATTGTTACGTCTTTTAAATGCTTATGATTCGTGAAAAAGGCTACGCCCCATGGTAAACAGGTATGAGAGAGCAACTGGTTAAGAGGAGAATTTATTTCGATAAACACGGTACTTCCGAGGTATGAAAGCGTAGTAGCAACTCCTCGATCCTACTATAGCATATAGCTTTGCTAGGGACTAGCAAAGGGTAAACAGGGGAGTTTGTTGACACTTGTTATCATATAAATTTATTAATTAAATAAACATGAGAAAGGGGTATAAATCATAATAACAATCTAGAATAGGGTATCACTAACATATTTTCACGGTTTTGGTAAAGTTGTGAATTGCGAGGGACTAAACGAGAAAACACCGGGATTCGCGAGCCGCATGCGACTACGCGGCGTAATGCAATCCAACTCCGAGAAAGACTCTAGAAGGCTCGGACTAATCCCGACGTGATCGAGACTTAGCACCCACGAAAAACATCATCCGTAAGACTCCGGAAGCCCACGACGCGCCGCGGGACGGCAGTGGGCCCCACTGCGGGCCGGCCGCCCAAATGTTAGGCCGGTCGGCCTCCCCCTCCGCCACGTCAGCCCCTGCCTCCGAAGCTTCTCCAACCGCCTCTAAGGCGCAATCTAATCCACTTGTTTAATGTCGGTTTGATCCGAGGGCGACGGTGGAGTACGAGTTGTATCTAAGTCCAACACGGCACCTCCTCTGGGACTATATAAAGGCGACCCCTGGACCCCATTTATTAGATTCCCCGCTTGTATCAAGTGCTCTAGTTTTTGCAACGCTAGAGTAGTAATCTTTAGATTAGGCGTGGTGCTTAGTCTAGCGGTTGCACGGAATTGCACCCAATCCTACGGATAGTTTGTGGTAGCCCCGGTAGTGACAATCGACGGCCGGCGTATTCCACCACGTTCGGATTGGTGTTTGTAGGACCGTAGTTGGAGCTTCCTAGCCCCCCTTCTCATCCCTTTCCGCGGCTAGTGTTCGATGTCCCAATATAAATAAACCCGAAAGTATCTCAGATTCCTAGATCAATTAGAGACCTTAGAAACAAATCTCTCTCTCCCAACATCATTATATTTTTTTAGGGACGTTCTAAACTCTTTCTAGTACACTTCACGTTCCCGTGGAAATCGATACTACGCAATACTCCCGGGTGAAAGCTACATCGGTATCCGCGCGCTTTGCGGATTTTACATTTGCGTTAATAAATACCAACACTAGCCTTAGGGTAGATGCCGTTTATGCGGTTTTAGTCCGATTTTTCATAATTAACTGGATGACAGAGTTTGGCCTCGTTTTCTCCAAAAACGAGTTTATAAGTTATTTTGAGCACTTGAATATAATTTAGGTGGGGAGCGCCCCCTAGTGAATTTTTTAAAAAAAAAATCCTTCCGAAACTGCCTCGCCGTGGCTTCAGTCTTCACCACCATGGCCAGCCTGTCGTCTATGGAGGTTCTGAACGCAGGATGGCCGGTCTCCGCGCACCCTGGGCAACTGTGATACCCGGCGGCGGCATCGAGGGAAAGCGATTCGCGGCAGGTGTACTAGAAACGACGCACTCAGAAAAGCTTGGGTGTGTTTAGATCACCAAAATTTGGTGCAAAAATCCTGTAGCATGTCACATCCGACACTGTAGCATGTTTCGTTTGTTAGTGGTAAAAATATTATCCTACCATGGCGTAACTAGGCTCAAAAGAATCGATCTGCAACGCATACATCTAAACTGTGTAATTAATTTATTTTTTTTACCTACATTTAGTACTCGATACATGTGCCGGCATTATGATGTGATGGGGAATCTTCTTTTTGCATAGTGAAATTTGGTGCAAAATTTGGGGCTCTAAACAGGGCCCTTGATGAACTCAGGTATTTTTGGTGCTGTCAACTGTCAGCGTTTTCAGTTGTTTATCTTGCAATATAAAGGAAACTTACAAGGAGCTACTCTCCTGATTGTGCGGCACGAGCGTCAGTATGATCGTGCCATCCCACGACCACGCAAGAGCCACGCAGGACTCGGACCTGCCTCTGCATGAACTAATCACATGCGCACGGCTTACAAAGAACTCGACAGACGAAACTGACGAAATTGAAACTCTCCAAACTGAAAGGGAAAGGCAAAGACCGACAGACTGAAACTATGAAACGAAAATGAAAAAACAGAGCGATGGTGAAAAGCTGGAGTAGATGAACAGAAATAGCCTCCACATAAGAATATAGTACCAGATGATGCACCTGAGTGGAAAGAAAATGACATCCCCGAACATCTTCAGTCACTGATTATTTTTGGCCACTTGCTGGCATATTGTTCATATAAATCTGGTCTGTCCTTTAATTCTTCTGCCAATAACTTGGGTCTGTCCCTCAACTCTTCTACCAAGAACTTGGTTACTTCATCTGCTTGATTACCAACACTAAGATGCAACTCTTTCAGACTTTTAAGAGTCTCAATGCCATAAATCCCTTCGAAGGCTTGAAACCGCATATCAATCCTCTCTAGTGCTGGCATTACATCTTCCCCTGTAACTGCAAAGCTCAGCCTTGGCACCAGAGTTGCAAAGAACCGAAGTAGCTTTAAACTCTTGAATCCTTCAGGTGGAACAATTATCTCCCGGTCCGTAAGCAGTTTATTTTCCTCAAGGATGTCCACTATGTCCCGATCACCCTTATCTGCAGTGAGTGTAAATGTGAGACTGAATAGCTTGGGCAGGTCCTTGATGAACTCGAAAGTACTGGTCCGAAGAACTGTCACAGAAAGTGTCAGCTTGTAGAGATTACTGAGATCTTTGATCCACTTTGGGAGGTTCTCCATCTTGCCAGATAGCTCCAGCCCAACGAGGTACCTTGGAGGAGTAGACATGGAGTTCAGTGAGTCGATAAAGCCAGAGTTCTCATCATTGATTGCCAGCATCTGCAGACTCTGGAGACAGAGATACTTAATACAGGTGCTTAGTTCATTGAAGATCTCATCACCCTCCTGTATGTTGAGCTTGTAAATGGAAAGCTTTTCGAGCCCTGTTAGCTGAGGAAGGCTTGAGTCCTTATCGATCTCAATCCCTGACAGTATACGAAGTGCTTTAGGCTCCTTATTCTTTTCAAGTTGCAACCTCAAGGCCTTCTTTGGGATTTTAGTCCCTCCAAGAATGGTATGAAGACGTTTGAGCTGGCCAAACTCTCTAGGAAGCACGTCAACATGTGTCTCCCTTATGTCAAGAGTTTCCAGATACTCGAGATTTGCAATCTTGGACGGAATCATAACAATGTCTGTTCCTCGGAGGCTCAAATACTTGAGGGCAACCATTTTACATACATCATTCAGATATTTGCTTTCCATGCCCTTCCAACCCTCAAGATCCAACACTTGAATTATTCCATTATTGAATGAATGGAAAACAAGTTGTCGGTTCTCACTTCCAAACACTGTAAGTGATCGCAACTGGGACATGTTCAGGCCTTCTGCTGAACTTCCATGCTTGTAACCACTATTTTGAATGGAGAGTCGACGGACTTTGTTGCTAGGAGCTGGCATCTGCCAATGACCACCAACAACAGTAATAAAATTCTCTTCGCTTGATTTGGACACAATATACTGTAGGATCATGTCATGGACTTTAAAGGATTTTACCTTCCCATTACTGCTGTAATCCTCGGGGAGTATTATCTTCCTGCTTATGAGCTGATTGAAGTATGTTTCTGCAACTTCCTCCGCACTCAGGCCTTGCTTCTCAGTGACAAAACATTCAGATATCCATCGCCTAATCAGACGCTTCCTACTAATTTTTGAACCATTGGGAAATATGCTCAAGCACAATGAGCAGGCTTTGAGATCTGGAAGCAAATTATTGTAGCAATAATCGAATATCCTTGTGACCACATCTAGGGTATGGGCAGCCACCTGCCCTGGAGATAAAGACTTGCAAACTTGACTCCAATAGTCACTGCTTTTGGTTGGGTTGCAAACAACAAGGCCAGCCATGATCACTATAGCCAAAGGCAACCCCCTACAATATCTCCATATCTCCTCATGGTTACTATAATCATTGCTGCTGTTTTGTGGATCTGATAGACGACCAGTAAGTGGACCATTATTGGTTTGGAATTCAGAAACAGCCCGATTAAATAAACTTTGGGACATGTCATCACTAAGACCACGTCTGATATGCAGACAATGAATTCTTTGTCTGCCTGAGATTTCATCACCAACAGCTAGAAATCTGCTAGTCACAATAACTTTACTGCCTTTTGTGTCTGGCAACCAATATCTAATGTTCTTCCATATTTGTACAGACCATACGTCATCTAGAAAGAGGATATACCTGTGAAGAAAAACCAAATAATAAAATACAAAGTGAGAACAACCATGCTATAAAACTAATAGTACGTAGGTCAGCTGGTTAGGTTCCAATGTCTAATATTTGACTAGTTGAATCTAGTACAAGCCATTTCTACTGGGGCGCTGGTTTTAACCGCCAATGCAAGTGAACAGCCAGTGAAAAAAAAATGATTTCTACTAGTTCTCTCTCTTTAGCAAGCACTAGAAAAAGTTTCCAAAAATGACAATAATAAATAGGAAAAAATTTCCATTTTACCCGCGGCCGTGCATCAGTCCTCACAGGTCAAACAGATTTTATTCTGTGAATCTACCCTCGCGAGCCATTGTTGATGACAAAACATGAGAAAAATTCCTTTTGTACTTGCAACGGAGACTATTTCTAGTGGTAGGACAACCAAATGGGGAATTCATTTTTAGAGAAAACGCCTCTAAAAATCATTCAAGAAATAATTTAAAAAGACATATATGAAAACTCTCAATAAATATATGGATCTTAAAAGTTTTCAACTGCAAAGTTATTATGGATCTTACAACTTTCGAACATCAAGCTCTATAACTTTGATATAAATTTGTGTCACGAACCGCCAGAGGCCGACCAAAGGGCCCACGAGCCTGTTTCGGCTGATTTTGGCCGATGGCTGATTTTAGCTGATTAAATAGTATTATGTGAGAGAGAATAAGCTGAAATAAGCCAAGCCAAGGCAAAGCGAACTCGCTGCATGTGCGTCTGGCGCACATGAGGAGCACAGCGCCCAGCTCCGCCGCCCACCGTCGTTTGCTTCATTATTAAATAATAATTATTTAGGGGAAAAAATAAGTTGCTTTGTCAAAAGATATTCAGATCTATAAGAAAACCTCTTAGATATTTCTTAGCATTCAAATCTTCATCGTAATATAAATATAAGGGAGATGTAATCAGTTGAATCTTAATTAAAAAATAAAGGGGTAATTCCCAACAACTTCGGTCTTCAGCTCTCTCTCTCCCTCACGCTTTGCCGCCACCGCCCACAACCCTAGCCGCTGCTGCCCACAACCTGCGCCAAGGCCGCTGCCCGGCGCCCCTACCGGCCACGTGTCACCACCGAATCCGTCCGGTGCAGGCGGCTAGTATCCGGAGACGGGACGATTCCCACCACCGATGGCTTCCGCGAATCTCAGCTTCTCCATGGCTCTCAAGCAACTCCTCGACAACAACATCGCCAAGATCAACGACCGCTTCGACGAGATTGAAGCTCGCCTTCGCCGTATGACGAACCCCCTACGTCAACACCAACACGGCGGCGACCACGTCCCTGAGGATGCCAACGATGACATCCCTTCCCGGCGTTGCCAACGCCGACGCCGCCGCTCCCACGAGCGCCGATGATGTCATCTCTATCCACAACTTGGTTTATAGCTAAGCACTTGACGCCGCCCTTACCATGAGTGCCACTGACGACAACGATGCTTCCCCGGGCGCTGCCGATGTCGTCCACTCCATCACCACCGACGTCTACCAGCTGCTCAACCAAAAGCCTACCCAACTAGGAGAACGTCGTGAGGCTCCAACGACAGTGCAGATAAATTCCTATGCCAACAACATCATCTCTGGCACGGGGAACACCATGAGCTTCCACAAAATTACCATGACGAGCAACACAAAGACATCATCCGACGTCACCGACCCCAACCCCGACGTCCTCGACATCGACAACGCCTCCAAGGGCGCCCACGACATCAACTACGGCCACGACGTTGCGAACCACAACGTCCTCAGTATCGACGACATCACCAATGGCAACGACGCCTTCAGGGGACCCCAACGCTGACGACGACTACAACTCCCCCATTGACACCGACATGGTCAACGACGACACCCCCGACATCGACATACTCGTCAATTTGCCGATCTTCGACGCCAACAACAATCCGCTGCACCTGCCGGACGCCCCTAGGACATTCACTCTGGCGGATAACGTTAGTAAGAGAGCTACGATTCGCCCCGCCCCAAGTTGGTGGGTTGGGCGACGCGTGGACGCACCGCCTCGTCGAACGGTGGGGAAATATCATCACTACAACATCCGAACATCGGACCCGAACAAATATGTGAGGTATGCCGCTATCCACCGGATAAGAGTAGTACTACTTCTCCGGTTCATCTGCATACCAAGCACGATGACAAGGGAGGACCGGGACACCACATGGTGTCTCGCTCGCGGCTTCGAGCTTCCAATCAACAACGACGCTACCGGCAACCTTGCTCAACTTCTACAATATGACACCATGATCGATCGCACCTTCGCCCTCAACGCAGCATCAGCCTCGAACGCACTACAACAAGAGGCGCCTTGCACGATGGACGACACGACACAACTTGCTCATCTATTCAACGCCCCTTCACCACGTTCGCCGCGGCACCGCGAAACACGGACGGACACAACGCATTGGGCGACTTGGCTATGGCAGCCAGGGCACCCCGAGGGCCAATCCAGTCGGCTCCCTCGACCCTCGACAACTATCGCTACTACGCCACGACATTGTCAAAGGTACTACGAGATGTTCTCCAACCAGGTCAGGAGAGCAATGGAATTCCATCCATTGAACCAGCATCAAAAAGGGTCAACGTCCTCGCCTTCGTCCAACTCCTTCCCTCTACACAAGTGGATGCAACAATCTTCGAACAAACTACTTCAATCAACTTGTCAACAACAACAGCCGTCGCAAGAACCACACCCAGGAAAGGGGGGAGTGATGTCATGAACCGCCGAGGGGGCCGGCCAAAGGGCCCATGGGCGCACTCGCGCAAGACGAGGAGCGCAGCGCCCTGCTCCGCCGCCCACCGTCGTTTGCTTCATTATTAAGTAAATAATTATTTAGGTAATAAATATTTAGGGAAAGAAAATAAGTTGCTTTGTCAAGAGGTATTCCGATCTATAAGGAAACCTCCTAAATATTTCTTAGCATGAAAGTCTTTCTCGAGACTATAAATACAAGGGAGCATGAATCAGTTGAATCTTAATCAAAAAAATAAAGGGGTAACTCCCAACATCTTTGGTATCTCTCTCCCAACCCTAGCTGTCGCTGCCCACAACCCGTGTGCACGCCACCGCCGGGCGTCCCTACCTTGCCGTGCTGCCGCCCAACCCCGCCACGGCCACGTGTCACCGCCGGAATCCGCCTGGTCTGTGACAATTTGTCTTGTGGAAAGGTTGTTATTAATTTTATATACACACATCATTTTAGTAGGTGCTTAAGAGATGGATGGCTGCAAATGTAATTAAGTGACTTCGAAAACGCTACGGACGGGACGAAATCCGACGGCCAGTTGCTGGCTCTGAATAACCAGCCCAGCAAGAAGCTAAATTATTCTATAACATAACGGGGCGGGGTTGCGCGACGTGGTAATTTAGATGCAGATTTAAGAAGTTGTTTTATGTATTTTCATAATGATGATGATGGCAATGTTTGTTTTAAAAGAACAGATCCAATATTTATCATCGGTGATAACAATAATATGATTAACTAAACTTTATAAAATTCTAATTATCAGTAATCAAAATATTCAGTAACTTGTAATGTGTGCAGTCCACAATGGCTACTAAAAACGAAGCGAATAAGCAATGTTTTAGACGTACCTATTTCCTTGAAGACGCGAATTCAATTCCTGAAGAAGTTGGTGGTGGGCCATTGTTTCTATCTTGCCCTGTGTCCAAGTGTTGCCATTATCATTGCCGTGCTTCCTGTGACCACAAGGGAGTGGCACAACAAGCTTTGCACAGCCTTTCATGCGAGAAGCTAGGTTCTTCTTCTCTGGTATGGCTGTGTTGCGGTCCTGTGGATCTTGCTCTCTGTCCCGTGGCTTGATTTGACCCAGAATATCCCTGAGGACTTGATCTTCATCATAGATTTGGGACACCGTGACGGACGCTCGGCAGTCAAATTCGCCACTGAAATGTTGGTACAGTGCCATGGCAATGGTGGTCTTTCCCACCCCACCGGATCCGACAATGGAAAGAACACCTCGATCAGATTCTTCGTTTGTTAGCCAACGCCCAAGTTCCGCCATGTCCTTCTCCACTCCCACAGGCTTCGGCGTGCGGATGAGCCGACGGCTCCCCATCAAGTTCGCTGCCAACAACTGGTTCTCAAAGTCGTCATTAGCAGAAGCGATCGCTGACCTGGAGGCAGCTGGTAGCCCAGAAGGGGAGCGGTGCAGCAGACTGTGGTAGACGCCGTAACGCGCGTGGCGCTCACTGATGGCGGCGGCGCGGGCGCGGAGGGCGTCGATTTCCCCAGCGAGGTGTCGGCGTGGGAATAGCGTCGCGAGCAGGTGTTTCATCCGTGTGGACAAGCCAGCGTTCGGACTGGAGCTGATGCGGGCTTGTATAGGTCGACGCAGTCTGCAGCGTCGAGGGCGAGCTCGCGCAGCTGCCTCTCCCACTCTCGGACCAAGTGGTCCACGGCGCCTTCGTCGGCTTCAGATAGCATCCGGAGGACGGCGTTCATGGCGGCCAGATCGTCCGAGAGGTGAACGACCTTCACGCCCACGCCACGGAGCTGCTGATACTCAGTATTCAGCAGCTGCACGGTTTTGGCAACGACGCTCTGCGCCACGCTCTCCATATTTCAGCGTAGTCTAGCTAATCCGCGACGGATCGCGCGATAGCGTGACCCCGCGACTTACGCGCCGCGCCAAGTTCCGCAGTCGCTAACAAGGCAAAAAACCTCGCGCCGGAGTGCTAGGGTCTCCTTTACCGGCGGCAGGCTGGCCGGGCGGCGGTGCGGCCAGTGGTGGGAAGAGGCAGCGGTTGGGGCGCTAGGTGGAGCAGGAGCAACAAGAACGGTGTAATGATCTTTTTTATTTTGCGAGGCGAGAGCATTTGCTCACGTGGGCCCGACAAAATTGGAAAATTTTCATTTGCTATAGCATCTCTAAAGAGTATACAAAAATTTTTCTCCAAAAAATCATATGTTAAAACTCTAAAAATTTATGAGAAAGAAGAAGACCATCTCCAATAGTTTTTAATAATTTACTTCTAAAATATACAAGATTATTTTACATCAGAAATCTTATACTATTTCTAAATTATTTTTAACTAGCTTTATATATTCTCACATGTAGATTTGCATTTGGAACCACATAGGTGGAGGGGTTTAAGTGAAAAAAATTATTTATAGCCAGTTGTTCTTTTTTCACTGAATCATTCCATAGACCCTATGTCATAGCCGCCTTGGGGAGGGGCGCTGGGCGATAACGGTGCCGGTGGCATGGCGGGGGGCGGTGCTACCCTAGGGCAGGGGCGCAGGCACACGCATGTGTGGGGGGGAGGGGGGGGACACACAGCTGGATATTTTCTTGATTTGTCTTGTCCCTAAAAGGTCACATCCTCCTTGCTTATATAGCCCTTCTATGAGACTTGTATCTCAAGCAATCTCTAAAGGTTTCCTTATATTTTCGGAATACCTTTTACAACACAATCTTATTCTTTCCTAATAGGAGATTTCCTTATAGATTGGAATATCCCTTCACACAAGAAAGTCATAATCCTAATTGGAAACTATGACGTGGACGTATAGGAACGGTGGTGGCGGCAGCTTGAGACCCTTCTTGGGTGCACGCGCTCTCCCCCTCCCGGCTGGGGCGGCTGGGCCACGCCTAGCCCCCTCGGGCGGGCGGGCCGGTTTTGTGTTGTGACATCTCCCCACCGTTCAACGAGGCAACACGTCCACGCGTCGGCTAACCCACCGGTTGGACGCGAAGGCTATGGCGGTCGGTGATGGCGTGACATCCGGACCATAGCGGAGTTGGAGTTGACCCATCTTGTCGTTGAAGTCATTGAAAAATGAGGCATCGTCATCGAAGGTGAAGTCAAAGTTCAAGTTGCGAAGTAGACACCGAGCTTATAGCTAAATGGAGGGTGCACGAATGGCCTAGCGACCGCGTCTTTTGCCTCCATGATGGCCGGTCAACTCTATCGTCTCCGGGATTTGGCGGCGGGGATGGAGTAAACTATAGGAACGTGCACCTAGGCATGTATCTCGTCTTCAGAACATGTGGTCGAATCTAAAATCGGCGTCGTGGTGAGTCGTAGGAGGCGGACGTAGAAGAGGTCGTTGGCGGTCGTCCACGATCGGCCCAAGCAGGGCGGCGCTGGCGCCCCGGGCGTTGATGGTGGCGATGTAGATGTGGATGAATTCCTACCCATTGTTGTCGAAGAGGAGCACCATGGCGTCATCCATCTTAACGTTTTCCGCACCACCATGAGCATTATGCTTGCCGGTAAGGCCTACTTGTGCGGTGGGGGTCGTGGGAGGTGGAAGCCCACTGCTAGGCCATGCGGGGATCTCCTTGCTCAAGTAGGGAGGTCCTATAGTAGTGTGGAAGTTGTCGGGATGTAGTAGTGGTGGAAGTACCTCACAATGTCGTTGTAGAGGGTCCACTCTGGAGCTGTTGCCTGCAGCTCGATGGAGCTCGCTATGATTGCGAGCTCCTGATTCGTCATGGTTCCCAGGTGTAGCTCGGTGAGGAGGTCGAGTGCGGTCCTGTCGTCGATGGCCTCCATGGCCGGGGCTAGGCGAACTTGTCAGGGCGCCCTAGCCTCCAGCGTCTTGTCGATGTCGATGTCAATTGTTGATGGTAGTTAACGTCAATTTTTTACCAACAACTTATACATTAAATGATACAAAAGGAATTACAAACACTAGATATTTGATTTGATTCTAACAAATTCCATGAGTTAGGTGTGTTCATTTGTCTTGCAGGTTTTTATACGTTTTCTTTGAATAAAACTATCTTATATGATGGAATAGAGTGCACCATTGTGAAGAGCTCGTTGAGGCGATCGAAATGGACATATACTTGCCACATTTGGAGTCTAGAATCAAAAGTTATGAACCACGACCATTGGTATGAATTCCCAGGACCTAGAGGACTTCAAGAGTCTGCTCACCAAAGGTGGGGCCGCCCGGCACCAAGGTTTGGCCAAACAGGCCTAGCTTCTGGAAGCTTCTTCCACCGACCTATGGGAACCCTAGAATCATATCCAATCGTTGACTTATGTCATTTTGATCCAACGGCTTAGCTTCATCCCTTAGGACTATAAATACGAGGGGCGGACCTCACCCCTGAAAGGCTAGAATTCATTATTCATCTCATCTCATTGATTAGAGAGGGTCCAAATATGAGGAACTCTCTCTCTGTCCAATGTAGATCTAGAGTTAGACTTTCCAATGTAATAGATTAGATCTAGTTGAGAGTTAGGGAGAGCGGAGCTGCGCTCCAGTTTTAGAAAGTCTTAAGAGTTCGGTATGTCTTTGTATCTTGTCTCTACAAGACTTATGCTTTAATATATTTATCTTTTCTATTTACTTTTATGCCTTTCATTTATATATGGTTAGTATAGTTGTTATGCCTTTGCAAGAGATCTCCGCTCACATCGAGTGCTCTAGTTATTCTGGTTAGCTAGAGTACTAGTTAATAGTGTAGACTTTGTGTCTAGACTAGAGGTTACCTGAGATTGCAACTAATCCCACGGATAGTTTGTGGTAGCCCCGGTGGTGACAACCACGATGGCCGGCGTATTCCACCATGTTCGGGTTGGTGTTTGTAGGACCTTAGTCGAGCTTCCTAGCCTCCTTCTCATCCCTTTCTATGGCTAGTGTTCTGATGTCCCGAAATATTATTATGTGTTTGCTATATCTATCCATATTTCAGTTACCTTAGAACCAAAGTACTACCTCGGTTTCTATTTATAAGTCGTTCTGGCAACTGACAACACCAAGCCAAAAACGACTTCAAAATAAAAATGGAGGGAGTATTAGAGAAGTAATTAGGAACCTTTGTCTCTCCGTTGTTCTCTTGATTAATTAGATAAGCTATTCATTTACCATATTGTTCTTTTAGTCATTATTAGTAGATTACTTTTATGCTTTAGTATTCATAGTATTACTTTATTTATCATTTATCACTTACCCTCTTTAGTCTAGTTTTTTTTTTTTTTTTTTTTTTTTTTGCGAAAACCCTCTTTAGTCTATAGTTGGTTTACTAAGTTAGTAGATACATGATTGTGAGTTATTAGATTCTTTACCCAAAGTTTCCCTATGCATACGATGCAGTAGAATACTCTCCTTGGGAAAAGCTACAATGGTGTTCTCAGGCGCTGCAGAATCCTTCTTATTCTTTTAGCACTTAACAAACATCAACATCGATGTTGATGACATTGTTGTTGCCGTTGTCGGGTCGACGTCGCTGGCCACTGTTGCTAGTGGTGCGTCTAGGGCTGACCGTCGTACTGATACACGAGGTTGATTGCCTTGTGCATCATACGTGGCTCCTCCCACATCAGTGCCTCGCGTAGAAGAGTGCGGAGCCCACCGCCGATGAGGTGGACGCGGTGTAGCGGGCTCGTGAGGTCCATGCATGTGGCATAGGCCTCGAAGGCGTTGATGTAGTCGCCCTCCTACTTGGGCGGTGCCGGTGCGCTTTGTAGTGTTGTTGTCAATGGGTGGCCGAAGTCGCGCCTCAAGTAGCATGTGAAGGCGTCCCACTTTCGACCTACGGTCTCCTCTTGAGCAGTTGTTGAACGAGCTGCGACACCAATTAGATGGAAAACGACATATTGTGCATGGAACTCTGGGTCGAGCTCTCTCTAAAGCTGAAGGAGCATCTTAATCTTACCGATCCAGAGGTCTGGATCATCCTTGTTGTCCTATGTCTGTACCTCCAGGCGAACTGCGACCTGTGGAGGGTGGAGGGTCATCGGCGGGTACGCGGGGAGCAGCGGGGCACTCTGTTGCGGTGGCGCTGCCGGTGGTGCCATGTGCTCCACCCGGCTCTTGGGTGGCTGGCGGTGGCGACATCGAAGAAGCGGGGGCCGGTGTCGGTAGTCGTCCATGGCGATGTCGATGATGGCCGGAAGGCCGCCCTGAGTGACATCTCTGCCCTCTTCTAGCTAGAGGATGGCGGGGTCGGTGTCGTCGTTGTTGGCGTTAATGGGAGCGAGGGGGTGGTGCCCAAGATGGCGCCCGGCCAACGGCGGCGCCATGGCTCAACCATCCTCGGTGAAGACGGGCTTCAATCTCGTCGAAGCGGCGATCGATCTTCGAAGTTGTCATCGAGGAGACACTTGAGAGCCATGAAGAACTTGTGCATCTCAGAAGCCATCGGTGGTGGGGATCGTCTGGTCTTCGGATACTAGGCATCACGGCCGCCTTGGGAGGGGGTGGCGATGACGGTGCCCGCGGCGTGGCGGCGGTGGCGAAGAAGCTGCCCTAGGGCGGGGGCACGGGCATGCGCGTGTCGAGGCGAGGGAGCGGCGGCGGCTAGGGACAGGAAGCAAGAGCGGGGAATATTTTCTTTTATTTGTTTATCCCTAAAATATTACATCCTCCTTGCTTAAATAGCCTCCTATGAGACTTGTATCTCAAGCAATCTCTAACCGTGTGTTTGGTTGGAGGTATGGGTCGAACCAGCTGGGTTGAACCCCTTTTTTCTCGGTGTTTGGTTGGAGAGTGGCTGGCACGGGTTCGCTCCTAACGGGAATATTCCTCCCGGATGCGGGTTCGCTCCGACCCACGAAATCTGGGGGGGGCGAACCCGCCCGGCTTCCGTCGCCTCGTTCCTTCTCCGTTTCTCTCCGTCTCCGCCTAATCCCCTTCTCGCGCCCACCTGCTCTCTGGGAAGACCGCGTCACGCCCGGCCATTGCCCCTTGAAGAGAGAGCATCCGGCCCTCTGCTCCAACCAGCCCGCTGTTGCTGAGGTCACGCCCGGCTGCGGAGATCGCGGATCTCGCGCCCGGTTCCCAAGCTCGTGCTCGCCTATTGCGGATCTCGCTCGCCCCCACGATGTGGAGCTCGCGCCGTGGCGGAGCTCACTCAGGTCGGCGTGTGCGGGCGCGGCGGCTTCGTGGACGGGCGAGCTCGCGCGCCGGCGGTTTCGTGCCTAGATCCGGCGGGGGGCGGCACTCGTAATATGTGTGCGGAGGAAAAGAAGAAGGACCAAATTTTAATTTTGTTTCTATTATAGGGTTCATGATGTAAAAATGCTAGAGAGAAATATTTGTTAATATAGGCTTCGCTAATTTATAAACGATAGAGGGTCTGATACAAAATCTCCTCTCTACCGGTGTTAGTCTGCCGTCCAGCCCGAAATTTCAGTTCGTTTATCCAAACAAGGGATGGGTTGACTCCATCCCTAAAATCAAAAAGTGCAGACCAAACATAGAGATGGGTTCAACCCAACCAAAAAAAGCGGGTTGATCCAACCCAACCCACTCAACCCTCAACCAAACACACGGTAAGGGTTTCCTTATATTTTTGGAATACCTTTTTAAGCAGATTCTTATTCTTTCCTAATAGGAGATTTCCTTACAGATTGGAATATCCGCTTCACACAAAAAGTCGTAATCCTTATTGGAAACGATGGCGTGGCCGATGGGAACGGCGGAGGCGGGGAGCGCCAGCCTTTCCTCGATATGTATATGATGTTAGGATATGAATAAATAGAATAAACGAATAATTAAAATAAATAGATTTTTATTAACCTTACGTAGTAAAGATGTTTCCTTGAATTCTATAACCTATATGCGAGAGCACATGTTGATGGAATAGTCTCCTCTAGAGTTAGGCAGGACTTCATTTTCAACGTACAAGGGACTATTTGATCGATATTCTCTCGCACGTTGATGGAATATTTAGTCTCCTCTTAGAATTATGCAGGACTTCATTTTCAATGCACCAGCAGGGACTAGTTGATAGGATTCTCTCCCAAGTTGATGGAATATTTAATCTCCTCTCAGAGTTAGGTAGCACATCTTTTTGAAAGTAAGAGTTATGCAGCACATCATTTTCGATGCACAAGGGACCAGTTGATCGATAGGATTCTCTCGCACATTTATGGAATATCTAGCCTCCTGAGCAACTTCAAGAGACTCTATCTTTCCTAATTGCTTGGAATAGAGGTTTTGGCGAAAAATAACCTCAAACAGCTTCTTTAATTGGTTATCCAAATATAACCATGTTCTATATATTCGGATTTCTCGCTGGACAAATATATATAGAAACCAAAATGATGTACTATGAGTACAAACAAGATAGAGAAAAATGATGTACTCTTGGAGATGTTCTTGGGCACGCACCAGATTCTGATGATGAGCCGTCGAAAAGAAAAAAGAGACTACACTTCAGCTAATTCCAAATTTCAAGCAAATCATCTTTTAAAGCACACTTCATGCCCCGTCTTTGTATATCTTTTGATTGGACCCCACAAAAGGTGCCGATTCTTAGATTTGTTGCTTATCGTGGAACAAAGGTAAATGCTTTATTAAAAAGCACTAAAAAAGTTCTTTATCAAAATGAAAATAAAGTCGTGCAAAAGCTTATCCAAAAGGAAAAGGAAGGAAAAGCATGGAATCAAATGAACAATTTGATCAACAACTAGATGCGCATATATAGCTGTATAGTGCGTGTCTATGCTATGTTCATATTGGAACATCACGGCGGGTTAGCAGTCTGGGAGGCCAAACACTAATATTCAGCAAGCAAGCGAGCTGATAAATCCAGTGACAAAGCAGTGGGAAAAAGGTTTGGTCTGGTCGATGTTAAATGAGGATATGATGCTGGCGTAATCTTAGCTATCCCATTGACAGAAAAGATGGAGAGATCTCATAGGCTGGCATTTTGGCAGTTGACACGAAAAGAATTTTTTGCGTGAAGTCTGCCTACAAGTACAAAGTTACCAAGTTTTCTGTTGTGGATAGTCACGAACCAAGCTCAGGAGCCACTGTAAATATTTGGACGCTATCGAGGGATTCGAGGCGGAGGCGACAGCAGCATCTTATGCTCTGTCTTTAGCCTAGGAGTGGAGTTGGGGGCCAGGCATGGCTGTGCTTTGTCCTGATGGTGTACCTACTGCTGTACTGTATATCTATTTTAGTGGCCACCGATTTGGGTTTGGCTCATAGTTAATGGAAGTACCTTTCCGCGCCAAAAAAGGATTCCCTCTCCCTCCTTGTAATTTCGGTTTTGGCGCAGCATCATATTGTAGAAGGAGCTCTCCGAAGCTAGCCAGCCCACGAAACGAGGCGTCACCAACCGGTATAATAATAACTGATCATTTGAAAATCCACCTCCACGGCGTCCAACACGTCCACGTAACTAGTACTAGTCCACAAGCTCAGCCGCCTGAGACATGGAGGAGGATGCCGTGACCGCAGCCACGGGGGCCCTGGGCCCCGTCGTAGTGAAGCTGAGAGCTTTGCTGCGGCGGCACGGTAAGTACCAGCTTCGGCGAGGTACACGGAAGGACATGAAGGTGATCAGGTCAAGCTCGAGTCCATCCACTCCATCCTCTGGGCGATATGGGATAGGAGGGATCTTGATGCGGCAGGCAAGCAGCTCAGGATGGAAGCCTGGTGTCTCGCCGACGACATGAACGACGACATCGACGACTTCATCCACAGTTTGAAGCGCAGCAACGACGGGAAGGGATTCATGGAGGACAAGACCCAGGCCCGTCCTTTCAAGGATCTGAAGAAAAGAGCCGACGATGTGTCGGTGCAGTGCCAAAACAAGTGGAAGACGGAGACTTCCCACACCACCACCGTCTCGAGCTTATTTTCAAGAAAGAAAACCACCACCGACTCTGGCTCTGCCAGGCGGCCTCGAGTCGATGATCCCTATGTCCCCAAGGACATCTCAGAGCTCGTGGGAGTGGAATATCCGAGGGATAAGCTCATCAAACACCTGGTTGGAGAAGAGAGAACACACCGGAGCTCAAGATGGCATCCATAGTTGGAGCTGCCGGGATGGGTAAACGACCCTTGCCCGCCTTGTCTATGAAGCGATTAAAGATCAGTTCCAGGCCAGTGCTTTTGTGTCAGTCACTTCAAGTTGTGGCATGGCGGAGGTTCTAACCAGCATTCTTCAACAAGTAGCAGCTCAAAGTATTCCTCTACCGCTTGCTGCTACCAAACCAGAAGCGAAAGAGAAACATCTCGTCGACATCATATCGAACTTCCTCAAGGAGAAAAGGTACGAGCGCACGTTTACATCTTCACTAAAACATCAACATTCTCGCAGATAGTTAATTCTCAAAAAAAAAAAAAAAAACTCGTCAACAAAGATGGCAAGACCGTTCCAAGGTCATTTGTATTTTGCCTAAAGCCAAACTTACGTGTGTAACTATATTTTTGTAACTTTAGTGAAATATAAAATCCCTAATTATATATCTAAATTACCCACATATATACCGTTATACAAAAAGATAATTCAAAGTTACCCCGAAAATTGTATATAAATCAACACCTCGGTCATTATCAGAGATATAATCCAAAGTACTCTAATCTGCATCCAAATTATCCACTTATACTATTATGAAAGATAACTCAAAATGACCACCCTATGAATTTGTAGCCAAGGTACCCACCCTTAACATTATGGAAGATAATTCAAAATAACCTACCAATATACCTTATAAATTAGCGACAAATTCCCATCATGTAATATCACGCGAAGTACTATGTTTGTTTAAAATTATACATATACTCCCTCCACCCCTAAAAAACATGTCGTTGTTTGGTGTGTGTCTTATTTGCAAGTTTAACTTCGATTTGTAGAAAAATATGTGAAACATTTGTATCTTCAAATAAATTTATTACAAAAACTAGATTAAAATATCTTGCTCATGATACTAATTGTGTACCATAAATATTGATAAATTTTAACATATAATTAATCAAAGTTGTTTCTTGGGAAGCGCAAGCAACATTTATTTAGGGAATGGGGAGTATGTCGTTATAAAAGTAAATAAAATTAGCATTAATTTAATTGGTGTGTAAGAATATAATTATGTGGTATAATAAAATCAACATGTTAACTATTGTGGTGGAAGTTGGAATGTCTACTACTACTACAGAATTGATTTTTGTAAGACACACACCAAAAATTAATTGTGGTGCGGGTGCCGTTTGCCCGCCACAGATAATGACCTGATTAACGGTGGTGAGAGTTTTTTTTATTTATTGAGACAGACAATTTTGCCCTCCTCGCAAAATCTATTTACCATGGTGGACAACTTAAAAAGTCTGCCTCGGTTAATATCTATTAACCGTGGTGGACATCCTAATGTGTCCACCACAGTAAATCGATATTTCAAGGCGGGCAATTTATGGGCACACCTTGGGTAAGGTCGAGGCCCAACAAGCCCTAGGCATGGCCCGACAAATGGCTTGAGTATAAAAACAAAACTTGGGTTTCAGTCCTTATTACTCCTCTTCCACTGATACCGTCGCTCCCTCCTCCAGTCTTGACCCGTGATGCACACCTCCCTCTCATTGTGACCCTGCAACGTGCATGCCTCCCTCCCCGTCGGCTGTCACCAGCTCTCCCCTCCCCTCCCTCTGCCCAAGGCTCCCTCTCCTCCAGGCTTCTTATTTTCCCTCTCCTCCAAGTGACGAGCCCATTTCCTCCAGGCACGACGGTGAGGAGCGACCACGGCGGTGCTAGGCCACAAGGATGTCCCACAATGGCGCAACGAGCTAGGGGCTGCAACGGAGTGGGGCTGCAGCGATGGTGGATTGCATCGGCAGGTTCGAGGTGGGGTACGATGGTGGCGGTGTGCGGTGTTGGGCTCCTTCCACCACATAGGCACATCTTCATCCTCCCTCCATCACGGTGGCAATGCTGAGGAAGGTGATATATGTGTTTATAAGATTCCATAACTCTTTGACTATGAAGTCAACAACAAATTAAGATGGAGTAAGAAAAATAAAATGTGTGCACAAGATATTAGCACTCACTAGAAGCAGTAAGGGAAAAGTATCGTTGAGGCGGCACAGATGAGCCTGGGGAACTTGAGGCGGTTAATAGATATTAACCGAGGCAGGCTTTTTAATGTGTTGTTGAGGCGGCACGGATGAGCCTGGGGAAAAGTATAATGTGTTTTGTTTTTTTAGGATGTCCACCACGGCTAATTCTCATTTTATGGATGTCGGAGTTGAGGCAGCACGGATGAGCCTGGGAAAAGTATCGTTGAGGCGGCACGGATGAGCCTGGGGAACTCTGATTATAAAAAAACACAAATTTCACTATTCTACACCATAAAATGAGAAATGGTAGTGATGAAACATGAGAGGACGAAGTTGGCAACCTTTAGAACAAAGGATGGATGTTGGAGTTGAAGAAATCAGAGATGGTCGAAGACGAGCAGCAGTAGAATAGGCAACGAGCAAGAACAGAGAGTTGGAAATGGCTCGAGCTGGGGAAGGAAGAAGGCTGGTATATATCTCGTGACCCCGGTTGGAGCCACTAGCCAGGATTAGAATCTTGTGTCCTGGCTGGAAGCTGGAACCGGGACTAGAGGATGACACTTAGTCCCGGTTGCACTACTACAGCATTGAACTTCCGTGGGGGGTTTTTTATTTTATTTTTCGGTGGCGGTTGGCGGTTTTGGAACCGCCACCGAGCTAGGGTCAACGAAAATGGATCCATTTTCGGTGGCGATTTAAGGCACCCCAATAACCGCCACCGAAAATCCGGGAAAAAAAATAAGAAAAAGAAAAATCCAAAACCTAACCCTATTGGGCCGGGATCCAGGCCCATTAGGGTTAGGGTCCCCCGCCCGGATTCGCACATAGGATCCACCCGCGCCGCCAAATCCCGGCGCGAGGAGCTCGAAGGAGGTCGTGTCACCGCCATTCGTCTCCCTAAGCGTTGCCGCGCGCCCCGCCCGGAGGAGGAGGGCCCGCTGACTCGCCGCCGCCCGAGATCCAGCGTCGCTGAGCCGAGACCGCCAGGGCTGGATCCGCGCCGCCCGATGGATGTCGCCGCCGCGCTGGATCGAAAGCACCGCCCCTTGGATGTTCGCCGCCCGCGCCGGGGGAAGGCGGCGAGCGCCGGCTCGAGGGAGGAGAGGGGAGCTTGGGCCGGTGCCGTCGCGCCGCCCGGCCTGGGTGCCATCCCGCCGAGGAGGGGAGGGAGGCGAGCGAAAGCGAGAGGGGAGAGACGGGCCGGGATCGAGTGTGGGAGACAGAGGGGTTGGGGCCGAGGAGGAAGAGAAATGAGGAGTGGGCTGGTTGGGTGCTTTTATATTTCGAGGTAGAAGTGGGCTGGTATGGGCTTTGTCAATGTGGGCCACGGGCCTCATTTTTGTGGCGGTTTTTATAAAAACCGCCATGGTTAATCAATTTACCATGGCGATTGGTTAATAAAGACATTAACCGTGGCGGTTTTTCTAAATAACCGCCACCGAAAATCATTTCGAGAAGTGCTATGTAAAATCAAAATTGTAGTAGTGTTGAATAACTAAGCGATACTAAAGCCCCTCCCTTGCAAAAGCGGATGGTGTGGCGTTGGGCGGGGACTTTAGTCCCGGGCCAAATAATGACTAGGACTAAAGGCCTAGACCGAAAGTTTGTTCTCTACTAGCGATAGAACTGACCATAAGTATGCGGTGTTGCAAGTCACAAGTCAGATAAATAACTTTTATTTTTGGTTGTTTGTCCATTATAGGCCATTTGGAAAATTTGAATTTCATGTGTGAGAATACAGGCGTAATTTTCTGTCATATATATGATTTCAAATGAAAAAGTTGTTAGCCACAAAATTGCATAACTTTTGGATATCTACTACTCTTGTTTTGGTCGCTTCTCTACCCAAGATCCTAAACTACCACAACACAGTGACTATAAAGCATATGGATTCTTTTGATTTTGGCATCAAAATGATTTCAAATAAAAAGTTGTGAACTACAAAGTTGCATAACTTTTTTATATCTACAACTTTTTTTTTTGGTTCTCTCCATTCGAGATTTTTTTTTTTACTGCCACTACAGACTCACTTGTGACTCATATGGACTCCTTATAACTCTACAAAATCTTGTGATGCATAGTTAGACATCCAAATGATCTTAAACCAAGAAGTTTGAACAACAAAACTGTACTTGTTGAGTACTAAAACTTTGGTATGCGATAAAGTTTTTCGTGTAGCCTACCACTGCCGGTTCAAGCCATGAACCAGCATAGTTTCACAGCCAGTTTTAGCCCAAAAATGGCTGCGATGACTCAATTTCGCTGCCAATTTATGGCTAAAACAAATAGTGCTTTGAACTGGCAGTGATAACCCCATACTACTGCTAGTTTTAATCACAAGCCGACTGTGATGGGCCAACAGACACTATCATTGTCGTTTGGTGGCTAAAACAAATAATCACTGTCATAGCCTGTTCATAAGAAACTAGCAGTGATGGGCCCGTGGTGAAGGTCAATTATGTAGTAGTGATTGTTTCAAAGGTAGAGCCTTTTAACCCTCATGCCACGGGAAAGTTTGAGCGCACTTGTTTGTCATCGTTCATCTTTTGTTTTTACCATGACACCATTCTGTCCGTATTCTATGAAATTTGGCCCATTTAGGTGTCCTGATGTGTGGGACCAGACTAATAGCTTGTCCTTTTTGCCCCTCTAAAAATTTGGGAATAAATTGGGTGGGGATAGTCTCACCGTGAGGACCTCCCTCTCCCATAATTATTTTACGGTGTACTTGTATTGCTTTTCCTTAATTAATACTGGGTATGCTTTTATAAAAAAAAATGTAATATTTGCTAAACCAAATATCATATCCAACATCCGATTCAACCATCGTGTTTATTTTAATAAACTCTACAAAACAAGATCTCACATAGATATATTTCGATACACCATTGTGTTTGCCGAGATTAGAACATGGCACACTCTATAGAACACGACATTACTGGAATCACTATCCGAACTTAGCGCCCAAGGTGCCTTAACAAATGTAAGCCCTTCGTTTTAAGGCCGAGAGGACCGGTAGACCTTCGAGGTCTTGGAGCAAAGACATAGTAGCGAGAGATCTGCGATATAAACGTTTAGTGTTTATTGGGAGGAGGTCCTCATGGTCGGGACTATCTCCACCCAACCCGGTTCAAAATTTACCCATCCGCTTTCGTTTCGCCCACTCCTCGTGGCTCCGCTCCCCCGTCCCGCCCACGTCACCTCCTTCCACCACGATAGCCGCCCAACGTGAGTCCATAGCGCACCGCCGCCGCACCTGGGAGAACGCGAGTGTGCCGACGCACCGGGCACTCCCCCCTCGTCCCGAGGAGGCAACAGTAAATCAAGGCCGTGGTGGGGAGGGCCCGCCCCGGCGCGTGTGTGGGAGCGAGATGATAGAGTCGGTGTCGGGTGGGAGCGGCGAGGTGGCCGACGTGAGGCGTCGCCCGCCACGACAAAGAAGGACCACATTCATCTCGATCCTTTTTTGAGACAATGAGCCTCTCATGACGTCACAAGTCCGAGCACCGGCCGCCGCGTGAGGGCGAGTGCATGGCCCGAAACGTCGCGGCATCGGGAGCTTCCCGCCCATATGCATCTCTCTATACACCTTAATCGCCCGGCAAGCCAAGCCACGGGCGGTCGGAGCGAAGCCTATGAGATGGCGTGCGCATGGATGACCATGCGGCAGCGGAGCGCGGACGGGCGGCGCATGCCTTAGCGGCGGAGGTGAAGGGCAAGCCGAGAAAGGGAGGCGGCGGCGGCGGCGGCAGTAGAAGTTAGTGCGGCCGGTGGGGGACGCCCTCGGCGTCTTGGCGGGCGTGCGTAGGGGCGCGAAGGGAAGAAGTCTGGCGTTGGGTGGGGAGGCGCCCGCCCGGCCGCGGCGTGGCCAGCTTGGTGGTGCGGCGAAGGAGGCGGGGCGTGGTCGGAGATGAGGAGCCGTACTACACATATAGATGTACAGCGGGCCGTGCCCGCGTCGGGCTGGGAGCCAGCCGGGCCGTGCCACCGTGCTCGGGCGCGCCTGCGGCCCATGGCGGACGCCCACGGCCGCTTTTTTCGGGGCGTGCCGCTTAGCGGGCCGTGCCGCCCGCAGCCCACAGAGAGGGAAGGGAGCGCAGTGGACGCGGCGCAGCCGCGCAGGAGAACGCGAGCGTGTCCGCGGAGAAGCGCGGGCGTCCGTCGGCGCCTGGCTCGGCGAGCATGGCCGCCAGCCCGCCCCTGACGCCAGACCCCGCTGCCGCGTTGGGCGCCGTCGCCGGAGGCCGCCGCCGCCGTCATCACCCAGCAGTCCGCGAGCTCCCATGGACGGACGGACGGACGACGCGTCACACGGCGAAGGTGGACGGCCAGGCGTCGCAGCTCTCCTCGTCGGGGCTCAGGGCAGAGGAGCAGAGCCGGGGGCGGGCGGCGAGGGCGAGAGAAACAGAGAACCGGCGGAGACCGCGACGGCGCGAGTGGAGCGCGGCGCCGGCGCGTGGAAGAGGCCGGGAGGATAAGGTTCTGATGTTTTTTTTTTTTTTTTTTAGGGAGGACAAGTTGTGGGCTGATTTATTTGATGTCCTTGATGGGCTTCCATTCTGTTGGGCTGCTGCTATTAATTTCATCACCGGGCCGACCACCGGGCCGCCTTCCCCACGGGCCGAGCCTGCGGCCCATGGCCCGGTCCGCCAACGGGCCGTGCCGCCCATGGCCCGCACACACCGGACCGGGCCGTGCCACGGACCGGGCCAAAATTAACCGGCCAAATGTACATATATAACTACACACGGAGCCGCGCGTGGACCAGCCTGAGGGCATCCATGTCTTTTCTCGCTGTTGTTTGGCACCGTTAATAGCCCAAGTTGATAGAATGGCATCAAAGTAAAGACGAAGATAGACAATGGCACAGAAGTGCGCTCAAACTTTCCAATGGTATAGGGGTTTGGTGCATTTTTCTTGATGCACAAAAGTAATTAAAAGGCTCTCAAAGGTACACACATACGTGTCCTTAGGAAATGATAAAAAAAAAACCCAGCTTGACTGCTGATGTATGGTGTAATTAAAGTGCGTATTTTAGATATTAATTCAAGGATAGTTGAATAATAAACAAAAGTACGACCTCTCATATTGAACCTATATAGCTGATTTTTAAGTACCCTGCCAGGTGCGTACTTAACAATATTGTCTTTATTTTCTAACTTGTACAGGTACTTGGTTATAATCGACGACGTCTGGCACCGTGAAGAATGGAAAACCATTGATAAGTCCCTTCCAAATAATAACCTGGGCAGTAGAATTGTCACGACATGTCGTTTCAAGTCTTCTATAACCGAGATGTGGCGTGACAATTTTGATGCCTTGGTCTACGAAGTCAGTGCAATGATTGAAGAAGAATTTTACGGTCAACACCATATTATGGGTATGTTTCGTGGCACACCGTTAGCAGTGGCCTGTATGATTTCGGCATCGACAAAGGAGCAAAAGCATGAAGAAGAACAACGGTTGTGTGCAGTAAACAGGGTTAAGGAACAAGTTATGCGAAATGGAATTCAGAACACTCCTGGGTTTGAACCATTAGTAGAGAGTTTGGAGCTTGGGTACATGGATCTTCCTCATCATATGTTGAAGACCTGCTTGTTGTACTGCAGCATATACCCTGAGGATCACATTTTTAGAAGGAATGATCTGGTAATGCGGTGGATCGCTGAAGGATTTGTTTGTAAGGAGGAGGCAGCACAAGATTACTTTGATGAGCTTGTGACCAGGGGATTTCTTAAAGAAAAGGGGGATTCCTCTTCCCACTATTATTACGAAGTGCACCCCATGGTGCGAAATTACCTTAGAGGGAAGGTGCGAGAAGACAATTTCATCACTTGCACTTCTGATTGCACTTCTGATGGCGATCCATCTTCTCCAGTTATTAGTCGGCTATGTATGGACGGATGGCCAAGCAGAAGCAGGGATGCAGTGGATCCTTTGTCAAGAATTGATTGGCATCAAATCCGGTCCCTTGTTGTTTTTAAAGATGCCAAGAGGGTCCCCTACGAGGATTTGCAACACCTGCGAGTGCTGGATGTCCAATGTTTGAAATCCCATCATCAGGAGGCACCCTACAGTGTTGTTCTTGAGAATCAACATCTGAAGGATTTGTGTGGGATGCTCCGTCGTCTGAGGCACCTGTTACTGGCAGGCGGACTTCCTGAGGGGGTGAGCACGATTGAGTTAGGCAGGCTTCAATGGGGAGGGATTACTGAGATCCCAACAGAGATAGCGAGGCTGCAGTATTTGGAGACTCTGGACGTGCGTGGAACAGGGATCACAAGATTACCAGCTGAGATCGCTGAGCTCAAGCAATTGAAGACTCTGAGCTTGAGTTGGAACATAGGGCTTGCTGAGCTGCCTAGGGAGATGGTGAACCTGCAGCATTTAGAGACACTGCGCATACGTGGATCAGACCACCTCAGAGAGCAGGCCTGGGAGATCATCCGGACAGTGAAGAAACTCAAGACTCTGTACTTGGATAGCATCCGTGGCCTCTCAGGCCTTGGTGAACTGCAGCAGTTGAAGAATCTGGACACGAGTTATAACTCATGGATCAAAGAGCTGCCCAAGGAAATTGGAAATCTGCAGCATTTGGAGACGCTGGACCTGAGATATACAGGGATCAAGGAGCTGCCATGTGAGATTGGGAAACTGCATCATTTGAAGACGCTGAACCTGAGTTCAACAAGGATCACAGAGCTGCCCCGTGAGATCGGGAATCTCCAGCTGTTGGAGGCTCTGTATTTGAGTCATACACGGATCACAAATCTACCTAAGAATATTTTGAAACTGAAACATTTAGAGACTTTGCATTTGAGATGTACGGATGATGTGGAATTCGGCGCAATACCGTTTGAAGTTGGCCAGTTTTCAAAACTGGTGGCAGTGCCCAAGTGCGTCCGCAAAGCATGGAAGAATAGTGACCTGGTGTCATCGCTGAAAGGGGAGATCCTGTCGTTTCAAACAACAGATTCAATCCATGGTGATGGTGGACAAGGGAAGATCCTGTCGTTTCAAACAACAGATTCAAGCCATGGTGATGGCGGACTAGTCGTCGGAACAAAGCACATGCACATCCCGCTGTGGATCAAAGAGCACTTCAACAATATTGGCTCATTGGACATCAGGATCTGCAAACTAGAGGAGCAGGATCTCAAGATTCTACGGGACATGCCCTACGTGACTAAACTCATTCTAAGGTTCGAAGCTGTTCCCAGAAAGCCGGTAGCCATTAGCAGCGGAGGGTTCCCAAAGCTCAGTTACCTCACTGTTGACAGCCGAGTGCCGCGGATTACCTTCCAGGAAGGAGCTATGCCGAGCCTGCGGAGGCTTGAGTTTAAGTTCCAGTTCTACAGTGGCCCACCAAATACAGACCACCCTATGGGTATCAAGCACCTTGTGAGCCTGGAAAAAATCAGCTTCCGATGCAACCAATGGTATCGAGCAGACAGCCCGTGCATCAGCGCCACAATCGACGTCATGAGGAAAGAAGCCAGGGAGCATCCCAAGGACATTATTAGACTTGAAGTACCAGGCAAGCCTGCTGAGTTTTTTCTAAAGAACAGTATTACACAAAGTTCTCAAGATCACAATGACGAAGCATGGGGCAGCAGTGAGGCGGATGAGATCGAGGAGATTCCTGAAGACGGCAGTGAAGCTTGCAGCAGCAATGGGGCAGAAGAGGATTTTTCATTTTCTGAAGATGGAAGTGAAGCTTGCAGCAGCAGTGGGGCCCAAGAGATAAAGGAGATCCAAGCTTAATTCATCTTCTCTGCACAAGTACTACGTACGTAGCATTTTGTTTTACTGCTAAAATATTGCATTTTACTTTATTTTACTACTACTAATTAATAATGATACACTTTCTGTTGGCAGGCCATCGATCATTACGATCTGTACCTTGACACTACACGTCCACGGAGCCGTGTTCCAGACTTCCATCGATCGATCATGTTTATGTTTATTTGCTTGATATTTTCTGCACCAAAGGCATCGACGTCGTCATCACGAACCTCATTCTCCACCGATCTTTGCCGAGCTTTCTAAATATCTGTCCTCTGCTATTTGCATGCCAAAGTTGATTGATTACCTAAAGACTACACTACGTTTAATTTCCTACTAGTTCAGTCGTTGCTTTACAGTGCCGCCGTGCATCAGTTCGGCCGTCCTTATTATTATTAGTAGTACATGTCGTGTATTCATTCAACAATCAGGCCTGTTCGGCCTGCATACTTCGAACTTATTGTGTGGTGTGCATTATGGAGTGATTTGCCAAACCTAGCTATGTTGTGCTTACTTAATTCTGAGTCTTCAACTTATTGTAAAGATTTCTACTATAAACGTGAATTTAATGTCCAGTGTGATACATTAATTGTGATATGTGTTATATAATGTACGTGTGTTTGATGATCCTTTTTATCTAAGAATTGGCAAAAGCAGAAAAAATATTTCAAGCCTGAGCAGGCTAATCATGATGTCGTAAACAGAGCAGAGCAGAGAAAGGGAGGCTGGGAAACGCTCTGCTATGTGTGCCAGTCAGTTGCTTGTTCTGATTTAACAAATTTTTTTTTAGATAATGGAAATTATATTTCCGGCTTCAGTCATCCGAGGATGCATCAGGCCAACAAAATTACAACTGAAAAACAGTGTTGCAGGTAAGACAAAAGTCACCCGAAAACACCGGTGCACTTTAAAAATAAAACAACTCAAATTCATCCACCAATGAAGACTCCGGATCATGTAACTTGACATCAGCGTAAGGCCCCAAAAAGCGTGTGCGATGAGCCACCACCTTGATGCCGACGCTAGCCGACATCCAAGGGATCTTCCACCAGCGACGTCTCCAACGAGAAAATGCCATCCAAAGACACCATTGCCGCCCACCAAACTGGTGTAAGTTTTCACCGTAGAGATCCACTTGAAAAGACGGCGCCTCCAGCGAGGAAAGTGGCGCCCTCGGGCGCACTACTAGAATTGACCCTTAGAGCACCATTTTTTTCGCAACACCAAACATTTGGTTGCAATATTTAGTTTTATAGCAACCAACATTTTTATGGGTTGCGATATCTAGATCTTGTGGCCACCAAAAATTTGGGTTGCGTCTCATTTGAAACATTCGTTGCAACGGGTTAGTGTTAATGCCACGATAAAAAAGTGGTTGCTTTTATGGGTACCTATTGCCACAACTATTTGAGCGTTGCGATAGTATCGATTTAGTGTTGCGATAGATGTATGTTTGTTGCCACGAATATTATTTGGTTGCGAATAGGCATGCCTGTGGCCATGATAAAATCACGTTGTCTAAAAATATAATCTTTGTTGCGATAACTCATGTGCCTGTTGCATCCGTAAAACAATTCGTTGCAATAGATGTGTGTTTGTTGCCACGAATATTTATTTGATTGCGAATAGGCATGCCTCGTGGGCCCACGATAAAATTACGTTGTCTAAATTTAATCTTTGTTGCGATAGCTCATGTGCCTATTGCATCCAGAAAACAATTTGTTGCAATAGATAGATGTGTGTTTGTTGCCACGAATATTTAGTTGGTTGCGATTATGCATGCTTGTGGCCACGATGATGAAATAAAGTTGTCTAAAACCTAACTTTTGTTGCGATAGCTCATGTGCCCTGTTCATTTAGAAAACAATTACGTTGTATCAATGAGTTTCTATTGCCACCAATGAATTATGTGAATTTATTAAACTATTTTTGCGCTAGAAAAAAAGCTAAAGTTGGTTGTGAATATGCATGTCTGTGATCACGATAAAATAATATTGTCTAAAACTTAATCTTTTTGCGATAGCTCATATGCTTGTTGCATCAAAAAATAATTCGTTGCAGTCAACTGTTTAGTAGTGTGTTCCAGGACGCAACAACTTCCATTTTAGCCAAAAGGGCCTAGGGAAAGCACATCACATGTCAAATAACGTGGCGATAACAATTAGCAGATATAACATGCGATCTTTTTATTATTATTTTTTAGCTCATTTTTTTATTTACATTTTTTTTTGAGTAAAAGGGCCGAGACCCCGTCCATTACCATTGCAATAGACCATATTCAGTTTACAGTTCACAGTTTTTGGAGCCGCAAAACTATGCGCTCAAACATCCCAGACCAACTAATGGCACCGCATTAGTGGTTAAGCTATGTAAAAGTTCGATACAATATGAAAGCAACAACACCGATAGAATTTTAGGCCTTCTGATGATTCTCCTTGCTTCTTGAATTAAACTTCACTGGCTTGGATAACTCCTATCAGGTTCATCAGCTTCACACCCTTGTATGGATCAGTAGCTTCACACATCTCCTTGTCATGTACGACAGCATCTCCCTTCATTATGGAAGCCACAGCACTTGTGTTGCTTTCATCTTGATCATCTCCACCTTTTGCTTCAAGGTCTCCTTCTTCTCCTCCGGGCACAGTAAGCTCCAGCGTTGGACAGTCATAGCAACCTGGTAGAGAAGCATAGCCATGCATCTCCACTGATGAGTCTGAAAACAAATGTTATTTCTTAATTTCCAGAGAGACCAAAAGCAAGCTGAAGAAAAGATATTTAGGACCCCATTCTTTTTTATTACTTAACCAAAACTTAGCTATGCTATCAAAAGTGCAGCCCAGTTCCAAACCAAAAATGTCAGAAATATGCTTCCAGAGCTGCTTAGCTACCACATAGTCAAAGAAAAGGTGCTGGGCTGTTTCTTGTTCACAGCAAAAAAGACAGGTGGGGTCTTCTACCTTTCTTCTTTTTCCTAAATTGTCTCTGGTAAGTACCTTATTTTTGCCTAACAACCACAAGAAACATTGAACTCTTGGGGGATTTTGAGATCCCACACTGCAGGGACTACTATCTCTTTGATGCCTCTAAAATTGATAACTTTATAAAGGGATTGTGAATTGTAGATACCCGAAGTAGAGAACTGCCAAATCAAGGCATCTTCCTCATTGGTAAAAGTAATGGTGGAGGCTAAAAGGCAGACCTCCTCCCATAGGTCTAACATAGCCTGGTCTCCCATTCTACTAAAAGTACATTTAAGTTGTTCACCATCCCATAGGCTAGCTACTGTTTTATTTTTCTCTCTAACCCATCTATACAACTTCCAGTATTGGGTTGCTAAACTAGTGTTTCCTAGCCAATTATCTTCCCAGAACCTTACTTTCTCCCCATTCCCAATTTTCCATTTATAACCCATCTTAGCTGCTTGTATAGACCACATAAAGCCTTTAAAAAACTGAGAAAACCCATCAGTCCTTGACTGAAAAATATTAGGTTCTCTAGTTCTGTACTTAAAGTTGATCAATTCTGTCCATAGCTTGTCCTTGTCCTGTTCATATCTCCTAAGCCATGATCCTAACAGGCTGATATTTAGATCCCTAATACTTGGGATTTGCTTTTTTTTCTCAACACATCTTTTTAGGCCCAGCCCACGTCACATCTTTTTTATTTACATTCAAATTTGCTTTTTCTCAACACATCTTTTTAGGCCCAGCCCACGTCACATCTTCTAGGCTAGCCAAAACACACGTAATACATATTACAAATAAATAATGAAGCATATGTTTATTCGAATAGCACAACAACCAGGTCACAAGTCTTACATCATGATCATTACATCTGTCACCAAATTCATATGAGCAAAAATGACCAAGTCATAATATTCACATATCAATATCTTACATCCTCAAATCTATTCAGGTTATAAGAGATGACTAAAATCATACCAAAGCTAGTGTTAATCACCGAAATCACACCAACACAGCAAGAACTTCACACGGTTATAGGTCTGTCCATATCAAAATAGGAAAGGAGACCCATCTCCTAAACTTCAAAACTTACTGCATCATCACTAGTGGACAATGCAATCCTCGTCCAGCCTGCTTTTACTGCATAAGATAAGCCAGCAACGCACATTCAGATATAGAAATTTTCAATAAAGTGTTACACAAAATCTTTTATAAGGAAAAATTATATTGTAATTAACTAGTTATTGTTTTCCATGGAAAGAAATTTTAAATACAGCTCCACAAAAAGAAAAGAAATTTTCATAGTGCAGCTCTATTAAATATTCTGAACCGAAATAAGGAGGGAACAGTAAACAATAACTATGCTTGAGCGATATCCAAAAGAACTCCGTTACTAAAATGTGAGAAGCTAACACTAGCTTGACTTATCTAGTTTTGTAATCCCCATCAACTATTTACAAGTCAAGCACACAAGTGCAAGAGAATTGTACAAATTCTATTTAAGACTTTCTAGAGCAGCTGCAGACTACAGAGAGAACAAGGGAATGGCACACAAAGCAACCAGATGACCAGACATGGTGTCATGTAGCTGGCTGCTTGTTTAGAATTTGAGCAATATTTTAGCCATTGCCATACAAGAAATATTCAGCAAGAAGTATGACCAAAAATTATGTAGGCTTTTTAAAACCAAAGGTAGACATCTATGAAAATAAATTCTGTGAGAATCCAATGGGACACTAGGGTTGTCAATTTCTGGATGAAAATAAATTCTGTGAGATGACTAGACATGGTGTCATAGATGCGAATGTGTTTCCTGGTGAACTCTCTAAAAAAATAGTTGTCGCCCTATAGGTGGTGCTGCTGATCATGCTAGCTGCATTAGTATCCAGTATCAAGTGTCATACAATCAAGTATCAAGTGTCAGACAAGTCTCAGCATATGTATAAATAATGACTGTTGCCGTGACGTTCTAAGCAGCTAGGATATCAGACTCTGATAATGACTGTTGATTCAGACTCTGAGCACAGCTAGCTTCAAGTCTTTATAAAGTATTCTTTTGTAAAATAAAAAGAATAAACATTTGCTCTATATATTATCAGATCAGAAAAATATGTCCATCAGTACAAGGCATAAAAACATTGATACAGAGAGACACACATGCAGGATCAGTGAACGGGATGCTGAGAACAGGATGCTTCTAGTTTCAACACTCCATGTTTCTAAAAAAAAATTTCTATCAAAGCTACTAGATGGACATTTTCTGCATGTTAACTGATGGAGGAGTCATGATTCAGCTTTTTCTTTGCAGCAATAAGTCAAATTGACACCAATTCATGGCTATCTCTAATTCATTCTATGTGAACTGAATAGAATGACAATCAAAGGATGGGGCAAGGATGTTCTACGGCAGCGGAGCTTTCTTCTAAACAAACATGTGTTTCCTGAATACAACAAAAATTCCTTTCAAGCTTACACTTGCAGTGTTCCAAAGAAACAAGGTGATGCAACATCAGATCAGAACCTCCATTATATTCTACTACTACTAGCCGAAAAGCCTGCATCAAATGGACATGGACACATGCATGGTTTTATTATAATCCAAAACTACATAATTCAGAGAACTCAGAGTTAGCACTGAGAACCTGTCTGTTTTGACACATCTCCAAGATGGAAGGAGAATAGCCCAGTAAACTCACTACATAATATCCATATACTACATTGGTGGGCTATCTACATAAATTTTTAGTTCATTCATTTAAGTCACAAATTAATTTCTCCTGAATATGTATAGCATACACACAATTTATACTCATGAACACTCACTACACAGTATAAGCTAGCTAATGTATCTCCGTGAATATCTGACAAATGCTAACGAAAGCAAGAAATACAAATGCTAGTAAAAACACCAAATATCTGACAGGGATATGAAGAGGTGCAGAGTAGGACCTTGCTAACTTCATCGCTAATGGCATCCTCGACCATGTCCTTGCCATCGTTTGGATCTCCAAGTGCTCCTCAAGACAGGGATGGCAGTCACAGAGTAAACAATAGCCGTGGCGGCGACGCGGTGCTCCTCTTCTCCTCTTTTTTGTCTTGGAAGTTGAATGTTCGGGTGAACCACATCGCGGCAGTAGGCTGCAATTAATAATGGTAAAAGGATTACTATTGCTATTAAGTGTGTCCTCCTATACAAGAACAATAGCTACTAAGATGGTTTGCTGCAGCAGCAGTTCAAGCTCTGCAGCAGTCCATCTTTGATTTTCAGCTATATTAAATCATACAATGTAATTGTATTAGAAGGATTCAGGCCAAGAGATAACGAGGACTATTTTGACATGCACACCGCATAGCATTTCGGTTGATTCATGCAGAGGTACAGGGTGAAAGAAATGTAAAATAGTAGAAATTCAGGTAAAATAAAAATACCAATTCTTGAGGACTCACATCCATCAAGCAAATCCATTGGAGGACTGAGGCAGGCCAACACATTGGAGGATTTTCTAACCTCACTAGCTGCTGCCGACTCTTCCCAGGCCTGCCTCATCGTCGTTGCCTCCCCAGCCCGATAGCAGGCTAGCAGCCACCGCCACAACTCGCCGCATGACAGATTTATACAGAGCTGGCATGAATTCAGGGAAATCGAAGTGCAGTTAGCATGAACAGAGAGAAATCGAAGTCCTAAATGGCTAAATCTCTAGGTACATCAGCAGATCCTTGAATCTGAATCTGAAATGAGGCATCCCACATCAATCGACGGTCACACACAAAAATACGGAGAGAGAGGCCGGAGCAGAAGTACCTAGCGACGGTCACCAATGGGTCCTAGGCACGCCACTCCGTGGAAGGGGATGGCCACCGGCGGGGCGCACGCGTGACGTTGAGCCGCATGCCGAGGGCGCCGTTGCTCCGGCCTTCCGTTGTCCCTGGAAGCCAGCACGTCGGAAGAGAAGGAGTGGACAAGGGAAGGGAGGGGGCTGCGAGATGGATTTGGGCGGCGGTGTCCGAGTAAATTGGGGGATTTGGTGGCGCCGTTGCCTGCGAGGGGCGAGACCCCGGATCTAGATTATATCTAGATTATATATGGCGCTGGAATATTACTAAAATGTCCTCCTCGTTTTCTTTGCAAGATGAAGTGGTGTCCAGGCGGGCGGGGCATAATGGTAAATTTTCTGCCAAAAGTTGGAGGTGGGAAGGCCGCGCGCCTTATTCAGAATGCCCGCCGAAATCGTGGAGGGAAAGGCTGGAGGCTACAAAATTTTCAGGATGTCTTTTTAAATAGTAACCGAGCGAAATAGATTGTTTGTTGCTCTAAATGACTTTAAATAAAAAACTTGTAGTGTGTGAAACTTTGCCAAATTTCTACATTAGGCCACACATTCTCTAGGAAACTGAGTAATAGTCAAGACGGATGATAAAATTTCTACGTTAGGTCACCGTGGGTTTTGCTCTAACACTGTGGGTTTTGCTCAAGACGACGCCCGAGCTCGTGGTGCCACCAGAACGAGCCAATCATTCCAACAGTTCCTGACCTAAACGAGCTCGAGCTCAGACGCGCTCACCAGGCCATACGATGTCAGAACCAACGGCAGGACTATCTCAAAGTCCAATCTATAGTGACGACAACTAGGCGCAATTGAGCATCACAGCTGTCCGCTGCAGCTACACTCTGCAGCCAGATATCGACTACAGGAATCCAATCTTCAAGCGCACGCGCGTGGCGAGGGCCCGACGATTTGGGCCCGAGCCGCGCCACGCACAACAGATAAACCACTACGGACAAAATAACGCTATTGCCGCCATCCGAGCTCGCCGGCGAGCTCTCCCGTCCACGCATTTTCCCCGCGACACACCGGTCCCCTCAGATTCGCCGGGCGGCACCGCCACACACCCGGATAGAGAAGTGTGCCCGACGGTTGACGGGGACGTCTCCTTGCCGTAACACCTGGATGGCGGCGTAAGCGCACGCCGACCATCATTACACGTTCGCCAAGCTCACGGCCGCCCGGGTAGGTCGCGCATCGTAAGATTCCAGCGCCGCATCCTACGAAGAAGTAGGCGGGTAGGCTACGAGCACGCGTGCATGGTGACCCGGCATGCTCGCAACGCCCGACATTTTACACTTTACCCCTTCTACTTTTATATTCTTCCATTCTTTAGTCCTCTCCCCGGTGGCACCCCTGTATCCCCCTTGGACTATAGAAGGGGACCTTTAGGCGCCAGTGAGGGAAAATCACATCTCACTCTCATCGCACAACACTCGCACCCACAATATTGGCACTTGCCACAATCACGAGACATGGGAGCTCATTCACTCTCTCGACATGCTTGTAGCCACCCCTCTACAAGCCTAGAGCTCGATAGTGACTCCGACCGGACTAGGGAGCTCGATTTTTCCGAACAGTATAAACCCCGTGTCATTGTCTCCCCGAAGTTAGGCCATCGTTGCACACATTAGCCGGCCGATTATCGTGACCGTGGTATTAGACCACGACAATTTGAAACCATTTAGAGTGTGAAAAAGCTAGTGTTAAGGTGTTCTTTTTTTAAAAATTCAAAATTTGAATTGGTCAAACTCTATCAAATAGAACACTAAATGACTTCTGGATGAAAAACTTTCGAATACAAAGTGTTAGAACTCATCAAGACCTATAATAGTTATATAAGTCATTTTTTCATTTGAGAAAGTGTTAGTAAACTCATGTCACAAAATCCTCGGATCTCGCATAGTTTTTTTTTAAATGTAGTCTTATTTGAGTTTTTTTTTTTAAATTTGAATTTTGAATTGATAAAACAAAATATGAAAAAGATGACCAAAACTAAAGTTGTAGGTCTAACCTAAAAAAATTATAGGATTTTGCGGTTGACAACTTTTTCATTTGAAATAATTATGACATGGAAAACTATATTTTTCATTTTCGTATTTTCAAATTCATAAATTTTTGGAAGAAAGAATAAAGAGTGTAATTCAGCCCATTGAACGGTTCTTGGGCCAGCACTATGCGGCCCAATGTATTTCAGCCGTCGGATGAACCCCTGGTGAATGAGGGTCGTTGGATCGAAAGCGCAGCTATATATAAGCACATCTTCATCCCTCCAACCCAACCCTAACTTCCTACACTCTCTGGCAGCCGCACCTTGTCCACTCACCTCATCCGACAGCACAACTCTCCCCCTCTCCCTGCCTCTCGCGTGCGCGGTTCCTTCGACGGCGTGCACCTGTGGCAGCGGTGCCGCTGCACGTACCCCGGGGCGAGCGGGCGGCAGGGCGGTATGGCGGCGGCACGGGGTTCCTCCGGTAGCTGCGCGGGGCTGGAGCCCGGTGGCCGGACGACGCGCCTCCGGCGGCCGCATCGACGCGAGGCACGGCTCCTCCGGCGGCCGAATCGACATGGGGCGCGGCTCCTCCGGTGGACGGATCGACCCATGGTGCAGCACCACCGCTGCCCCTGACTGTCGACCCCGGCCGGATGACCGGCCTCAACCGTCGAAACCCGATGCCCGCCCGCCCGCCCCAGGACAGCCCGTGCGGGAGTTTCCCTTGGACGTCGGCCGCCCAGGACCTGCCCCAGCTCTGTTCGCCTAGGAGGTCACTAACGTTCTGCTCTGCAGGATCCCACAGCCAGAATACTACCTCCCCTAAGTCGCCATGGAGCTGTGCAAGTCCAGGGCGTGGTCAATCGAGGGAGGTGTGCCAGGTGATGAACCCCAAAATTACAAGGACTCATTTTAGTTTTAACTGTGAGGCTTAGCTCGTCAAATGGAGATGTGAATGCTACCTCCCCAAGTCCCCATGGAGCTGTGCAGTCTGGGAGGCTTTGCTCGTCAAATGCTAATTCGAATTCAGGCTTTAAGTATCTAATTTTATATATGCAAATTACATTTTGATGCCATCTTGTCAAATGAAATTATTCACTAAATAAAAGGCTGGTACCAGAAGTTTAGAACTCGTCACTTGCAAGGCCTTGCTGTTTAGCAATTCTGTGTGTCCCTTGAATTGGCTTGAGTTCTGTGCTAGTCCATATTTGTGGACTATTCTTTCTAGTTGCTAGTTTGCTTACTTGCTGCTGACTGGGCTGCTTTCTTTCTAGTTGCTAGTTATATGTAGATTCACTGAAATACTATGATTTTCTTCATAGTGTTTATGGCATTATTTGCTTCAGCTTGGTGTTACTAAAACTAATTGTGTCCTGCCTCCCTGAATAGCTTATTTCCATGTGAGAATTATTCATCATCATGATTTACCTTGAGCACATAGCAAATGTATGCACAATTTACTTACTATAGATAGGTGAGCAGCAGTTGTGGACTAGTAATAAGTTAAAGAGGCACTAGGAATAAGCTTAAATTTCTTTGGTTATCTTTAAGCAAAGGAATCACACCTTAGTCAAAATATGCATGCAACTCTTGTACTGAACTGAACTTCACTACTATTTATAGTTGTTGTACTGTGAACAGATGTGTCACGATTGGCATGAATGATCATACACTGGGGGTTGAGGCATGGATGGGGCTCTTTTATTTGGCAATATGTATTTTGATCTGATCTAATCCCAAGCTTATGCACCAAGGCCAGGGCGCCAGGCCAGCGGCAATCCTCCCAGCTCCGCAATCTTCGTCCCCTTCTCTCCTACTCTTGCTCGTTTGCATGTGATTCAGCTAAATATTCTGCACTACATGTCAGCTAAATATTTATGAGGTAAATTGTGTTGTGTATATGCCAGAGTGAAGGGAAAGCAAGGTCTGATGCATTATTGGCCTTCCACCCTCAAATAATAAATATTGTACTAGCTGGTAAGTTCTTTGACATGGTGTACTGTGCTCTATTTAGGTTGTAAATACTTGGGTTTCCATGATTCTAGGTGTAAATACTTTTAAGATGGCATGTAGATAGAACAGATTAGTCACTTGTAATCCTCTGACTTATGATTCTAGGTGTAAATACTTTCAAGATGGTGTGTTGATTTGTTCATGGCATACACACTAAGTGCAGATATCTGTTTCTACCTCATCTTGCATGTACACAAGACAAGCTTTATATAACCGGTTATGTAGTGTCAAATTTGTATTTCTTAGCCCTTAGGTAACCACTAGTTAGTCATTTCCTTCATTGTGCATTTCTTATGGGACTAATCATTTGTCCTAGTACATTTATTTTGGCTTGTATGTTCAGATTTTTACACACTAAGTGCAGTTTGTTTGCTTTCTAGTTAACTTAGTGTTGGCAATTTCAAGTGACAGCCTACTGCATGTTTGAATGTCTTCTAAGTTCTGTATATATATGTGATATGCCTAGGTATTATATCATTTGCCCACTATATTTCTGTGTTCCTTCTTGTTTTCCAACATGCTACTGTGTGCTGTTTTCCAGGGCTGAATGTGCTTGGAATTGTTTGCTCTCAATTGCTCTTGTTCTATGATTGCTAATTACTCCATGAATTTAATCATATATGTTTTCATGAATCGCAGAGAAACTTGGACAGCCAAAACAATTAGAGAAAGCTTCTATGGCTTAATGTTGATGGTTGGCACCAACAAGAATGACAAGTTACAAAGATGCTTATTTATGATGGTGTAGCTGATGGGCGATGGAGCAACCAGCGAACTCATTTTTAGATTGATTTATTATATGCTAAACAATGTTGTGAACTTAGTTAAATATGGTGTCTTTATTTTGTTAGTTGTGGTCATGTTCTTTTAAGAAGAATTCTGGGTATTGTGTGTTACTTTAGTTTGAGACAAAATTTAAATTAATGAATGTATCAGTTATTATATGTGATGTGCATGCTGTGAAAATTATTTTAAAACTGCTATTCAAATTTCCCTCGTTGCGATAGAATAATAGACAACCAATGATTTTGGTTGCAATATGCATTATTGCAATGAACTTTATGCGTTGCATTACCATATCATCTATTGCCACCAACAATTGTTTGTTGCAAGTGCCATATGTCACCACCCACACAAATTCGTTGCAACTTCTATATATTACCTCGAAGACTAGTTCGTTTGCATTATCATACCATCTATTGCCACCACCAATTGTTTGTTGCTTGTGACCTCTATTACCACCAATACAAAATCGTTGCAACCTACATTATATTACCTCGAGATTAGTTCGTTGCATTACCACATCATCTATTGCCACCATATTTTACATGTTGCAAAAGCACCGTAATGCAATGGATCACACTTCGTGGTAATATGACCATATGCCCATGTAGTTTTGGAGTGGCAATACTTTTCTATTGCAACATATTCGTTCGTGGCAATCATGAAATATTGCAGCCAAGTGTTTCATCGCAATAGAACCTTAGGCAACCAATCTAATCGTTGCAATATTTGTTCTTGCAACCAAGTATTGGTTGCATTAGGCTTTTTTGTTCGTTGCAATATTTGTTCTTGCAACCAAGTATTGGTTGCAATAGGCATTTTTGTTCGTTGCAATAACAAAATCTGTTGCAACGCCACATCTAATGGTTGCCTCGTGGCTATTGCATTGTTCCAATTGCAACCATCCGTCGACCAAAAGACTTAGTTGCAATTGATTCCGGTTGCAACCAAAATTGCCATATTGCAACCAAATATAGGCGTTGGCCAAGGGTCAATTCCTAGTAGTGGCGTCACCGCCGTCGAAGTAGTGAGTGGCCAATGCCATGTCCCGTAGGGCCACGCCGATATGCCAATCGGCCGGGCGACGTGCACCATCGCCGAAATACGTGATCGGAAAACAAATGCCGACGTCCCGCCGCCATCCTCGCCGTCCCTTTCCACGACTCCTCCACCTTGACGAACGTTGTGGAAGCCACCATGGGCGGCCACCGGCTTCATCCCCGATACGGCCAACCCAATTGCTTCACCATCGCCGTCGCCCAAGAAAAACCGCCGCCATGGTCGACGTAACGCGACGCTCATCGACTAGGATCGCCGGATCAGCCCGCACCGGGTTCTCGGCGCCTAGATATGGGCGTCGACCGCGCCACCATGGGATAGAATTCGCCTTCCGCCCAAAGCCCTGCGCTCCACCGCCACCGCCACGCCGTGCGTCGCATCGCCTCAAAGAGTCGACGCCCGATGGGGAAAAGGGGGTGACCGGCCACCGCCGCGCCGGGCAAGACCGACCACCACCCGAGGACGCAGGAGCCGAGGAAGAAGAAAGTGAGGCCGCGAGCCATGCCTTGCTCCGCTGGATCAGGCGCCCGCCGCGCCTCCACACCGCTTCTTTCCGAGTCCGACGACGCCCAACCCCGCCACCACGGGAAGGGAGCGCCCGCCGCCGCCCGCCCCGGCAGCCAGCGCGGCCATGCCGGGCGGCTGCTCCGGCGGCGGCGGCGGGCGGGGGACGGGGAAGGTGGTGGCGGAGTTAGGATTGGGTCGCTGCCCGTGACGCCCGCGAGGAGACGTCGCGAGGGCCCTTCTGATTTAACAAATAGAGACTTGGTTTTGAATAATAGAGCAACCGTAGGTTTGCTTTTACTCTCTCAAATATGATTTGCAACCGTCTATCTGTCTTCCACTATGACCGATATGTTTGGCCTTGTGATGAACAAAAGGAGGATTCATACTGAAGAAATTGAAAACTCTGACTTGAGTTACAATTACAATACAGAACACAGTATTGCTAGCCACATACATTACCGCTATTGGGGACACTGAAGAAATTTGTGTGCGGAGCTGCAACTGAAGAATCTGAACATGACGAGTTGCTGGGCGATCCGGTGAAGCTGGTGTGGGAGGCGAAGAGGGTAGCGGTGAGCGCCGAGTACGTGCGGTCCACGGACGACCTGATGGCGCTGCGCGAGAGGCCGTTCCTAGCGACGGCCAACATGCTCATCGTGTCCGACAACCGGCACGCCGGGTTCCGCCACGTCGACTTTGGGTGGGGAAAGCCCGCGTATGGCGGACCCGCGGGCACGTTGTTCGTGTTGAGCTTCATCGTCGCCGTCATGAACGGCGACCGCGAGGATGCCATTGCTGTCCCCATCGCGCTGCCAAGGATGGCCATGGACCGGTTCGCGTCCGAGGTGAAGATGCTGTGTGCCTGTGTTGAAGAGTTGTAGTTCCCACGTTTTTGGCACGTTTCGGTGTGTTTGGCTCCCTCAAGGATCACAGGACTTGTGTTGCGCCGCCACGTACGAGCTCCAAATCAGCTGTGTGCAGCCCTATATTAAGGCATATGCGAAGCATTCTATTTGAAGCATAAACAATTGGCAGGATAGTGCATTAACTGCTGCTAAGTACTAATCAAGGATGTTCCAGAGTGTGAGGAACAATCAGGTAGGAAGAGAGGGAAGAGAGGGAAAAACTTGGGGAAGGGGAAGAACTAGTTGCAGCTGTAAGATTAACAAGTTTAAACTGTTGTTTACAAATTCCTCATGCCTTCTCAATACACGACACCAGTATTTATATGCTAGCCACTAATCCATTCAGGACCGGCAATCCTCACGTTGGGCTTGATTCCGCGCCTGGGCCTTGGCACCCCTTCTGGGCCGGTCATTGAGTCCTGTTCCTCTTCCATGTCAGCAGCAGGAGGAGTGTTGCTGACATCCCCCGTTCTTCAGAGCCGGCATGACCCCATGCCGGAGCCCGTGTAAACTGTGCACGTAGAGCTTCAAGATTCTCCCAGGTGGCAAGGTCTGCGTCCATGTGGGACCACAGTATGAGGCCTTGCTCGACCAACCGATCACCCGATGACCATCGACGCTGCAAGATCTTGATAGGCACCTGAAACTCAACAAGTGAGGAAGGTAGAGTAGCAGCAACAGCCTGAGCACCTGGGGATTTCTTCAACATGGACACATGAAAGACTGGATGCACGGAGGCTGACGGAGGAAGTTCCAAGCGGTACGCAACATCGCCAATGCGTTCCAGGATCTTGAATGGGCCGAAGAACTTGAAAGACAGCTTGTGACATGCACGGCGAGCCACGGATGCTTGAACATAGGGCTGCAACTTAAGGAACACCTTCTCGCCCACAGCAAAAGAACGCTCAGACCGGTGCTTGTCAGCCTGCCTTTTCATCCTCTCTTGGGCACGAAGTAGATGCTGTCGGATCAACTCATGCATCAGCTCTCGCTGCCCGAGCCAGTCAACCAATTCTGGAACCGGTGTTGCTGAGGAGATGTCCAAACCCAAATGACGGGGAGGCACACCGTAGAGAACCTCGAAAGGGGTACGGCCCAAAGATGTGTGATAAGAGGAATTGTACCAAATCTCAGCAGCGGACAACCAGGACGCCCATCGTCGAGGACAGGAATGGACGAAGCAACGAAGATATGTTTCCATGCACTGGTTGACGCGCTCCGTCTGACCATCGGACTCCGGGTGATAGCTGGAACTGCGGCGAAGCTACACACATCCCAATTCAAACAAAGATGCCCAGAACTTGCTTGTGAACACCGGATCTCGGTCAGAGACAATAGACAATGGCAACCCATGGAGACGATAAACTTCATCAAAGAACAACCGTGCCACTGATGCTGCGGTATAAGGATGCCGAAGCTTGATGAAATGGGCAAACTTGGAGAACTTGTCCACAACAACCATGATAGTATTATAGGAACCCGAGAGGGGAAGACCATCCACAAAGTCCATGGTGATTACCTCCCAAGAAGCACGAGGAACCGGCAACGGCTGTAAGAGACCTGGGTATCGAGCCATGTCAGGTTTTGCCTGGCAACAGATCTGACAATTCTGCACATAACGTGTAATGTCCCCACGCATGCCTGCCCAATAAAAAAGCTGCTTAATCTTGTGAATGGTGGCAGGAGCTCCGGAATGACCCCTAACCGGACTGTCATGTAAAGCCGAAATAACCCGAGCCTGCATATCCTTATTGGAACCCAACCATATCTTGTCTTCATAAAGAATGATGCCATGCTGCGCCTTGAAGGGAGCGTAAGGGTTGGATGAAAGCGCCAACTTGGATAACAAAGCTTGGGCTTCGGGATCGATGGCATACCACCGAGACAACTCCTCGAGCCAGTCATGTGTGGGTGAGCTAATTGCCGTAACCTCCTCCGGTAACCGCGACGGGACAGCGCATCGGCTGCACCATTATCTTCACCCTTTCTGTACAGAATCTTGTAGCGGAGGCCGAGCAACTTAGTGAATAACTTTTGCTGCCATGGCGTATGAAGACGTTGCTCATTAAGATGAATCAAGCTCTTCTGATCAGTGTGGATGAAGAACTCGTTCGCAGCAAGTAGTGCCGCCAATGGTCCACCGCCATGACCACTCGCGAGATACTCTTTTTCATAAGCCGAAAGCCCCATGTTGCGAACACCCGGTGCTTTGCTCACGAACGCCGAGGATGACCATTTCGTGTGAGAACAGCGCCAACACCCAGCACCCGACGCATCGGGTCTCGATATGGAAGGGGATAGCGAAACCGAATAGCAAGAACTGGAGCTGAACACATGGCGTTTTGAGAGCGTGAATCTTTGAAGAATGCACATCTGTCCATTGGAACGCCACATCCTTTTTCAACAATTCGGTGAGTGGCTTTGCGATGATGCCGAAGTGGCGCACAAACTTCCGATAATATCCCGCCAACCCAAGAAATCCTCGCAACTCTTTTACCGACTTCGGGGTTGGCCAATCAACAACATCCTGAACTTTTGCTGGATCTGTTGACAATCCGTGCTCACTCACAATATGACCCGTATGAGATAGAGCGCTTAGCAAAGGTGCACTTGACCGCTTCAGTTTCAGAATCAAAGATGCAACCACCGGGATACCGCAAAGAAGATGAGAGATATGCTCCTCGAAGGTCTTGCTGTACACCAATATATCGTCAAAGAAGACAACCACAAATCTGCGTAAGCCAGGCGCCAAAGTTGCGTTCATCGCACCCTGGAATGTTCCTGGCGCTCCAGTCAGGCCAAACGCCATCACACGGAATTCATATTGCCCAAGATGTGTCTGAAAGGCCGTCTTGAACTGTTCACCTGATTCCAACAAAATCTGATGGAAACCAGAGCGCAGATCAAGGGTCGAGAACTAGGTTGCTCCACCCAATTCGGCCCACAAGCTGATCAAAGATGGGAACTGGAAACTTGGACTTGGCAGTCAACGCGTTCAGCTGTCGGAAGTTGACGCAAAAGCGGTAGGAATCGCCCTTCTTACGCACCATCGAATGGGAGAGGAGAACGGATGGCAATCGGGTTGATGATACCTTGTTAAAAAGATTTCGCCCACTTGTTTCTCGATCTCGTCTTTCACCGAGGTGGATACCGATAAGGACGCATGAACACCGGGCCGAGCTCCCCGAAACCAAAGGAATGCGATGGTTGCACGCCCGGATGGAGGTAAGGCTGTAGGGGGCTCAAATAATGAAGAAAAATCAGATAACAAAGCCTCAATCTCCACCGGCAAACCGGATGAACTATCTGTCAAGACACCGAATCGGTCACACAGCCAGACCGCACAAATAGCTAAGAACGGCCCAAATCCCGAGCACCCCGCAGAAGAGCATAACGTAGGTGGTACGACACAATGAGCCACTTGAGCGCCGGTCGACCCACATGGGGCTATGAACCTCCACCAATCCATGCCAACAATGGTGTCATAAGCTTGGAGCGGCAACACCCAAAAATCCGACCGAAAATCATATTGGACTATCGACCAAACCGGTTGGCGGACTACTCCAAAGATCGGGTCAAACGAGCACCACCAAAGAATTTGAACTTGTGTAGCAACAGGAACCACCGAAATACCAAGCAAGCCTAGCCACCACGCATTCGCCAGAATGAAGTTGAACCGCCCGAATCGATCGGAATGGTAACCCGATGGCCCAACACGCTTGCTCGCAAGCGAATAGCCTTTCCGGATACCTTGCCTTGTGTAGCAGCCTTTGAGATTGCCAGGTACACGCGCTCTATTGGTTCGTCGACCATTCGAACTTCAGACGCCTCATCAGCTTGTTCATCAGAGTAAGAATCCCAAAAATCTTGTACAGCCAACAACACCTCCGGAGGACATTTATGTTCGCGAGTCCATTTGCGGCGCAAGACTTGAAACAGAGACCCTAAGCGCGTCGCGAGGCCTTGATACCGCAAGTGTAGCCGCTGGGGACACTTGTGATGTGGTAGGAGCTTGAGACGTTGTAGCAGAGGCAAAGAATCGCTTGTCGTGCCGTGGTGGAGGAAGCGGCGGCAGAGTACCACGAGCTCCACCCACCATCTTGAAGAAGCCCAATCACCGGATCGACTAGAACGACTTGACCCGCTCATCTCCTCCCTGTATCAAAGCAAGCGAGGCATCGAATCGAGCGTTTGGGGCTGGTGCATGCTAACAACAACTTTGATATCATAGCGTAAGCCATCAATGAATCGCAGAGTAAATGAGAGCTCATCATGGGTAGGAGAATAAACTTTCAGTTGATCCCTAAGCTCAGAGAAACGGGCCAGGTACTCGGCGACAGTGGTGGTTTGGGATATATGGAAGAGCTGGTGAATTAAAGCTTCATGGCGATCGCGATCAAAACGATCATGCATAAGAGCACAGAAGCGATCCCAACTAAGTTCAGGCAAGAGGTGCTCTACTGATTGGAACCATAATGAAGCAGGACCATCAAAGTGCATCTCAAAGATTTCTATCCACAAAACCTCTTCAACGAAGTACATTTTGAAGTACTTCAAGACGCGCACGCCGGCCGGGGGGTTGTCACCATCAAACCTAGGAAAGGGCACCTTAGGAAGCCGACCTTTAGGATGTGAGGCATATGGGTCTGGAGGTTGGTGAAGGAGGGGTGGTCGATGGATGAATGGCGGGTAAACAGGATTTGGTGATGGTCCACGGTAAGGTGGGTATTTAGGATGAACTTGCGGTGGACGGACATGAGTTGGACGCTGTGGTGGATGGTAGGGTAGCGGTGGTGGCGGTGGTGGTGGATTTGGGCGCGGTGGCGGTGGATTTGGGTGGGGTGGGTATGGGTAAACCGGGTCGTAGGAGATGGAAACAAAAACGATGAAGCACTAGAATCATCAACACCATGCAGATAGAAGCAGAGCAAGCGGATTGATGCATAGCATGGTAGGATTCGGGGATCCAGGTCGTGACGACCCCTGACCCCCCAACGCGGTGCCCAACAACGGGCGGTTCAACGGGGAGCGCTGGGCGCTGCACATCCGCCTCGGTTGAAGCGTAGACCGTGCTGGTGTACTGTGGCATTTCCTCGAGCACCCTGGGAGGCTGGTTCGACTCGAGCCGCCTGACGGCGCGGCGGACGTCGTAGAGAAGATCATCCACCGTGGGTCTCCACGACTCGAAGTCGGCCGCTGTCCGGGCGAAGTGGTCCAGCCGCCGTCCCGCGCCGCCGGAGCCGAGGTGGAGCCTGAAGCCTCCTGTGGACGACGCGGTTGTTGAGGTTGTCGTGGCGGCCGTTGTAGAGGTTCTCCGGTCGCGCGCGCCCGCTGGGAGTTCGCTAACGGCCGCGGATCTGCAGGAGCCGTCTCGGATCGGGCGACACGGGCGGGTGAGGTCGACGACGGAGGAGTTGGAAGTCTCCAGCAGGTCAACCGCCGACCGCGACGGCGCCCGCCGGGCGATGCCGGTCTCGAGCGAGTCAAAGCGCCGGCTCTGCTCATCAAATCGGCCATTGAGCTTGGCGATTTCGTTGAGCACGAGCTGGAAGTTTGGATCCATGACGCCCTTGGAACGCTGCAATCGGGTGAAATGGTGGTGGGGAGGAGGATTAGAGTCCAGGATCGGAGATGAATCTGATACCAATTGTGAGGAACAATCAGGTAGGAAGAGAGGGAAGAGTGGGAAAAACTTGGGGAAGGGGAAGAAGTTGCAGCTGTAAGATTAACAAGTTTAAACTGTTGTTTACAAATTCCTCATGCCTTCTCAATACACGACACCAGTATTTATATGCTAGCCACTAATCCATTCAGGACCGGCAATCCTCACGTTGGGCTTGATTCCGCGCCTGGGCCTTGGCACCCCTTTTGGGCCGGTCATTGAGTCCCGTTCCTCTTCCATGTCAGCGGCAGGAGAAGGAGTGTTGCTGACACAGAGCGCCTGGCGCTGTCCTTGTCGCGCGCTGCACAAGCTTTTGATCAGCCGCTGCCTGCGGTCTGGCCCGCCACGGCCGTACCTATGACCGCCACGAGGATCAGCGCTGATCGGAATGAGTAGGCGGACATCGTAGTCAGCCGAGAAAGGTAACCGCTTTGATGACAATTGTTGAGGCTCGCCGGAGACTTATCACCGCCGACCAACTGGAAACGACGCACTCAATTGTTGGTGCTGTCAACAGGCAGCATTTTCTGTTTTTTTTTATTGCAATATAAAGGAAACTTACAAGGAGATATTCTCCTGATTGTGCGGCACGAGCGTCACTATGATCGTGCCATCCCACGACCCCACAAGCGCCACACAGGACTTGGACATGCCTCCGCATGAACTAATCGCATGCGTCAGGCTTACAAGAACTCAGACGGACAAAACTGAAACTCTGAAATTAAGAGGGGAAGACAGACTCTGAAACTCTGAAAGGAAAACGAATAACAACTGACTGACGAAACTGAAACTGAAACTCTGAAGCTGAAAGGGAAAAACAGACCGACAAGCTCTGAAATTCTGAAACGAAAACGAACAACAGCTGATGGTGAACAGCTGGAGTCGATCAACAGAACCACATAAGAATACAGTACCAGACGATGCAGCTGAACAGAAAGACAATGGCATCCTCGAATATCTTCAATCACTGATTATTTTTGGCCACCTGCTGGCATATTCTTTGTCTAGATACTTGGGTCTGTCCTTCAAATCTTCTACCAAGAACTTGGTTACTTCATCTGCTTGATTACCAACACTGAGATGCAACTCTTGGAGACTTTCAAGAGTCTCAATGCCATAAATCCCTTCGAAGGCTTCAAACCGCATATCAATCCTCTCGAGTGCTGGCATTACCTCTTCTCTTGTAACTGCAAAGCTCAACCTTGGCACCAGAGTAGCAAAGAACCGAAGAAGCTTTAAAGTTCTGAATCCTCCAGGTGGAACAATGATCTCCCTGTCAGTAAGCAGCTTGTTTTCCTCAAGGATGTCCACTATGTCCCGATCATCCTTCTTTTTGCTGAGTGTAAAAGTCAGACTGAATAGTTGGGGCAGATTCTTGATGAGGTTGAAAGTATCAGTCCGAAGAACTGTGACAGAAAGTGTTAGCTTGTAGAGATTATTGAGATCTTCAATCCACTTTGGTGGCTTTTCCATCCTGCCAGACAGCTCCAGCCCAACAAGGTACCTTGGAGGAGTGGTCATGGAGTCCAGTGAGTCGATAAAGCCAGAGTCCTCATCATTGATTGCCAGAGTCTGCAGGCCACAGTTACAAAGATACTCAATAGAGGAGCACAATTGTGTGAAGAGCTTATCATCCTCCTGTATATCGAGCTTGTAAATGGCAAGCTTTTTTAGCCCTGTAAGCTGATGAAGGGTTTCTACAGCTTCTGAGTCCTTATTGATCTCAATCTCTGACAGTACACGAAGTGCTTTCATTGGCTCATTATTCTTCTCATGTGGAAACTTCAACGCCTTCTTTTCATCCAAAAAAAACTTCAACGCCTTCTTTGGATTTTTACTCCCGCCAAGCATGCTACGAAGACGTTTGAGCTGGCCAAAAGATCTGGGAAGCTTCTCGACTCTTGTCTCCCTTATGTCAAGAGTTTCCAGATACTGGAGCTTCCCAATCTTTGATGGGATATTAACAACATCTGTTCGTCGAAGGCTCAAATACTTGAGCACAAGCATTTCACATATGTCATTAAGATACTTATCTGACATGCCCTTCCAACCCTCAAGATCCAGGACTTGAATTATTCTGTTATTGAATGAATGAAAAGTAAGTCGTCCTTTCTGGCTTCCAAACACTGTCAGTGACCGCACTTGAGACAAGTTCATGCCTTTTGTTGAATTCCAATCCTTCGAACCACTGCTTTGCATGGAGAGTCGACGGACTTTGTTGCTAGGAGTTGACATCATCCAATGGCCACCAACAACAGTAATAAAGTTCTCTTCGCTTGACTTGGTTACAATATACTCAAGAATCATGTCATGAACTTTAAAACATTTTACATTTCCATTGCTGCTGTGATCCACAGGACGTATTATCTTCCTTCTTATGAGTTGATTAAAGTATATTTCTGCAACTTCCTCTGCACTCTTCCCTTGCTTCTCAGTGACAAAAGATTCAGATATCCATCTCCTGGTCAGACGCTTCTTACTAATTTTTGAACCCTTGGGGAATATGCTCAGGTACAATGAGCAGGTCTTGAGATCTGCAGGCATGTCATTGAAGCAATAATCGAGTATCTTTGTGACATCTTCAAGGGTAAGGCGAGCCACCTGCTCTGGAAATAATTTGTTAAGTTTACTACAGTGGTCATTGGTTTTTGTTGGGTTGCAGGCAACAAGGCCAGCCATGGTAACTATTGCCAAAGGCAGCCCTCCACAATATTTCCATATCTCCTCATGGGCCTTCTCTTTCTTGCTAGCATTGCTGCTTTGTGGATCAGAAACAAGATCAGTGCGTCGATCACTGGCATCTGCATCACTAATATGGGCTGAATGCAGGTTATCAGTTCCATCTCCTTTGGAGCACTCCATACCAATAGCTTGAGAAGTTGTTGTGCTTTGGGATTCAGAAACAGCGTGATCGAATAGTTTTTGGACTTAAAACCATCAAGAACACTAATGGTATGCAGATAATCAGTTCCTTTTCTCCCTGAGCATGCTACACCAACAGCTTGAAATCTAGTAGTCACAATTACTTTACTGCCTTCTGTACGTGGCAACTGACGTCTGAGGTCCTGCCATGTTTCTTCAGACCATATATCATCAATCAAGAGGATATACCTGCAAAAGAAAATCGAATAAGATACAAAGTGAGTAGAAAATGTGGCAGCTTATTTTTGTCTTTTTCATGAGACATTCTGAACAGCTAGATTTTGATATTTATCTACAATATAGTAGTAGAACATATAATTCGTCCTAAAGTTATTTTTAAGAAACTAAAATCCCATATAATTCACTTAAAGAAATCTCAATATCTTGTTGGTGTAAAAGGCCTCCACATATTTGAAAATAGAAACATAAAGCACTACTGCACAAGAATTTCAGAGGCGTCCTTTTTTTTAGAGGTGGCTCTACCAGCCGCATCTAAAGATAGTTTTAGTGAGGTGGTTAGAGCAACTCTAACAGTTTGCCCTTCCGTATCCTTTTTTTTTTTGGCAAAATAAGAAAAACTCTCTCCAATAGTTTGACATTCTCCTTCCCCATCTTTTCCAACTTCGCTTAAAAAATATGTCTAGAGCACGCATATATGTGAGGGGATCACGCGCGCATCCACACGTGCATCACCTTCGTCTTCCCCACAATTTGAAAGCCAAATTCAATTGTTCTTGATGCCTCCTATTAGATCTAATGTTTGTGTTCGTATTCCAGATCTTGTGCTTCTGATATCCAGCTACAATGGGAACTACTAGCGGGTTTGCGGGCATGCCTATGGGCGAGCCTTGCCCGCGGATAGTGGGCATGGGCACAGGATACGGCCCGTGGCGGGTAGCGAGTGTGGGCGCGCACATGAGATTTTCCTCGTGGGCACGGGCCTCTGAAGCCACCGTCCGTGTGGATTTTGCCTGTTGCCATTTTTAGTGCTCACCTACCAAAGTGAGAAAAGGGGCAAGATCATCCTTTGAGGCTAGGTCTAGTTCGACGACTAATCCCGCAATGGAGGAGAGTGAAACCGTCATCGAAGTATTTTGGTCAGTTATGGGTCATCGACTCTCCATTGCCGCCGAACAAACCTGGGGCCCTATCCTCCACCTGCTCCAATGCCAACTTTTGTGGATCCAGAAAAAGAAGTTTTTGGAGCAGAGGACTTTCGCACAAGTTGATTGCTTCCCGATGAAAAAATTTGAGCGCCTCGACAAACAACCGGTGAGAATCAGCTTTGGGGAGGTTTGCAGCCTAAGGGAAGCGAAAAAGACCTACTTCGAGGTGGTTGATAAGTGACCTATATGGAGGAGGATATTCGTTGGATTTTGTAGCCGGATCACCCCATGGCGCCCACCGCCACCCACGGCATCGTGTAATCACCTCCTCGGCAACCCTAGTACCTAGGATGGAAGAATCGGGGCCAACATCAGCAAGGTGCTCACACTCCACGCCGCCTCAGAACCACCCCCACCCTCAAAGAACAACCGCCTCAACGACAATGAACCCATGCCAAGGCAACAACCACAACCGCCACCTAGAAGGGGAGCTCAAAACAGAGAGGATCAACCAAGGTATTGTCCACCTTTTGTCATTGATCCAAGGTGCCGAAAGTTAACAAGCTACAAGTGTTGGTAACGAGGCCATTTTGTGGGGAATTGCACAAAACCTAAGACTATCTGCACTCTTCATCCTTTAAATGCATCCTCTATCCATCCTAGTCATCAAGATTCTCTCCTATATACCACTGTCTCATTCATCATTTATATCTCTACTCTATACCAACTACCATGAGTGGGGTTTACTTATATTTTTATCTAAATATATCCATGTGAGATCTTGTTTTGAAGGGTTTTATTAAAACGAATTCAATGGTGTAATCAGAATTTAATTTTATTTTTTTGATTTATGAGTTATAACATTTTTTAATTACTTGAAATAATGGGATCCACCACCGCATGCTCTCCCCTCTCCTCTCTCTCTCTCATGCGCGCTTTGCTTCCGATAAAAACGCCCAAAGGCAGCGGCAAATATGTCGTGAGCGTGGCTCCCCTACGCCACGTTGGCCGGCTACCAACCTCTCTCTTGGGTGGTTGCTGGCTCACTCTCTTGGGTGGATGGTCACTTGGTTGAGTTTTGCTTTAGGAGGAAGAGGGATGCTAGGCGTCAAGTTGAGTTTGAGAACCGCGACATGTATCACCCTCCACTTGGCATGTATGAGAGGGGTGTGCAGTCGGTTCAGAGGCGCTTTGCTAGGCCAGGAGGTAGGAGGCCTCAAAGGGCTAGGCCACAGTTTGTGAGACGCCGTGGTGGTCGTGCTCCGCGAGTGGAAGGTGTTCCTCGCTCCGGGAGCTTTGAGTTTGACAGGAGGAGTGCTCCACGCTTTGTTGTGCGTGGTGGCGCTTTGGGAAGAAGGGTCATGGGATGTTTGTTTTGCCTAATGCTTATCTCGGGCAAAATGGTCAACATTGGTATTCTCCCGATTATACTAACCTTGAGTGTTGTGCCATTTGCTCATCCCATGTATTTCTAATGATGTAGGTGATCAAGTCTTGGGTTCCCAAGTTTTTGCTTGTTAACCCTTTGGGATCCAAGACTTGGGTTTCTTTATCCTCTCATGTGTAGGTATGAGGACATGGGGTGGAGAACACGTGCTTGGTGGAACTTGATTCTTTGTCATGGTGTGATCAAGACTTGATGGTTGTCTACACCAAAGTGGCCTCCAAGAGGCATGTGCCTTATTGTGACACCTACACACGGTCTGTGAGCTATCATATACACTCATGCCTTGTACATTCTTGATTTCCCTACTTGTGGTATGAGATAGTTGTTCATTTGCTCACTTGTATATTGCTTGCATGTATTACACTTGTATCATGCTTTTATATCCTTTATAGCATGTGTTGTCATCTCGTATTATATGCCATGCTAGCCTTTGTGCCCTTTTGTTTCCTAGTTTTCTTTTGCTAGGTGTCTTTGGTTGAGGGGGAGTTGGGAGTTTGCTATCCTTTTTGAGGGGTAGTTTTGTAGCTGATGTACAGTTATAGTGTTAAGTTTGTTTTGCTTTGTGCATCATCTTGTATCATATTGCATTCATCATATACACTATTGCACCTTGAGCTTCTTGTTTATATTGATCACAATGAGACTATGCTTTGTTTAGTGTAACAATTACATGTTGGTGCTTACAGCTTGTGCTCTTTCTGCTTAATTGATATATGTTATGAGCAAAGCTGTTTTTCATGTGAACTTGCTTAACAATGATAAATCTTGCAAAATGTTCACCATTGAGATAGTTCCTAGCTTGTTTAAGTTGTTGAGATCCTTTGTGCTTATCATGTATGCTAGGTGACTATGTCTCATTCATTGAGTTATACACTTGCTTAGATGACCACATGCTTTTATCTGCTAAAATCTGAAATCTAAGCTAAGTGTTTGGAAAAGATCGAGATGGGTCCATACCGTCCCACATCCAAGTCTTGGGACTGCTGCTCATTGCACTTGAGTTGAACCTGAGCTTGGTAGTGTTTGACCCAGACCATTGTCTTAAGCTTCTGATTGCTCACATGCATAGGCTTGACATGGTTGATTAGTAAGGCTGACGGTTGTGGATAACCACTCGCACTCATGCTTTGTCCAATGCTTGTAACCGCTGCAACTCCGATAACTTGAAAATTTGACAAGTGTTGGCTCTGTCTTTTGCATGATGTATAAACCTTGCTTGGGGTAGTTCACTTGATATACATGTGTAGCACTTGGTAGATTTCCAGCTTACTTGTGCTATGTGCTATTCTTTGTGGTGGACACCTTTTCTGAAATGCTTAAAACTGAATTAAAGTGCTTTCAAGCCATATTTCATATCTCTTGATCAGTTTAAGCACCGTGTTAAGAACTTGATTTTGTTGCCATGACACTACCTAGAGCATCTTCTCATTTGGATTGCTATAAACTTGAAGCTCCCACATTGCATTATGCATTTCATAGCTTGATTAGTGCATTTGCCAACAAGGGGGAGAAAGATACAAAGAGATGTTGATTGTATTTGTCCAGGGGGAGTAGCACTCGAGCTAGATGTGTTGAGCCTTTTGCCTCTGCCTTGAGAGTCTAGCCGTTTTGTGTGTGAAAGTAATTGGTTTGGAGCTGTGCTAGTGGTGTTGAGCCTTTTCTACCTCTTCTTGAGGACTATTTGTTTGTTTAGCTTGGTTGTGTCGAGCCTTTTGCCCATGTCTTTGGGAACCAAGTTTTTGCTCAATGTTTGCTATCCAAAGTGATTTTGTCTTAGCTTTTGTCTAGCTTGTGTCACTTGGATGTGCTATCTTTCGCCTTCTTCGTCTTTGTGTTGAATGTTGACAATGCACTCATCAAGGGGAGATTGCGAACACATGGTTGATTCAGGTCACATGTGTTTAGTTTTGTGATTGAGTGATTGCAAACAATCAATATTTTAATTCTATTTTCCTTTATTCTTTATGCTTCGGCTATGTTCACCGGCACACATGGAGTGTGTCGAAGACGTATCTCTTGGTTCGTGTTATGCGGGTGTGGAGCTCGGAGATGGTAGCCGACGGCGAGGTGAAGGGGCCAAGGAGGACGTGCCGGGCCGACGGACCGCGGAGGTGAAGGACGGATGTGAGGCTTGGACCGAGGGACCGGATCGCCGGGTGGCTAGCCATGGTGGGCTGACATCCGGGACATCGACGGATGCAAGAGGGCGTGGCGGGGACCGTGTCGATCGGGTCAAGACGGCGAGCGCAGGTGCAGAGCGGGGAGCTCGGATGACTTGGCGACTTCGGGCGGTCAAGACGGCGATGACACGTGTCGAGGAGGTTTGGTGGTTTGTCCTCAAAACCATCGGTGCGGGTTTTGTGGTTTGGGCCTCAAAACCACGGTGCGGGTTTGGTGGTTTGGGCCTCAAAACCATCGGGGGTTTTACGGGTTTGGGCCTCAAAACCCGGGCGTTCCGTGGGACGGAAGGGCGGCACGTGGCGGCATCGGGAGATTGCGCGGAGCAAGGCTGCAGATGAGGAGGCGCGGTGGTCGTCAGATCAAATTATCCCAAGTCGGACTAAATTAGCCTTAGGGTTAGCGGTTCGGCTCATATGTATCTAGGGGTAGTTTGGGAAAGAGGATTTGGACTATATGTGGAGGATGACAGCCTCCTCCCCTCTTTGGCTCTTTCATTTTCGTTTTCCCCTTCTAGCTAGGGTTCCGTGAGAGAGGTCCACAGGTGAAATTTGTAGCTGAAATTGGAGATTGTGAACCTGTGATTTTTGTGTGGGGGAAGGGCTGCCCCTAACCAGCCTGTGCCATGGTGGCGTTTTAGTTACGGCAGATGTGTCCAGCTCTGTGTTTTTCGTTCATGGTGTACAGCAGTTGTTCTTATTTTCGTCCATATTTTCGATCTGCTTTTCCTGGAGTTTGAGTTCATCTCAGGTCATGATCTTTTGGAATCTTGCTCGTAGCTAGTTCGATTTCACCTGTGCAAATTCTCAGATCGAGCTATTGTGTTTTGGTCCATCTTTCGTTGGATTTTTGGAGCGGGCGTTTCTTTTCTGTTTGTCGGAGCGGGAGGCAAGTGCTCAGCTTTTCTCTGCGCGTGGTGCATCAGGCTTCTTTGAAGCCACCAGAATTAACTCTGGTCTCCACTGACGAGCAAGGTTGATTTCAGCAGCCAGGGTGCCGAGCGCCCCTCTTGGTTTTCGTGTGCGTGTGGAGTTCAGCGTCGTCCTGTTCTTTATTTATCAGGCTTGTGCCGTTCATCGTCTGGGAGTGCTTCACCGTGCAGATCAGAGCCCGACAATCACCATCATCTATCTAGCAGGTGCTCGACTGTGGATCTCGTGGCTGCTCCTCTCCAGCTTGGAGCAGCTTCTCGTCAAGTCAGCAGCAGCTGTTCGTCAAGGTGCAGCACGTTCGCTGCTTCTCTGCAGTTTACTCGAAGATGCACAGCAGGTCTCAACTTCGATGACGGCAAGGTAAAGCAAGTCAGGTAGCTTCATTCTCTAGTATCCAAATTGGTATTTTCAGCATTAGATTTCGAGCAGCAGCAGCTTGTCCTCGATGCTTGAGCTATGACTTGTTTTATTTAGCTTTGATACTCGGTTGCAAAGCTGCAGCTTTGTTGGTCGGCAAGTGGATTAATTCAAGTCATGCAATTTCATTATCTTGCTGCATACGTGAATCACTACTCCTATCAATCATGAGCTAATCTTTGGTGCATTATCACTTTGGGTAGATTAGTATTTACGGTGTGCAAGGAGCTTTGCTTTGCTGTTGTATGCTTCTTCTCTGCAGGTTCAGAGTAGCAGTAGAGCGTGCGTCTAGTGTTCATGAGCATCAACTAACATTGCATTGCTAATCACAAGAGATGTCTCTTTTTACCTACAGTGCTTGATTTGTTTATTCAAGAATGGAATTAGTGGCAGCTGCTAGCATTTGCGAGAGTTGAGCTTGACAAGTTATTTGTTTTGGAAATTCTCACTTGCTAATTAATCCATGAATTATTCACTTGTGCTTTGATTTGAGATCCGATTTTTGCGATGACATTCTATTGATCCGAGGAATTCTTCTAAGTACTCTCGTCACAAGTTGGCGTTGGTATTTTTTAGTTTGGAGAACTCACTTCTTCTCTATAGAAGTTGAGTGACTCTTTTTCAGTCCTCCGGTTCGATCTTTGCTCTCGCCGGTCGTGTGCGATAGTTTGAAGTGTCCCGCTGTGTTCCTAGGGAACATCCACCCAATCATTTGGGTCGTGGACATCTCGGTGCTCTCTTTGCTCGTGACACCTTGCTACTAGTTAGTATGTGTGTTACTCGTCTCGTTTGAGTTTACTTTTGAGGTTTGGGGTTGAGCCGATGACACGAAATTGAAAAGAAAAATTGAGGCTCCCATTCATCCCCCCTTCCGGTCGCCGTTTCGGTCCTTCAATTACCTGCTGCAGCATTTTCTCACGCCAAATGCTTGTACCGGGTTGTTTCCAGGAGAGCAGTGCAGCTAGTGGATCTGCTTTATCCGGGGAATTGCAGGACATCATATGATTGCTTGCCCTACATGGAATTGCTCAAAACCTAAGATCTGTTTTTCCCCAATGTTGTGGCACCCCGTCGTCCCCTAAAGCGGCATCGCGTGGATCAGACCCCTACACTGGTTCTTGTTGTTGGCGACCACTACCACTGTTCCGGCAACCGCTGCCATGGTCGGAGAAGGACGACGCCGCAGCACCTAGCGGATTCGACCTCAAGACCACCACGGGCAAGGAAGCCGCCACCGGCTACCATTGTTGCCGCCTCGGTGACTCCACGAACACCCGCTACACCTTGAGACGCAGGCCCCGCCACTTCCCTTGCGCCCACGCAGGCTTCCAATGGCGCGCTCTGGCAACGGCGAGGGAGAAGGGGGACGGGGAGGTTGCGGCGGCACGGGAGGGGAGGAGGGTCTTTCCGCGTCGACCGAATGGTTACCAGTATCCTACGTCTTTCAGGCCCCTCAGGGCTCTTGAATTGGTTGTTAGAATTCATCTAGAAAGGCAGAGTTTGGTATCTCGTCTTTTCTGGAATCGTCTCATGCTCTGATTCTATTTTTCTCCTTGGTGGCGAAGCAGGTTATTTTGGAATTGACTTCACGTTGCAATCTGGAATGCCGCGTGCTAGAGTCCTTGTTGGAGACCTTTTCTTTTTCTTTTAGTTTTACCGGAGTTGTCTGGTTGCTTGGTTGGCTAGTGGGTCATGTGCTTTCAGTTCTAGCTCTGGCTACTTCTTGTAATAATTTGACCTAAGCATCCTCGCGACTGGTTGACTAGAGCCGGAAATTTAATTTCCTTTATCTAAAAATACTTGAGTGGCTTTATATTTCCTAGAAGACATGCTTTTAAGTTTGTGTGATTAATACACACATAAAAACCAAGTTATATAATTTTTATAGGTTTTTTTAATGTAGAGTGTTGATCTTGGTCTTTCAAATGGCCCTAGTTTAAATCCTCTTTAGAGCAACTCTAAGAGATTTTGTAGAACTAGATGGTTATACCAATGATTTAGCCAACCTCTAAAATATAAAGCCTCCCAAAAGATAGAAAACTCCAACAACCTTTCCAATCACAGTATATTTTCAAAAAGAGCCAAGCCATATCTGCTTTCATTCTACACCGGCCCCTAGCCACTTTGTTGGCTACCTCCTAGCCCATCTATGGCCCCGCCATCCAAGAGTTAAAGAAAAACTAGCTTCATCTATCCAGTCACTATCGGAAACAATACCTTGCCGAGCACTTTTTTATTGGACACTTGGCAAAGAGATCTCTTTGCTGAGTGTGGCACTCTCAAAAAAAAAAAAAAAAACACTTCGGCAAAACGTCTCTTTGCCGAAAGTGTCATACTTGGCAAAGAGACGTCTATGTCGAGTATCTGGCAGTCAGCTAACAATGACATTCGGTAAATCTCTACGGATGGTAACGTCTGTCGATGGTGTTTCCTTCGCCAAGTGTCCGTTGTCCGACACCCGGCAAAGAGGCCCTGTTTGCCGAGTGCCAGCCGTCGAGACTTCGGTAAAGAGCCACTTTGCGAGTGTCAAATCCGACACTTTCGGTGAACTAATTTTTTTTTTTGGACTTTGGTGAACTAATTTTTTTTGGACTTTGCGAAGTGTCACACTTTCGACAAACCGTTTGCCGGCGTATTTTGGCCTTTGCTGAGTGTCCGCGCTGATTCCAGTAGTGACTTGTTTAAAAGTTAAAATATTGCAATATTTGGCTACATCATGTGTAAATTAAGGTGTCCGTAGTGGCCAGTAAAAGCAAAAGCATTGGTTTAGAGGTACCTCTTTCCTTGCAGTTCTTTGATAAGTTGGTCACGGGTCTGTTGAGCGCCGCCGTCAATGACTTGCTCCCTGCGACCACAGAGGAGTGGCACAAGCCGCTTCACTAAGCCTGCTTTGGTCTCTTTGTTGCGGTCTTGTTCCTGCTTGCTTGCCTGTGGCGTTTCTTCAATATGTTGGTCACTATTTGCCTGCGGATCAGTGCTGCCATACTGCTCCCTGCGACCAGATAGGAGTGGCACAAGCCGCTTCACAACGCCTGCTTTCGTGCCAGCAGCTAGGTCGTTGTTCTCTGCAGGTCTCCCTGTATTGAAGTCTTGTTGCTCCTGCTCTATGACCCGTGGCTTGATTTGATACAGAATATCCCTGAGGACTTGATCTTCATCATAGTATTGTGACACCGTGACTAAAGCTCGGCAGTCGAATTCTTTCCCGAAATCCCGATACAGTTTCGTGGCAATGGTGGTCTTTCCCACCCCACCAAATCCAACTATGGACAGAACAGCTGGATCAGAATGTTTATCCTCCCTTTCCATCCAAGTCTTGAGCTTCTTCATGTCCTCGTCCACACCCTCAGGATTCAGCGTGTGGATAAGCTGACGGTTGGGCATCAGATTTTTTTTTTTTTAGAATAAGGAACCTTCATTCCAGCCTTCACATCCACGCTGTGGATGATTACAGCTCAAAGTCACCATACAAGGGATTAAACCCAATAGATCCGCAAAGCGGTGAGACGAGAAGAGAATTAATCCTCACGCAGGAGGACAGCTGAACCAACCAGGTTCACACAAGCCAAAGTTCTAACTCAACCACGATAGACTAAACAGACAACAAAACAACAGCCATAGCCTGCTCCAAACGTCCTAAACAAAAGACCAGCCTCGCTTTGACATCCTGATGAAGCATCAGCAAACAGCTCCTAACTTCAGCAAGCAACATCATCACAGATAAAAAGAGGATACTAAGCACCAATCTTCTTTTGGCCTCTCCAGACATAGGAGCCAAAGAACTGCAACACAACTCCTTCCAAAAGTCTACAACCTTCCTTCAGCGGAGTTCTCTCTTCCTCTTTAGACAACTGCGACCATTGCCTGATCCAATACGTCCCTCTGAAAATCACCTGCAAATATGAGTTAGTAACCAAATTTTGGAACACCGCATCGTTTCTATTCAGCCATAAAACCCAACAAAAAGCCGCTATCCCCACTATCATTTGATTTCTTAGGCTAGGATCAAAACCCCGTATCCAAGAACCAAACATGTGAGCAGTATTCTTTGGTGGTTGAATATTGAAAGTGATAAACAATGCGTTCCAAACAAATCTTGCCACACGGCAGTCAAAAAATAAGTGTTGTATATTTTCCTCTAAGCCACACAAAGTACATTTAGTGTCTCCTTTCCATTTCCTTTTTACTAAGTTGTCTTTTGTTAGGATTACCCCTTTTTTAAATACCAAAGGAAAATTTTTATCTTCAAAGGCAATTTTGCTTTCGTAAAAGCTTCTTTGCCTCCGCTTTTCTCCCTTTTCATTATCTCTCTATATAAAGATTGTGTTGAAAAGAGTCCATTGTTCTTTAGTTGCCAGACAAACCTATCTTTGTCATTGTTCAGTCTTACCCTTATCACTAGAGCCACTAAGCTGAGCCATTCTTTTCGCCTATCCCCCATTAATCCCCGTCTGAAGGCCATGTTCAATGGAGTTGAACTAAGCACACTAGCAACTGAAACACCTTTCTTTCTAGCAATTCTGTACAGATCAGGAAATTTCCTCATTAGAGGTTGCCGATCTACCCAAGCATCCTCCCAAAACCTCGTTTGGTCCCCACTATTCACCTTAAACCTCCCGTGCTGTAGTACCATTTCTTTCATCTCCATTAGACCCGACCAGAATTGTGAGTCACCTGGTCTTTTTTCTATATGGGTCAAACATTTGCCCTTGACATATTTTCTTTTAAGAACGTCCTGCCAAAGGCCATCCTCATTAAGGAGTTTGAACAACCATTTGCTTAGTAGACACTTGTTCTGGATCTCTAGGTCTAAAATCCCCAACCCCCCCATACACCTTGGTTTACATAGTATGCCCCACTTTGCTAGCCTATATTTTTTCTTATGTTCATCACTCTGCCAAAAAAACCTGGATCGGTAATAATCCAACTTTTTCCTCACCCCTTTAGGAATGACAAAAAAAGACATCAAATACATGGACAAACTTGACAGAACCGAGTTTATTAGCACCAATCTGCCGCCTGAGGAGAGAAGCTTTCCTTTCCAACTACTAAGTTATTTCTGGAAGCGTTCCTCAATGGAGCTCCAATGCTTATTCGAAAGTTTACGGTAGTGCATTGGGATGCCTAGGTACTTGAATGGGAAACTCCCTTCTACACATCCAAACAGACTCACGCATACTCCTTAACTCGTCCTTAGCCCCCAAAACAAAATAGTTCGCTCTTGTGAAAATTGATTTTCAGACCTGACAATTTTTCGAAGGCCGTTAGGACCAGTTTTAAGTTCCTCGCCCCCTCTAAGTCATCCTCCAAAAATAGAATGGTATCATCAGCATACTGAAGAATTGATAACCCATCATCAACTAGATTAGGTATCAATCCTCTAAACTGTCCATTGGTTTTCGCTCTTGATACAAGAATGGCCAACATATCCGCAACCAGATTAAACAGGATTGGTGAGAGCGGGTCCCCCTGCCTAAGTCCTTTACCGGTTTGGAAGTTATGACCAATCTCATCATTTACTTTAACCCCCACGTTACCTTGACTCACCACCATATCAATCCATTTACACCATATAGGTGAAAAACCTTTCATTCTAAGGGTCTGTTGTACAAAATTCCAATTGACTTTGTCATATGCCTTCTCAAAATCCAATTTCAGAATCACCCCCCTCTTCTTCTTTTTGTGAAGCTCATGAATTGTTTCATGAAGCACAACAACCCCTTCTAAAATGTTTCTTCCTGGCATAAATGCAGATTGTGATTTCCTCACAACTTTGTCAGCCAACCTAGTAAGCCTATTAGCTAAGACCTTAGTAAAGATCTTGAAGCTTACATTAAGCATGCATATAGGCCTATACTGCTGAATTTGTTTGGCTTCCTTTTGCTTTGGAACTAGAGTAATAGTTCCGAAATTAAGGCTGAAGATAGGCAGCTTACCAGCGTGAAACTCTCGGAACATGGCCATTAGGTCATCCTTAATAAGAGTCCAAAACACTTGGTAGAATTCTGCCGGGAAGCCATCTGGCCCGGGTGCTTTATTGTGCTTCATTTGGAAGATAGCCGTTCTTACTTCCTTTTCAGAGAAATCTTCGGTTAAAGTTTCATTGTCTTCTTCATTTACCTGAGGGATGTCAGACGTAACTCCGGCCCGGAGCCACTTCCATTTAGTTTGCCCGGGTTGTCAACTCCATATCTACCTCGCCGCTCGGCAATGTGTTTGCGCCCCGATCTTGAGCTCAGCAATCTTGGAAGCAATTTCACGGCGAGGCCAATATGTCCACAGCTCGTAGATTGTCGTCACTATGAAGGAGCATCTTGCATCACCGAAGTGAGTCGCCGGGAAGGCGATGGGCGAAGTCGTCGATGCAGATCTTCCATGTCATATGCCATGTCACGGATCTGCTTCATCCGGTTCTTGATCCGGCGGTCATGGTCTTCCCGGTCGAGCCTAGGTCACCAAGGAATGCCCGCATGGTGGCAAGCTCGTCGGTGATGTACTGAATGTCACCTCGGACGCCATGGATCAGAGTGTACTCCTGGGCAAGGAGGCCTCCCAGCTTGCCTAGGAGAGATTTCATGGTGGCCTCCGAAGCACCCACAACAAACTCCATCTTTTCCTGCAACTGCAGTGAAGTAGGAATGGTGGGGAGAAAAAAGGCTCAGATCAATAATTACAGATAATTAAATGCCCACCACCTGCCTAGCAGTTGTTATTCTATACTAAAAGAACAGGATGGCAACATATCTAGTCAGAACATGGAAAATATTGCGAATATTAAATTTTCAATCAAAGTTGTAGCAGGAAAAGATTGGTAGATACACTGCAAATAATGTTCACCGATCTATTATTGCCTAGCAGTTGTTACTTGTTAGTAGATGCCTGAAATCAGTCCGGGCTATCTAGTTAAACATGGAACCATGGAACAATTAATCCTTCCTTTGGCACATTTTCAGACAGTATCCAGGCCTATCAGGCGCATCATTATGAATAGTAGAATTTTTCTGACCACAAGAATGTGTGCAGTTTGACATCCCTCAAATTGAATGGAAAATCAACAAGAACAACACAATCTCTAGCATCAACAGCATATAAATCCGATAGAATGGCGCTTTACAATTTAAACATTTTTTTTCTCCTGAGTCATATTATTATGCTTATTACAATCGAATGCTGAATACAAGTTGGAGAGGAACTAGTCCATCAACCCGTGCTCCGCACGGCCAAAAGTTTAGAAGATAAAAATATTTGTTTAATAATCTCTTCATTGTAAATTATAAGCCAACAGTCCACCAACCCATGCTTCCACACGTCTCTTTCTAGATACTAATCATGCTTAGGCCTGCAGTCTTTAGGCAAAAAAAACGTATACCACAAAATTTTATGTTCTTTAATAATATCATTTGCTGTTATTATATATTCATAATATAGGATGCTACCTATACTTGATAAAGCTATCAATGTGAAATTAGTATGGTGATTATAAAGAAAATCATAATAATATGTAGAATATATATTTCTAACAGTCTATGCTTTGCATTAGAGATTACAAATTGTCTGACGGTTAAAATAGTGCATCACTCATAAACACACGGATTATAATGTTAAAATTGATATGTTCAAATATTTCGATGTTTACCTCAGGGATTTTTTTTATCAATTTTTATGACAGCAGAACAAATGTTATTCTTATATGGATGTGGTTAGTAAACCGTGTAGCCTAAAAGATTGAACAAACAAATAATATATTATTTATAAGTATCCATGTACCTATTATGTGTATTTTTGTAGCATTTCTTCTTTTTCCTTGTTGACTTATACATCTGAATGCTCATTGTCCCCTCCTTGTTATATATTTTTTTGTAATTAATAACAATGGTAAAGATGATCAGGGGCAACCAAAAGTTGTCAACCGGAATACCTTTTTAGAAGATATTTCTATCTTCTTATCTTTTGTTTGATTTCCTTGCATTTTGTTTGTTCTACAACTCAACTTCCTCTTTCTTAGTTTTTTTCTGTTGTTTTCTGCCTCACTTTTTTTCCCATCAAATTTGTCATAGGTTTCCTCTCCTGGATTTGTGCTTTCATATTCCTCATACAATTTCAAATTATATTGTGTATAAAATATATAAAGTATGATCTATTTTCATGACAAAGAATGTTAGAATGGTAAAAAAAAATCTCATGATTACTTGTTTGTAAAAATGTTTGTTTCCTCATTCTCTTCATCTGCATCTATTTTACATATTCTTTTCCCTACATTCATTATCCTTTTTTTCCTATATGTTCTCCATCAGATTCAAGTATTTTTGATTACATTTATTTTTATCCTCCTTTTTTTTTGTTGGTTCTCCTACAATAATCAAAATCTTATCTAGTATTGAAGATAATTTTAATAAAAAGGAAAGATGAAATTTTGTTTGTTCGATTACATACATGTGTAGCTAGAAAGTTTGTCCACAACTTTTTTGTTGTTCCTTCTTGATTGGACTTTTTCTTCTTTAATTTTTCTCCTACTTTCCCTAAACTTAATTCTTGATGCATGCCGACTTCCAAAGTGTTGACACATTTTATCTAGAATGATTAGAACAATTTTAGTAATAAGGTCAGATACAATATAGCTTTTTTTTTTTTGGCCTATGTAGATGAATTATTTATCTACTTCACAGCTTCTATGTTTCTTTTTATCTGAGAAGGGTCTATCGTTATCAAATCTTACCACAAGTTAATATATTGTTGATTTCTGGCTCTTAAAATATTAAACTTACTAAGTGTTTAAAACCTATATTATTGGAATGTAAGTCAATATTTATGTTTATGGAGTACTTGTTTTTTGCATATTGTCCATTAACTTTTCTGGCCTGTTTGCATTTATTCTTTCTACCTGATGAAAACTCATTTTCAATGCCAATATTATTAAAATATTGTTTTCCTATAGAAAATTTCATTGTCATTTAGAAATGTAAATTCTATAAGAAAAGTAATAGTACTGAATACGTGTTAATTCTTTGGTCAGTACGATATGTAGCATGAACAATATTTTTGCACACGTTGTGAGTGCACACATTGAGGTGTGAATGATTAACTCTATTTTACATTTTTGTCAATATTTCTACAGCTATTATTATTTCTTCTATTGATTTTGCTTTGGTATAAGTGCCTTCAATGTATGACTACTATCAACTATTGGGATTTTGGAGTCATTATTATGTAGCCTTCTCAACAGTCTTGTTCCTTAAAGATGGACTAAAAATATGTATAGCTCATTGGTCTTCTTTGTGAATTGTGATATGCTATATACAATTAGCAAAAATAAAAGGATACCACAATTAATATGTTATTAGGCCAGACTCAGTGGATATTTTCAAGACAACCGGATGAACTGAAACTTGGATGAGACACCCTCCCTCAATGCAAAGTTTTCATTCTAAATTTTGTAGGCATTTTAATTCCATGAGATAACCACAGTGATAACCTATGTAATGCAAATAAACTTAAATGAAATTCCCACTAAGACCGGTCTTACTAAGGATAAAAAAGTATTACCTTGTTGTCATTTACCATCTTACTATTACTAATTGGAGGCTCCAACCGAGGCTCCACGTTAATTCTCACGGATGCGTTAGAAAAAAAAGATAAATACTAGAAATTCCCACGTTAATCAGAAACATCTAGCCATCAAATCAAAAGAGATAGCCATTCAGAACCATTAGATCTATTTCATTTTATACAAAATTACCCACCTGCCATTATACTAAATAAATAAAAATCTTTTTCAGAAAAAAAATGGCGTATAGCTAGAAAGATTCTTTATTTGCCTTGCAATCGTTCTTTTCACGTGGTTGGTTAATAAAAACTATTATTGCTATAGATTGGCCTATATCTATCACGTCTACTTGGTCAATATATTAATTAATATATTAATAATATACAAAATATTAATAGCTACCACGTGTCCACCATGGCTTCTATATTTATTAATTAAAAAGAAACAACAAATCCATTTTTTTATTGGAATCTGATACGTACAAGGAAAATGAGGAAAAATAAATCCTTCCACGGAAGGGTTACATGGCCGCAAACAAAAATAACCTAAATTGATCCGCGTCTGCCATATCTATCGTAATTCCACCGCAACAACTTACATCGACGGTTCCTCCAGGTATATCAATATATATCTCTCCATTCTACCATCTATCTCTTTTCATCGCCAAAGATAGCGGCGGCGGCGGCGGCGAGAGGGGGTGCGGCAACAAGATCTCCTCCTAACGGCGTGCAGGAGCAGGGTTTTGGCGCGCAGCAGTACGTGTGGCGTGTATGCATGGGAGCATCAAACTAAACAGCTAGCAGCGGCGTTTGCAACGATGCATGAGCATGGATCATGGGACGATCCCTCATGTTCCATCACCAATCAAACAGGTATGCATAATTAACTAAATTTGATTAGGGACGGAGGGAGTACGTTGCTGCTGCTGTTACAAATCACTTGCTTCTGTACTACGCCATGTGCCTGGACGTCAATGATTGTTCTCCGATTTCGAAAATAGTTTGATGCATGCAAGTCCATCCATTTACACAAGAAATTGAACATGTTCATTACACTAGCAAAATACATAAACTGATCCCAAGACTGAAATAAAATTCCTGTGTAGCTAATACAAACAAGCAAAACCGCGTCAAACATACTGCTGGGCCCATCAGATTGGGTTTTAGCAAGTCAGATTTGCCAACCTGTTGGAGAAAGTCTATTTTTTTTAACTTGGCAAATCACAACATTTGTCAAGTTAATTTTGCCAAACTGTTGGAGATGCTCTTATTAGGTTCTCACCTGCCTGGGGTTATTAGCACTACTTGGGTCTTGTTTGGATACACTCTTATCACCTGAATCTATATTTACACCCCAATCCACGCCAATATATGTGGATTGACGATGACATCCAAATAAGCACTTATAATTTCTTTAACCACATACATTACGGATAAATACGACCACACACATGCACTCAGATTCACCTCAATAAATACATGCATGCACACAAACAATACCTCGATGAGTCTCTTAACCTTAATAAATAAATGCATAGGTACACTACCCCTACGAGTCTCTAAGATTGAGTTATCTAATATTGAGCCATACAAAGTCAACACACGTCTCATTATCGAAGGGCACGTCATCTACTACTAAAAGAATAACACCGTCAAGAATAACACCGTCAAATTCTATAATAAATAAATAAAAATCCAAGCGTATACACACCCACCAAAAGGAACCTCGCAATGAAAGTTTTTTTTGAAAGGTGCATTGAAACTTTGGAACCCCATAAAAGATTGCACAATATCCCACACTTCCAATTTCCCCGCACCTCTCCGAAACTTGATTAATTTGGCTGCCAAGATACCTATTACTAATTAATCAGTTACATCTAATTAATATGTTATATAACTAACTTACCATAAAATCATATGTTATATAACTACAGATCTTGTTCACTCGTGTCCTCAATTTTTTTTTTGAATGCACAATTATTTGGTACCTCATTTTTTGAAACCACACTTATATAATCACCATCACTGCAACTATTCCAAAACCGGCTTTGCATGCAGTAAATATATGATTTCACACTTAAGAAGACTGAAAAAGATAGCCACGCGCATAAAACAATGATATGTTTTCACACTTTTTTTTCTTGATCGGGTCATTCACCCGTATTTCATTAAGAGGAGGAAAACCAAATCCAAATACAAAGACTAGAAAGTGATGCCGAGTGGACATCACTGCCAGACCTCCAAAGAATAAAAAACAAAGAAGCCCTAACTATTGGATCCAAGATTTAACGATTACATGGCTAACCAATTTACGACCTAGATATGTTTTCACACTTTAAAGTCTTGTTCGTTTTATCCCCAATCCAAGTGGATTGGAGGGGATCCATGCAGATTAAGGTTGTTGTTTTTGCAGGGGATTAAATCCTCCTTAATCCCATCTAGTCCACTTGGATTGAGGATGAAACGAACAGGCCAACTGAAAAACATTGCCAACTTTTTCGTTGAGTGCGCATCCTCTCAAATCGTGGTAATATAAGGCCGTCTCTAATGGTTAGCTATTTCATTTATCTAGATGTGACGTGGCGTGGAAAAAAAGTAGAAGAGAGAATAGTCACTAGCTACATGCAAATAGCTAGACTATTTTTTAGCCCAAGAACATGTGAGAGGAGCGTGTGGGTCCACCAATATAAAATAGTCTTTGTTGTTGTGCCTCACCTCCACGTCGGCCGACTACGTAGCTAGTACTAGTTATTACCATTGCGGACGCCCTAAGCGCATCGGCAATCTGGTCGGCTAAAGTTGGAGAATATTTTTGGTTGGTGCTGCGCTTCTGCTTGCATGCATGCGTTGCCGCATCAGGCATCAGCATCCCCAAAACCGGAGCAGTAGCTTTCATCTTTTGCAAAGGAAATAATTAAAGCACGCGGCATCATATTCTTGGAGTATATATATATCCTAGGTAGGCAGAATCACTAAACAGTAACAAGGATAAGAAAGCATCTTCTTCGCAGCTTCTGTTGTTGGTTTATTCGCTAAGAGCAAAATGCATGACCAATGACGGTCTATGTAGTTTTTTTTCGGATTACACAAATAAAGACGTAGACATTCAACACACACACAATGAGCACACCTACGCAAACCTACCCGATTCATCTCGAAATTAACGAAATTAAGTCAACGTAAATGTCGCCTATTACTGAAAGCACGACGCTTAGGGAAATACGAGCACCCGTGTTAAGTCGAGTTGAACCCGTACATGTGGGCAAGTTCCGCCCAGAACCTAACCAAGCCGAGTTCATGAAGGTATATAGTACGTAGTGGGCAACATAATAATATGTCTGAAATCCATATCTTCTATTAATTACGCAAAATGTTTATACAACCATATGGTGTTGGCGGTAACAAGACTCACCATAGTTTAAGCCAAGGTTTGCACCTATATTCATATTGGACATACATAGAGATTTCATGTAAATAAAGGAAACAACAACTAAAGAATATATAGATCAAGCTTAACATAACTGGATGGATATTAAAGTATGTCCTTGTAACTTTATAAAGTTTATAAAATAATGTGTTGTTGGGACCTCCTCCACAGTTTTGCCTTAAAAAACTGGATGGATACTAGCTAAAGAGAATCTATTATTATTAGGAAATAAACAAATAGAAAAAACATGTAATTTAATATAAATAGTTTTTCTAACCTTACGTATCCTAGCCGGCACGAGTGCACACGTTGATGGAATATATCTAGGCTCCTCTGAGAGTCAGCCAGGACTTCATTTTGGACGCACCAGGGAGGCAGGGAGTAGTTTGATGATAGAAGTACTCCTCCCAGAGTTAGGCAGGACTTTATTTTCGACGCACCAGGGACCAGTTGATGATGGAATATCTAGTCTCCTCTCAGAGTCTGTAGGACTTCGTTTTCGACACACCAGGGTCACACCAGGGACCCCAGTTGATGGAGGACTTGTTTGGTTCGTGTGACCACAACATGCCATGTTTATATGTTAGAAATGCATAAATTTTTTAACAGTTGTTTGGTTCGTGTGACCACAACATGACATGCATGCTACACTTTCTTAACACCCTGTCCTACACGTCATAGACTCATTTTTTGCTGAAGTTTTAGGCCTGTTTGGCTTGCTTGCTCAAGTTGCCAAAAGCAAGGTGCGAGACGCCAACGGCGAACAAATCAGCCACCAGGCATAAGATTCTGTAGAAGTAAAGTGGCAAGCCAAAGCTACGACGAGTTGGGGTACCCGATCCAAACACCACACTAAATCACACACCTAGCCCACGAGGAGACTGAGGTTGTGGAGTAGTCACGTGGGCCTGTTGGACCCCATGAGGCATCACAATGCTACGGAGTAGTAGCTTTCCTCCTTTGTAAAGGAAATAAAGCATGTGGCATTATATTCTTGGAGTATATATGCCAGCTAGGCTGTCAAGAATCACCAAACAGTAACAAGGATATGAAAGCATATTGTTTGTCGATTGTGTTATTAGTTTAATTCGATAAGAGCAAAATACATGACCGCGAAAGCAGGGACTATAGCCTGGGTGGTTAGAAGAGACTCAATAGCATCATCTATTTTGGAACAAATAGTCGAACTGATATGTAAAAGTCAAAAATATCATCTATTTTGAGATAGAGGGAAGTAGGACCAAAAGGATGCTTTAGAGCATCTCTAAGAGACTAGCCTAATAACTTTTAAAAGTTAAATTTAGCTATTACTAAGACAAAATTGCTCCCAACAAACTCTCCATATGATTATCCAAAATAATCGCTCTCCATCCCACCTTATTGGCTCTCTACTTTTGGATAGCCTACCTCACTAGCTATCCTTTACTGAGTCATTTGGAGCACTCTAGTATTTCTTTATCAAATCTATCAAATCTATTTTAAAAAGAGTAGCTAAATCATCAAATTTGACTAGTCTCGTTTTGACTAATCTCTTGGAGATGCTCTTATCTATATATCTTTCGAAATTGGATCCGACCAAAGATGCCGGATTCGTTGATTTGTTGCTTATCCATCCAAAAGACGAACGCAATTGCTTTTATATCAAAATAAAAATAAAGTAAAGTAAAAGCTTTTTGCCACCTCCTTTGGTTGCATGGTTGAAGTGAGCAAATATAATTGCAGGCTACAAGTAGACTTAATGCTGAGATGACGCACTGAGATGGAAGATGAAAGAGAAGAAAAAGAGAACAGGAGTGAGAAGGAGCTGATCATTTGGAAATCTACCTCCACGCGTACACGCCAATATAACTCATCTTTTTAAAGCACCACAGCTAATTTTATTTCCAATATAACTCATCTTTTAAAGCACACTTGATGCCCCGTCTTTGTATATCTTTTGATTGGGTCCCCACGAAAGGTGCCGATTCATTGATGTGTTGCTCATCTAAAAAAAGGCACATGCTTTTTCAAAAAGCTATAAAAATGTGCTTTGTCAAAATAAAAATAAAGTCAAGCAAGGCTTATCCAATGGAAATGGAAACAGTTTTTTTTCAAAAGGAAGTAAAAGCATGGAATCAAATCGACAACTTGACCCCCCTAGTTGCATAGCTATAGTGCATGTCTATCGGTCTAAGATTCTCTCCCTCCTCTTTGTAATCTCGGTTTTTGTGCAACATTATACTGCAGAAGGGAGCTCTCTGAAGCTAGTAGCCCATGAAGCTTCAACGGCCGGAATCATAAGTAAAGTGATTCATTCGGAAAACCACCTGCACGGCGTCCCACACGCCCACGTAACTAGTCTCGTAGTTCTCTGTAGCTCAAATCAAGCTCTCAAACGCCTGAGACATGGAGACGGCTGCCGTGACTGCAGCCACGGGGGCCATAGGGCCCGTCGTGGAGAAGCTGAGCACTTTGCGTCGGCGGCGCCGTGAGTACCAGCTTCGGTGTCGGACTAGGAAGGACGTGAAGGTCATCAGATCCAAGCTCAAGTCCATCCACTCCATCCTCTGGGTGATATGGGAGAGGGAGGATCTCGATGCGGCAGGCAAGGAGCTCAGGATGGAAGCATGGCGTCTCGCCGACGACATGAACGACGCCATCGACGACTTCATCCTCAGTTTGAAGCGCAGCAACGACGGGAAGGGATTCATGGAGGACAAGACCCAGCCCCGTCCTTTCAAGGATCTGAAAAAAAGAGCCGATGATGTGTCGGTGCAGTGCCAAAACAAGTGGAAGACGGAGACTTCCCACCACCACCACCGTCTCGAGCTTATTTTCAAGAAAGAAAACCACCACCGACTCTGGCCCTGCCAGGCGGCCTCGAGTCGTTGATCCCTATGTCCCCAAGGACATCTCAGAGCTCGTGGGAGTGGAATATCCGAGGAATAAGCTCATCCAACACCTGCTAGGAGAAGAGGAGAACACACCGGAACGCAAGATGGCATGCATCGTTGGAGCTGCCGGGATGGGTAAAACGACCCTTGCCCGCCTTGTCTATGAAGCGATTAAAGATCAGTTCCAGGCCAGGGCTTTTGTATCAGTCACTTCAAGTTGTGGCATGACGGAGGTTCTAACCAGCATTCTCCAACAAGTAGGAGCTCAAAGTATTCCTGTACCGCTTGCTGCTACCAAACCAGCAGCGATCGAGAAACATCTCGTCGACAGCATATCGAACTTCCTCAAGGAGAAAAGGTGCGCATGTTTACATCTTCATCACTCCAACGTCAACATTCTCTCATTGAAAAATCACATAGTCATACTCAAACATACTAGAAAGGCTCTGTAACAAAGATGGCAAGACCATTCCATGGTCGTCATTTGTATTTTGTCTAACGTCAAACTTATTAACATAACTATATTTCACTAATAAAGTTATAGAAAATATCAATATCCAATATCAAATAAATGCACAAGCATGAAAAATCATACTATATTAGCAATTAGAGAATCTAACACTTTATCTAAAAAAAAAAAAAATTAGAGAATCTAACAATGTCTCCATGTAAATTCTAATCACACGCGCTAGAAAAAAAAAAAAAAATTAGATCCAAAAATTTCTTAGAACAATCAAATTTATATGGCCTTTAATTTAGTAAACATTAACCATCATCATCAATAATAACCATTTTTTAGAATTATAGGGCGGATCCCCTGTCTTAGCATTGCAAAGACAAATCAATAATAACAATTGAATCTATTCTATTATATAAGAAATCTACCCACCTCCACTTTTATGAAAATTATATGCTTCAAATAATCCCTAATTATGTATCTAAATTACACACAAATACCATTATGACAGATAATCCTACCCAATATATAATTAAATTACTACCTCTGTCATTATCAAAGAAAATCCAAAACAATCTCCAAATTTTCATTTAAAATTACCCACCTCTACAATTCATTAAAGATAATTCAAAATTAACCCACGAGTATTTAGCCAAGTTACCCACTTTAACATTATGAAAGATAATTTAAAATAACCTAGTAATATTCCTTATAAATTAGCAACATACTCCCTAATGCCCCAAAAAATAGATGTCGCTACGGATTGTGTGCCAGTCAAACTTTCTAAACTTTGACTAGATTTTGTCACAGCCCAAATCCGGTCGTTAGCGCCCCCTAGCATTTGGCGTCGTTGGAGGGGGCGAGGCAAAACAGGTATTTGCATGGCTGGAGCGCAGGGAGACATCGCGGCGGCGTGAGGGCAAGGGAGAAGACCGAAGCTTAGGGTTGAACCCTATTTTATTTATTTCTATCTTGATCTCAAAAGGATACATCCCCTTTATATTTATAGGGAGGACTCAACTTGACTCATAAGTAATCAGGAAACTTTCTAATTTGACTAAACTTAACCCCTAAGTAATGACAATAACGAGGGGGCGGCCGCTGCCAATAATGTGGCTCGCGCCCCTCCGGGGCCCGACTGGCCCATGTCACGCGTTGGGGGTGTGACAGGTTTTTAGAAAATACATGCAACATTTATATATTTAAACAAGTTTATTATGAAAGTATATTGAACAATCTATATAATGATACTAATTATGTATTATAAATATTAATATTATTTAATATATAATGAGGCAAAGTTAAGAAAAGTTGACTTACCGGGAGTGAGAATGACATCTATTTTGGGGACGGTGGGAGTATTTGCATTATGAAACATAATGCAAAGTACCCCTACATCTGCATTCAAATTATATATATGCCATTATGGAAGAAAATATAAATTAACATTAATTAAGTTGGTGTATAAACATACAATTTTATGGTATAACAAATTCAACATGTTAACTATTGTGATGCCATCCGAAACGACTATTTATGCCATTGTAAGAACCAAGAGGTAACCTAGGACCAATGATACTTTTAATCTATACCTACTAATAAAGAGAGAAAATTTCTTGACCTCTTTTTTGGGTCTGCCTTACGTGTTGTCCGTCTCTCAAGTATCCATCCAAATCCCGCTCGGTTACAAGTTACGTACAGATCCAGCCCTGCCCGGGGACCCGGATACATAGGTATATTCTTTCGATACGTCCCGAGCTCACCCAGCAAGATGTACGTACGTGGCTATCAATTTGTCTCCTCTCGCGTGGATGCAGCTGCTCGGCTTCCGCATGCGTACCGTGCCGTAATCGCGTTGTCCTGCTGCAGCCGTGCCGGAGCACGAGCGCACGCCGTCAACGTGCCGGACAGAGCGTGCTCGCCCGGAGCTGCACGCTGCACTTGCCGAGTCGCTGTGCCGCGCCTGCCCGCAAGGCCGCCATGGCCGAAGCCACGCGCAAGCGGCGCCGCACTGGAACACGGCACTGCAGTCCACACCGGAGCCCAACACCGTAGCCATGGATGCCGGGTTGAGCAGCCCCAGGACCGCGACGCGCTAACCGCGCGCCCTGCCCTCGCCTTTCTTCACCCGTCGCTGCGCGCTGCTCAGCTGCATCCGCACCAGAACCGGCGCTGAGCTGTTGCCGGAGGCCGATGCAGATTGGGCACGAAGGACGGGAACGAAGACAACAGTCGACGAATGGAAGTCCCGTGACCATACAACAACCACCTTATCCTCTCCTAGCGGACCCTGCCTGTCAATGCTACACCCTCTCTCTCATGTCATATGTGAACCGGGTGCACATGGAATAGAGGAAGAGGAATAGGTGGATTACCAATCGGTGCATGAAAGCACAGGCACAGTGCTGACGAGAGTCCACAAATCAAATCGTTAGCTTAGAAATAATTTGCATGCTATCCATATGTGCTTTATTTCTTTCTTACATAATAAGTTGCCAATGTTGTTCTTAGTACCATTGAACCATATATATTTTGGTGCATTATTTACAGTCGGTCATTATTTTATTTTCCGTTGACGCACGGGCACTTTTGCTAGTAAAACAAAAATGTAAATTTCGTATGCAATACACAATAATCACTTGATTTTTTAGTTGACATGTGGATAAAACAATTCCAACAAGTAGATTAAAAGTAGAAAGTTAAAAGAATAGTCGTTATAAGGCTAAAATATTAGTATTCGCCGTAAATCGATTTTACCTAGCCAGGCAATCTTGATCAATCCCGTAAATAAAATGTCATCCTCCATAAATGTATTCTGTGAGACGATTAGTTGTGACTGCCTCCGTAAATAAAAATGTCTATCTTCAAAAATCTTCAGGCATTTTACGAGGCATTTGGATTTTGTAACTGCCTCGATTAATGTTTGGGCAGTGTCTCGTAAAATTATTTTGATAGTAGTGTAGGTTTAAATATTAATATCCTCTCGAGTTAGCACTTCTACCCATCCTAGATCTCCGATCAAGATCTACTGCTACAAATCTTAAACAAAATGGTGCATATTTTAAATGATTGTTTGTGCCATCGCGAAATACATAAGGGTGCAATCTACAACATAAAGTACCTATCTATTTTCAAAAGATACAGAAAGAGTGTCACAAACCGCCTGAAGAGGCTGGCGGCGGCCGCTTGGGGCGGCGATTGCGGCGTTATGGCGGTGGTGATGACGATCGGCGGGGGACGGCGCAGCGCAGCGTGGCGTGGCGGCGGCGGCGTGGGGAAGCGCGGCGCGCTAGGGATGGAGGGAGAGAGAGAGCTAGGAGATAGGAGTTGTTGGGAGTTACCCCTTTAATTTTTCTCGATTAAAGTTCAACTCGATTACACTCCCTTGTATTTATAATCCGAGGAAGACTTGCACCTAAGAAAATATCTAAGAGGTTTCCTTATAGATCAGAATACCTCTTGACAAATCAATCTATTTATTTCCTTAATATTTATTTCCTAATATTATTTGACGGGATTTGGATGATGACAGCGTGGCGACGGCGGCGCTTGGGCTGCTGCCCTCCTGCGTGCGCGCATGCGCATGGCCCTTTGGGCCCTCCGCTTTGATATGTGTCATCTCCCCACCGTTCGACGAGGCGACGCTGGCCCACGCGTCGGCTAATCCTCCCGATGACGCATCCTCGTCTTTGTGGCCTTGCACGACTTTTTCCGATAATGGTTCGATGATATGTAGAAGGGTCCCCCTGGTTGGAGAACATCCCACCACACTGTTGATATTGTCGCATCGTAGTAGTGGTCATTGTCGCCAATGATGTCCTTAGATAGCGTCCAAGCCGGTGCTCCCGCCTGGAGCTTGATTGTTCCGGTGATTCTATGGAGCTCGATGACGAGGTGAGGCTGGAGGAGAACTGCTGGGGTAGCAACGAGGTTGACGAGGTAGAAGACTGTTGTGGACGACACATGCTCCTTGTCATCGTTCTTGCCGTAGTCGTCGAAGGGCAGGGTTGCGACGTCCTTCTCGAAGTCATGGAGATGTAACTTATGAAGAAGGGTGCTTGCCAGGAAGTAGTAGTGGTGGTTGTCGTGGAAGAAGAGGGGCACCGATGGCAAGAAGCTATTTAGCTCCTCCGTTAGTACGATGGTCGCTAGAAAGCCTTGCGTCGGGTCGAGGGCATCGGTAGGTGGACGTCAACCGCCTTGAGCTGCGCCCTAGTTGGTGATCCCGCCTCGAGCTCGATGTTGCTAGCGATGTTGTGGAGCTCTTGGTCGATCGATGAAGTCGGACGAACTTTGAAGAGGGCCTTCAGAGTAGTGATGAGGTCGGTGAAGTAGAGGGTCGGTGTGGGTGGCATGTACCTCATGTCGTTGTCAGCTGAGCTCGCAAGTCGGAGCTCGTTGAAGACCTCATAGGAGACAGGGTTGTCGAACTGTGGGAAGTGGTGGATCGGCATGGTTGATGTGCGGAGTGCCTCTTGCTGAAGTGCTTCCCGTTGTTTAGCCTAGAGCTTGTTGGTGAACTTGAAGGTGCCGATGTAGTCATACGGGTCCTCCACTAGTCGCGTTGGCGCTAGGTTGCTGATGAGGTCGCCGTAGGTGGGCAGCTTGAAGCTGCCATGGAGACATCGTGTAGAGGTGTCCCAGTCCTCCAGTGGTGTCTGGCTTGGCATGCAGATGAACCAGAGGAGTACCGCTATTGTCAGGTGGATCGCGGCATACCTCATATCTTTGTTAGAGCCGTTGTTCCGTTGTCATGGTACTGATTGGGGGTGCCTTCTGCGCCGGAGCTCGCGTTGGTGTCATCAGCAAGTCAGCTGTATGGGGTCCCCAAGATGCATTTGCCTGTGTCGTAGCCGCTAACAGGTCCACAGCTCGCTTGTTGACGTTCTCCGCCATGGTGGAAGTCCGAGGGATGTCCAGCAGGTGTAGCGGGCTGTTGTCGCTGTCGATGGTCGGCGAGTGGACGAGTGTGGTGATGTCAGGGGGGTCGTCATTGGTGTTGGCGTCCTTGAGGGAGTCGTTGCCATTGGTGGCGCCCATGGAAGCTTTGTCGTCGTTGGAGATGTCATTGATGCCGAGGGTGTCGTGTTTAGCGATGCCGATGGCGATGTCGTGGTCATCGGTGATGTCGTTGACGCCCATGGGGCGTCGCTGTTCCCTCCTATGGCAGCGCTCATAGGAGTGGTGTTGTTGTCGTCGATGGTGCCGGTGTCGAGGACGTCATGGTTGGCGATGACGACGTCGGGCGGCGTCGTTGTAGCATGGGTGGTAGAGGTGGAAGATCCATGTTGGTTGGGATGGACTTGCCTGGTTACTTTGTAGCGTGTGATGTCCTGGTCGGCGAAGGAGTTGCCGTCGTTGTTGTGCATGGCGCCGGTGTTGTCCAGGATGTTAGGATCAGCGACGTCGGTTGACGCCGTTGTGTCCCCCATAGTGACTTTGGTGTTCCCGATGTTTCGATGTCGAGGTGACGTTGCCGGTGTTGTAGGAACTTATCCGACCGTTCTTTGGGTTCTCGCCGACGTTGGCCTAGTTGGGTAGGCTTTTCGCCGAGCGTACCTGGTGGACGCCGGTGGTAGTGTCCTGATCTGATCCGATCTGATCCGGACCGGAACGAAGAGGGAGTCCTCGAGGTAGGCTTGTCCGTTGCTTGCAAAACATCGGTGATCGTGGAGGGGACGACGCCGGTGGCGCCCGTGGGGGCACCGTTGTCGTCGATGGCGCCCATGATAGGTGCGGCGTCGAGGAGGTCGTCGAGCTCGCCGGTGACCCTCATGCGGGAGAGGTGGCCGGAGAGGATGGCAAAGTGCTCGGGCGGAAGGATGGAGCCGATTTCTTGACCTTGATGTAGTTGGAGATCGCAGCTTTGTCGGCGGCGTTCTTAGATCCAAGCGCGTAGATGGCCTCCATGATCATCTCGGGTATGGCGGCAGCGGTGCGCCATCGAATCTTGGACGGTGCCGGCGTGGGTGGATCATACCGTCTCCGGTACCGGTATCGTCACAAACCGCTTGGGGAGGGTGGCGGTGACAAGGCCGCCGGAGGCCCTGGGGCGGCGGTGGCCGGCTTGGGGCGGCGATCGGCAGCGTTATGGCGGTGGTGATGACGATCGGCGGCGACAAGCGCGGCAAAGGCGCGGCACGGTGGCGGCGTGGCGGTGGCAGGCGGCGGCGGGCGCAGGGAAGGCGGCGCGGCGCGCTAGGGTTGGAGGGGGAGAGAGAGAGAGCTAGAGACAGGAGATGTTGGGAGTTACCCCTTTAATTTTTCTCGATGAAAGTTCAACAGATTACAACTCTCTTGTATTTATAGTCCAAGGAAGACTTGCATCTAAAGAAATATCTAGGAGGTTTCCTTATAGATCGGAATACCTCTTGACAAAGCAATCTATTTATTTCCTAAATATTTATTTCCTAATATTATTTGACGGGATTTGGTTGATGACGGCTCGGGCGACGGCGGCGCTTGGGCTGATGCCCTCCTGCATGCGCGCATGCGCATGGCCGGCCCCCGTTTTGATATGTGACAAAGAGTGTTAACAATAATATCCACAAGTTTTAAATTAACTTGAGATTAAAAAAATATCGCAGACTAAAATAGGAAAAGCAAAATTTAGATTCTTTACATCATAAGATATAGCCAACTACATCATAAGATATAGTCAACATTGTTTTAGCTAAGATTTCAACTAAATGCATATTAGATATACATAGAGGTACCATGCAAGTAGGAAAAAACTATGGATATTAATGAAAAATATATAGATCAGTAATTGTTGAGTTCGTCATAACTTGATGAAACTATAGAATATCTATTATGCCTATAAAAATAAAGAAAAAGGCTTACAATTTGATATAAGTAATTTTTATTAGGTAGATTCACTAAACAATAACTAATGTTTATATCTCCTAAAACTTAAGCTCTTGCGAGAGCAGGGGTTAGTGAACTTGTTGTATGTATTAAATATAGAGAATGGTCTTGTTACACACTGAGAATCCACAGCGGGGGTTTGTTTCAAAATTGGATACGCTACTATAGAATTGACCTTCACAAAAAACGGCATTACCAAAGCGGCAATGATGGTTCTAAAAATCCCCAAAAAATGCTCTAGGCAGCCACACCTGCGTGAACCGTTGCAAGTCACAGGTCATGTAATAAATTTTTGCGCGAAAACACACGCTAAAGCGGCAATGATGGTTCTAAAAATCCCCAAAAAATGCTCTAGGCAGCCACACCTGCGTGAACCGTTGCAAGTCACAGGTCATGTAATAAATTTTTGCGCGAAAACACACGCTTCATGGTCGGCAGCGCTGGAACCCATGACCTCATGGCATCAAATGTTCGTTCCCTAACCAATCCATCTGTAAGACACTTGTGTCCATTGGGGATATTCATCCTCTCCATTTCATGTTCATCTAGTTTTGAAATGAGTATTAACGACCTCTAAATGAATTCAAATGAAAAAAGTTATCAACGGTAAAAATTTATAATCTTTCACGATCTATAACTTTGGTTTTGATCATTTCTCTATCTGAAGTCGTTTGAAGAATTTGAATTTCAAACATGAGGAAATCCATGTGATTTTGCCTTGGATAGATTATTTTAAATGAAACATTATCGCTACAAAGTTGCATAACTTTCTGAGAATTACAATATTTATTTTGGTCGTTTCTCCATCCAAGGTTGTTTGAAAAATTCAAATTTCAGATTTGTTAATTCAAACTTGTAGGATGACCCAATGGTCACTGCCTATTCATGGCTAAAACCGTAGTGATGACCCCAAAGTTACAAACTGGCAGTGATGGGCCTGCAGGTACTATCACTGCCGGTTCGTAAGAAAACGACAATGAAGGTCAATTTGTAGTAGTGTGATGACTCCAATATTACTGTCGGTTTGTCCTGTCATTTTTGGATCGTGGCTAAAATTGGCAAGCACTGATGAAGATTAAAGGTACATAAACGCGTCCCTAGAAAACGAAAAAAAAAAAAACAGTTTGACTACTGAGGTATGGTTTGTTATATGCCATTTATGTGGCAAAGTGCCTATTTTTAGCTACTCCCTCGGTCTCAAAATAAATCAATTTCTAAAATCACTTAAAGTCAAACTATGTTTGACCACTTGTATAGGAAAAAAATAATAACATCTATGACACCAAATTAACATATTATGAAAATATGTCATTATGTATCGAAAGTGATATTAATTGGATGTCATAAATATTGGAGCTATTTCCTATAAAATTGGTGAAGCTTAAAATAGTTTGACTTAGGACAACTCTAGAAGTTGATTTAATTTGAGACGGAGGTAGTATTAATTTAAGGACCGAAACAAGTTGCGTATTAAACAAAACTACAACCTCATCTAGTGAACCAGTTTAGCAGATTTTTTTAGTATCTTGCCGGATAGCGTATTTAACAATATTGTCTTTATTTTTTCTAACTTTTACAGGTACTTGGTTATAATCGATGACGTCTGGCACTGTGGAGAATGGAAAACCATTAATAAGTCCCTTCCAGATAATAATCTAGGCAGTAGAATTGTCACGACATGTCGTTTCAAGTCTACGACCGAGATGTGGCGTGACGATTTTGATGCCTTGTTGGTCTATGAAGTTAAAGATCTTAGATACTACAACGTCAGTGCAATGCTTGGAGAAGGTTTTGACAGTAATCATCATATTATGATGAAGGACCGAAATGGCGACAGGAGGGGGGTGAATGGGAGCCTCGATTTTCCTTTTCAATTTTGGGTCATCGGCTCAACCCCCAACCTCAAAAGCGAACTTACAAAGATACGAGTGATACACGTGCTAACTGGTAGCAAGATATCAAAGGCGAAGTGTTAGGCTCAAAGTGTCGAACGCAAAATCGGATCTCAAATCGGAGCTCGAATGAATAAATCGTGGATCAATTAACAAGAGAGAAAATCAAACTCAAGCTGTGAATAAGCAATGAATGCTCCTGTAGCTAAAAAACAGCACAACGATCAAACTCCTACTTGCTGGACGTTGGTGCTAGCAACTTGCTCAAGTAAACAAATCAAGGTACTATTGCTTGAAAGTGACATATCAAGAAATCACAAGCTAAACCCCGGACAACTAGACTAGCACAAGCTGGAGTCCACGAGCGTGCACTTCTTACTACCTGAAGATCTCGACGCCAGAGAGCAGCACCCTGACGAACAGCTGCTCAATCCTGTTGACGCGAAATTGCTGCAAGGTTCCTGACGAACTCTAGTCATCCACAAACTGCAGGCAGCCTGACAAGTCCACGCACGACCTGCACAGCTCAAAATTGCAGGAAGAGATTCTCGGTAACTTTTGATTAGTCAAAGCTAATTCACACCACCACCAAAAACTGCTCGATGATGGTGGGCGCCGGCTGCTAATCTGCAATAAACAATACCAAGAGCTGGCGCTGCTGGATGACGAACAGAGAACGAACTGAAGCTGCACACTGCCTGAACGAAACGCAAGGAGCAAACTTGACCAATCAAAATCTCTGCTCAAAGCAAGCACGAACTGCAGCAGGGGTGCTGTGCTACATCGGCAAGTGCTCTCTGAGCACAAAACCCGAAGCCAAGAAACTAGCAGAGGGGCTGCTCCCTGCTGTTTGACCAACACGCAACCTTGAGAGAAAGCAGCGACGACAGATGCAAAATCGACCCAAGGAACGACCAAATCACTGTGATTTCACCAGGTTCCTGGACGACGGGCAAGCACCTATTGGTGCTGGGCTCTCGACGCCGCAGCGCTCCGGCGCAAGAACAGGAAAGCTGACGAACTCAAGCAGACGAACAGAGAAACGCCCGCTCCAAAATCCAATGAAAAATGGACCAAATCAAAACAGCTCGATCTGAGATTTTGCACAGGTGAAATTGAACTAGCTACGAACAAGATCCCAAAAGATCATGACCCAAGATGAACTCAAACTCCGGGAAAAGTAGATCGTAGGCATGAACGAAAATAGGAAAAAGTGCAGTCTGCTGAGAACGAGAAACACAGCTCCAAAATCAAAAGCCCAGAGGGCATGAGTGGACTTAGGGCCACTCTTCCTACCTGAACGAAAATCACAAAGACAAATCCACACAAATTATGTTCTTAGACCTCTAAACAAGAACCCTAAAAAATAAGGAAAAAAATAGAAACGAAAATAAGAGAGGCAAAGAGGGGAGGAGGTTGTCATCCTCCACATATAGTCTGAAATCCTCTTTCCCAAACTACCCCTAGATACATATATGAGCCGAACTGCTAACCCGAAGGCTAATTTAGTCCGACTCGAATAATTTGATCCGACGACCGCCAGCGCCTCCTCATCCGCAGCCTTGCTCCACGCATAATCTCCGAGATGCCGCCACGCGCGCCGCCCTTCCGCCCACCGAACGCCTCGCCCGGTTTTGAGGCCCAAACCCGTGAAACCCGGGCCGATGGTTTTGAGGATCAAACCACCAAACCCGCGCCCGTGGTTTTGAGGCCCAAACCACGAAACCCGCGACCGATGGTTTTGAGGACAAACCACCAAACCTCCTCGACACGCGTGTCATCGCCGTCTTGACCGCCCGAAGTCGCCAAGTCATCCGAGCTCCCCTCTGCCGCCGCGCGACGCCGTCTTGACCCGATCGACACGGGTCCTCGCCACGCCCTCTTGCATTCGTCGATGTCCCGGATGTCACCACCATGGCTAGCCACCCGGCGACCGGGTCCCTCGGTCCAAGCCTCACGCCCCGTCCTTCACCTCCGCGTCCGGTCGGCCCCGCACGCCCTCCTTGGCCCCTTCACCCGCCGTCGCCTACCATCTCCGAGCTCCACACCTGCATAACACGAACCAAGAGATCCGTCTTCGACACACTCCACGTGTGCCGCTGAACATAGCCAAGCAAAAAGGATAAAAGAAAATAGAATTAAAATGTTGACTGCTGACAATCGCTCAATCACAAAACTAAACACATGTGACTTAAATCAACCATGTGTTCTTAATCTCCCCCTTGATGAGTGCATTGTCAACATTCAACACAAAGACAGAAGAAGGTAGAAGATAGCACATCCAGTGAACAAAAGCTAGACAAAAGCTAAGACAAAGTCACTGAATAGCAAACATGGAGCAAAAGCTTGGTTCCCAAAGACATAGGCAAAAGGCTCGACACAACCAAGCTAAACAAACAGCTAGTCCTCAACAAGAGGTAGAACAGGCTCAACACCACTAGCACGCCTCCAAACCAATTACTTTCACACACAACCAGCTAGACCCTCAAGACAGAGGTAAAAGGCTCAACACATCTAGCTCAAAGTGCTACTCCCCTAGACAAATGCGATCATTTGTCTTTTGTATCTTTCTCCCCCTTGTTGGCAAATGCACTAATCAAGCTATGAAATGCATGAAAGTGCAATGAAGGAGCTTCAAGTTTATAGCAATCCAAATGAGAAGATGCTCTAGGTAGTATCATGGCAACAAAATCAAGTGCTAAACATGTTGCTCAAACTGATCAAGAGATATGAAATATGGCTTGAAAGCACTTTGATTCAGTTTTTAAGCATTTCAGAAAAGGTGTCCACCACAAAGAATAGCACATAGCACAAGTAATTTGGAAATCTACCAAGTGCTACACATGTATATCAAGTGAACTACCCCACAAAAAGGATAGCAAACTCCCAACTCCCCACGAGAGATGAACAAAACGGACTTGGTCTAGGAGTTTTGTGAAAATGTCCCAAGGCGATGTTTCCGTGTAAACATGCCAAACATCAATGTCCCATGCTAACATGAAAGGTGCCATGGAACAAGACAAAAATGATACGGGCGAACAACATGACATAACCACAAGGGAATAATAAAAAAGCATGACATGATGTTCATATGTATCATCCACCATAATATCATACAAAAGATAGCAAGATAGAGTAAACAAGATCACAAAGCTATCATGAATAAGATGGCTAGCCTACCATGGTATATACACAAGCAAGACATAGAGCCAAAATGTGCCAAAAATATACAAGTGAGCAAATGAACATCTCATACCACAAGTAGGGAATCATGAATGTACAAGGCATGAGTGTATATGATAGCTCACAAACTGTGTGTAGGTGTCACAATAAGGCACATGCCTCTTGGAGGCCATCAAAGTGGTGTAGACAACCATCAAGTCTTGATCACACCACGACAAAGAATCAAGTTCCACCAAGCACGTGTTCTCCACCCCATGTCCTCATACCTACACATAAGAGGACAAAGAAACCCAAGTCTTGGATCCCAAAGGGTTAACAAGCATAAACTTGGGAACCCAAGACTTGATCACCTACATCATTGAAAAAACATGGGATGAGCAAATGGCACAACATCAAGGGTTAGTATACTCGAGGAGAATACCAATGTTGACCATTTTGCCCGAGATAAGCATTAGGCAAAACAAACATCCCATGACCCTTCTTCCCAAAGCGCTCACCACGCACAACAAAGTGTGGTGTACTCCTCTTGTCAAACTCAAAGCTCCCAAAGCGAGGATCAACATCCACTCACGGAGCACCACCACCACGGGGTCTCTCACAAACCGCGGCCTAGCTCTCTGAGGCCTCCTACCTCCTGGCCTAGCAAACTGCCTCTGAACCGACTGCACACCCCTCTCATACATGCCAAGTGGTGGGTGATAAAAGTCATGGTTCTCAAACTCAACTTGACGCCTAGCATCCCTCTTCCTCCTAAAGCAAAACTCAAACAAGTGACCATCTCTCTGGCAGTACTCACAGTGATACCTCACCTCTCTCTTGGGTGGTTGTTGGTTCACTCTCTTGGGTGGATGGTTCACTCTTGTTGTGGCCTTAGCTCTAGGAAGGGTTTCCTCAGGGATCTTGGGCAAAGTGTAAAGTGGGTTTTTGAGGTGGTTTGGTTTAGAAAGCCACACTTGTTTGGGAGGTGGAGCCTTTGGGGTCTCTTGGAGAATGTCATTTTGCACAATGGGCTTGGTAGGCTCAGGTGGGGTGATCTTGGTCAACTTGGGAGTGCTTGTGGGTTTCTCACTCGAGCTCAAACCACTACCTTGACCAACCTTACCATAGATAACTTCACCCTTCCCACCTATAGCAAAGCCTAATCCCGTTGTGTCGGTCCCCCTCTTGAACCGACTCATCATCATGCCAAGTTTGTGGCTCTCCACTAGACACCCAACTCGGGACGAGAGCGAAGGTACTTGTTCTCCTCTTCGACTCTCCCCTTGTCATGCCTACAAGACATGACCTCCATCTCCAAAGCTTCACACTTAGCACACTTCAGACGGGTGCTATACGAGCTGGTCTTCTCAAGCACAAGCAAGCTTGGCGGCCTTCTACGCCAACTCGATTGCAAGCTGGACAAGACTTGCATGCACTCAACAACATAGGCTTAGCCTTCAGCTCAACGTGCTCATCTAGCAAAGCAGAGTACTTGGATTTGTAAAGACATGATGCTAGACATATGCATAGCACAACCATCGCACTCCGTCTCATCGGACATCTTTACGGGCTTCCTAGCCAACTCTAACTCCCTCATAGCTACCTCCCACTTCTCCTTGTACTCCTTCCTCTCCTTAGCTACTCGCTTGAGCAACTTCTCTTGACACACACAAACGCACGCCCAAAGAGTCAAGTTCATCGGTGAGGGATTCGATAGTGGGTGATACCTTAGGGGAAGAGTCGCCGCCGTGTGGCTTCTCGATTTGTCGGACACCGCTCCGTCGAGGGCCATCGTGCGTAAGCCCCCGTGCATGGAGTTGGCGACGAAGCAAAGTCCGTTCAGCTTTTCCTCGATCTTGCGCTCGGGCTCCTCGTCGCGGAGGAAGCTTGCCCGTCGTTGTCGAGGTCACGAGAGAGGCGAAGAAGGCGTCCTTGTTCTCCTTGGCACGCTTTGAGGTACTTCTTCTTAATCGCCTCCTTGTCGAAGCCCTTCTTAGACTTTGTGCTTGCCGACGGTGTACTCGCGCTTGTCCTTGCGCTTTGTCGGAGTCGTGCTTGTCGTAGTACTTCTCGCCGAGTACTTGTCCTTGCTCTTCTTGGGACACGCGGCGCACGAAGTGGTCCGGATCGCCGCACTCAAAGCATCCTCCCTTGTGACCACCGCCACGCCGACGGTTCAAGCGGTTGTTGTGGAACCGCGAGAATCGGCTGATGACGAGAGCCAACTCGTCGTCCCCAAGGCAGTCCAACTGCTCATCTGTCACAGACACCAAAGAAGACAAGGCAAAAGAGATCCGTGATGGGTTAGCAAAAGAACCGGAATAGCCCTTACGAGACGAGTGCAATGTTCGGGCGAGATGGGTTCTTGAGTCGCTGGATGCGGGCCTCGATCTCGGAGGACTTGAGCTTGTTTGTAAAGCTCGTCGGGTGTGAGGGTGTCGTAGTTGGCGAGACTCCATGATCGCGGACACCTTCACATCCCACACTTTCCGATCCAGCGCACAAGAGCCTCATCGCCTTCTCGTGCTCATCAAGCCTCTCCGACGGCTTGTTCGCGAAGCTTATTGCAGATCGTCGAAACCTAGCAAAGAGAGAATCGATGGACTCGCCATCAAATTTGGATTAGGTTATTGTACTCTCTCTTATAGGTCTCATATAGGCGGGCCTTCACTTGTGGGGTTCCCTCGTGGTAACTCTCAAGTGTTCTCCACACCTCACGAGCGGTCTCACAAGTGGCAACTCTCTCAAACTCAGTGTCTTTGAGGCTAGAGAACAAAACGCTCCTCGCTCGGTTGTTGGCATTGTGTTGGGCTATTTGTTCCTCACCCACTCGGCGGCTAGCACTTGGTAGTTCTCATCCTCGACAATCTCCCACACTCTCCAATCCATCCCCATAAGGTGTGCTTGCATCTTAATCTTCCAATAAGGATAGTTGGAGCCATCGAACTCCGGAGGTTTGCCAAAGTGGCCGAAACCACGATCCATGTCGCCTTCTTGCGGATCACGGACCGATTAGGGTGGAAGTGATCCTAACCTCGCTCCGATACTAATTGAAGGACCCGAAATGGCGAGGAGAGGGGGGTGAATGGGAGCCTCGATTTTCCTTTTCAATTTTGGGTCATCGGCTCAACCCCCAACCTCAAAAAAGCGAACTTACAAAAGATACGAGTGATACACGTGCTAACTGGTAGCAAGATATCAAAGGCGAAGTGTTAGGCTCAAAGTGTCGAACGCAAAAATCGGATCTCAAATCGGAGCTCGAATGAATAAATCGTGGATCAATTAACAAGAGAGAAAATCAAACTCAAGCTGTGAATAAGCAATGAATGCTCCTGTAGCTAAAAAACAGCACAACGATCAAACTCCTACTTGCTGGACGTTGGTGCTAGCAACTTGCTCAAGTAAACAAATCAAGGTACTATTGCTTGAAAGTGACATATCAAGAAATCACAAGCTAAACCCCGGACAACTAGACTAGCACAAGCTGGAGTCCACGAGCGTGCACTTCTTACTACCTGAAGATCTCGACGCCAGAGAGCAGCACCCTGACGAACAGCTGCTCAATCCTGTTGACGCGAAATTGCTGCAGGGTTCCTGACGAACTCTAGTCATCCACAAACTGCAGGCAGCCTGACAAGTCCACGCACGACCTGCACAGCTCAAAATTGCAGGAAGAGATTCTCGGTAACTTTTGATTAGTCAAAGCTAATTCACACCACCACCAAAAACTGCTCGATGATGGTGGGCGCCGGCTGCTAATCTGCAATAAACAATACCAAGAGCTGGCGCTGCTGGATGACGAACAGAGAACGAACTGAAGCTGCACACTGCCTGAACGAAACGCAAGGAGCAAACTTGACCAATCAAAATCTCTGCTCAAAGCAAGCACGAACTGCAGCAGGGGTGCTGTGCTACATCGGCAAGTGCTCTCTGAGCACAAAACCCGAAGCCAAGAAACTAGCAGAGGGGCTGCTCCCTGCTGTTTGACCAACACGCAACCTTGAGAGAAAGCAGCGACGACAGATGCAAAATCGACCCAAGGAACGACCAAATCACTGTGATTTCACCAGGTTCCTGGACGACGGGCAAGCACCTATTGGTGCTGGGCTCGACGCCGCGCAGCGCTCGGCGCAAGAACAGGAAAGCTGACGAACTCAAGCAGACGAACAGAAGAGAAACGCCCGCCCAAAAATCCAATGAAAAATGGACCAAATCAAAACAGCTCGATCTGAGATTTTGCACAGGTGAAATTGAACTAGCTACGAACAAGATCCCAAAAGATCATGACCCAAGATGAACTCAAACTCCGGGAAAAGTAGATCGTAGAAATGAACGAAAATAGGAAAAAGTGCAGTCTGCTTTGAGAACGAGAAACACAGCTCCAAAATCAAAAGCCCAGAGGGCATGAGTGGACTTAGGGCCACTCTTCCTACGAACGAAAATCACAAAGACAAATCCACACAAATTATGTTCTTGGACCTCTAAACAAGAACCCTAAAAATAAGAAAAAAATAGAAACGAAAATAAGAGAGGCAAAGAGGGGAGGAGGTTGTCATCCTCCACATATAGTCCAAATCCTCTTTCCCAAACTACCCCTAGATACATATGAAAGCCCGAACTGCTAACCCGAAGGCTAATTTAGTCCGACTCGAATAATTTGATCCGACGACTTGGCGCCTCCTCATCTGCAGCCTTGCTCCACGCAATCTCCGAGATGCCGCCACGCCGTAGATCCTTCCGTCCACTTGGGCGTCTGCCGGGTTTTGAGGCCCAAACCCGTGAAACTCCGCTGATGGTTTTGAGGATCAAACCACCAAACCAGCGCCCGTGGTTTTGAGGCCCAAACCACGAAACCCGCACCCGATGGTTTTGAGGACAAACCACCAAACCTCCTCGACACGTGTCATCGCCATCTTGACCGCCCGAAGTCGCCAAGTCATCCGAGCTCCCGCTTCTGCACCTCGCACGCCGCCGTCTTGACCCGATCGACACGGTCACGCCCGTCCTCTTGCATTCGCCGATGTCGGATGTCGGCCACCATGGCTAGCCACCCGGCGATCTGGTCCCTCGGTCCAAGCCTCACGTCCGTCCCTTCACCTCCGCGGTCCGTCGGCCCGCACGTCCTCCTTGGCCCCTTCACCTCGCCGTCGGCTACCATCTCCGAAGCTCCACACCGCATAACACGAACCAAGAGATCCGTCTTCGACACACTCCACGTGTGCCAGTGAACATAGCCGAAGCAAAAAGGATAAAAGAAAATAGAATTAAAATGTTGACTGTTGACAATCGCTCAATCACAAAACTAAACACATGTGACTTAAATCAACCATGTGTTCGCATATGAAGATGTGTCGTGATACGCCGTTAGCAATGACCTGTATGATTTCAGCATTGGCAAAGGAGCGAGAGCGTCAACAACAACAACAAGGGCTGTGTATAGAGACACGTGGTTTGCAGGACAGGGTTGAGGAACAAGTCATGCGAAATGGAATTCAGCACACTCCTGGGTTTGAACTATTAGTAGAGAGTTTGGAGCTTGGGTTCAACGATCTTCCTCATCATATGTTGAAGACCTGCTTGTTATACAGCAGCATATACCCTGAGGATCACATTTTTAGAAGGAATGATCTGGTAATGCGATGGATCGCTGAAGGATTTGTTTGTAAGGAGGAGGCAGCAGAAGATTACTTTGACGAGCTAGTCACCAGGGGATTTCTTGAAGAAAACGGGAGTTCCTCTTCTCACTACTATTATGAAGTGCACCCCATGATGCGAAGTTACCTTAGAGGGAAGGTGAGAGAAGACAATTTCATCACTTGCACTTCTGATGGCGTTCCATCTTCTCCAGTTAGTCGGCTATGTATTGACTGTTGGCCAAGCACAAGTAGTGATGCAGTGGATCCTTTGTCAGGAATTGATTGGCATCATATCCGGTCCCTTGTTGTTTTTAAAGATGCCAAGAGGGTCTCCTACAAGCAATTGAAACACCTGCGAGTGCTGGATGTCCAACGTTTGAAACCCCTTGTGCCATCCTACAGTGCTGTTGTTGAGAATCAACACCTGAAGGATATGTGTGGGCTGCTCCGTCTCAGGCACCTGTTACTGGCAGGCGGACTTATTGAGGCGGTGGGCACGATTGAGTTAGGCCTTGGATGGGAGGGGATTACTGAGATCCCAACAGAGATAGCGAGGCTGCAGTATTTGGAGACTCTGGACGTGCGTGGAACAGGGATCACAAGATTACCTGCTGAGATCGCTGAGCTCAAGCAATTGAAGACTCTGAGCCTGAGTTGGAACAAATGGCTTGCAGAGCTGCCTAGAGAGATGGGGAACCTGCAGCATTTAGAGACGCTGCGCATACGTGGATCAGACGACTTCAGAGAGCAGGCCTGGGAGATCATCCGGACACTGAAAGAACTCAAGACTCTGTACTTGGGTACCATCCTTCTCCCAAGGATACCTAGGGACATTGGTGAGCTGCAGCAGTTGAAAAATCTGGACCTTAGTAACACATGGATTGGAGAGCTGCCCAAGGAGATTGGGAAACTGCAGCATTTGGAGACGCTGGACCTGAGATATACATGGATCACAGAGCTGCCCCGTGAGATTGGGAAACTGCATCATCTGAAGACGCTGAACCTGAGTGCAACACGGATCACAGAGCTGCCCTGTGAGATCGGGAATGTCCAGCGGTTGGAGGCTCTGATTTTAAGTAATACACGGATCACAAATCTACCTCGGAATATTGGGAAACTGCAGCATTTAGAGACTTTGGATCTGAGCTGTACGAATGTCAGCACGCTACCGAGGGAAATCGGGGGACTGAAGAACCTGAAGAATCTAAAAAAATTTCTTCACCACACTACCCTTTGAAGCTGCTCAGCTTTCAAAACTGGAGCGATTGCCTAAGTGCGTCCGCCGAGCTTGGAAGAATAGTGATGTGGTGTCATCGCTTGCCGGAGAGATCCTGTCCTTTCCAGAAACAGGTGAGATTGCTGGTGAAGGCGGACTAATCGTCGGCACCAAGCACGTGCACATTCCGCAGTGGATCAAAGAGCACTTCAACAGTATTGACTCCTTGGACATCAGGATATGCAAACTAGAGGAGAAGGATCTCAAGATTTTGCGGGAGATGCCCCACCTGAGGAAACTGACGCTAAGGTTCGAAGCTGTCCCTAGAAAGCCGATAGTCATCAGCAGTGGAGGGTTCACAATGCTCAATTCCCTCTATATTGACAGCCGAGTGCCACGGATTACCTTCCAGGAAGGAGCTATGCCGAGGCTGGAGTGGCTTTTCTTCAAGTTCCAGTTCTACAGTGGCCCACCAAATACAGACCACCCTATGGGTATCAAGCACCTCGTGAGCCTGAAAAGTGTCAGCTTCCGATGCAACGAATGGTATCAAAGTGTCAGCTTCCACGAATGGTATCGAGCAGACAGCCCGTGCATCAGCACCACGATTGACGTCATGAGGAAAGAAGCCAGGGAGCATCCCAACGAGATTGCACTTTACGTGTCAGGCAAGCGTGAGACTTTTCCAGAGAACAGTATTACACAAAGTTCTCAAGATCGCAATGACGAAGCATGCAGCAGCAGTGGGGCCCAAGAGATCGAGGAGATCCAAGCTTAGTCCATCTTCTTCTTCACAACACATGTAAAGTACAGTACTAGCTAGGTACGTCAATAGCATTTTATTTTACTGACAATAACAATGCATTTTATATTTTACTAATAGTAGTAACCTCCTGCTTCCTTCCATTCTGTTGACAGCCTGATCATTACGTTCGACCTGGACCTTGACACTACACGGAGCGGAGTTTCAGACTCGCCATCATGTTTATGTTTGTTTGCTTGACATTTTCTGTTCCAAAGGCATCAACGACGTCATCACGAACCTCATTCTCCACGGATCTTTGCTGAGCTTTCTAAATATCTGTCCTATGCTATTTGACACTACGTTTAATTTCCTAGTTGAGTCGTTGCTTTACCCTGCCGCCGTGTTGGCCGTCATTATTATTAGTAGTACATCTCTTGTATTCATCATTCAATAATCAGGCATTCAGTGCCTGCATACTGGAACTTATTGTGTGGTGTGCATTATGGAGTGATTTGCCATACCTAGCTATGTTGCTTAATTCCGAGTCTTCAACTTATTGTAAAGATTTGTACTATAAACGTGAATTTATCGTTCCGTGTCTCATATATTATTTGTAACTATGAGAATACCCCGCGCATTGCTGCGGTATTTTCTCAAAATAATTCTATTATAGATGTAGTATTACTATATTATATATTATGTATACCGTATAAAAAAACTCTCTTTGATCATCTTAAACCACTTAGGGCTCCTTTGGTTCACAGGATAGGAAAAGTAGAGGGATAGGAAAAGTAGAGGATTTGAGATGGCATCTTGCTCCATTCCTATAGGATTTGTCATAAACTATATTTCTTTCCATTAAGATATTCTATTTCATAGATATTGCAGGTAGACTTATAGTGTCAAATTAGAGACTGTATCGATGTCTGAATGGGGTTATATTTTTAATCAAAGGAAGTATAATCGGTGAGATTTTTTTTCCTACCTGGTTCCTGAATTTGAATGTGCTTTTTCAAACAGAAACAATCAGATGCACAATAAAGCAGATCAAATTCACAAAAAAAAGAGCTTAAGAATTTGTAACATGGGAAAACCTGATATGCTGATGACATCCATATCAGGGAAGTCAGCCTGGAGATAGTCCAGCACGTTCTGTACACCTTTGGAGACCATGTTCATCCCCATGGCATCCCCTGTGCTGCAGCTGAACCTCATGTACAGGTTCCTCCCTGCAATCGCACACTTCACTCCCTGCAGCCTTCCAAATCTGCTCGATCTGCACAAATATTTCCCAAATCAAGCCGGTCATATAATCCCACCTCTCAAGTTTCAAAAACAGGACAACAGTACAGGCAATTTATGGGTTAAAAAACAAATGGTCACTAATATAGGCAATTTATGGGTCCAAACATTGACAGATGGCAATTGTTGCTTTGATCTGGATGGATGCACAGCGACGTGTCGTCAAGCACAAGATCCGTGCTAGCCTAATGATAATCTCTGAGCGCGTGAGAGCATGCGTCGAAAGCGAAAGGGACAATGTGACGTTGATTTGGAATCTAGTGTTGTTACCTGTTAAACACCACAGCCAGAGTGTCAAAGTTGGCTGGATCCTCCAAGAAAGCTTTGAGCTCGGCGGCGCGGCGTGCAGACGGGAACCGGACGGCCGGGGCTCGTGTCATCCCGTCCCTAAGCACGATGCTGGAGGCGCCACCGGACTCGGCAATGGCCTTGAATCCGCGGTTCGTGCTGGTGACATGGCAGCCCTCGGTGGTGGCCATTGGTACGCAGAGGCGGCGGCCGTCGAGCAGGAGCGGGCCGGCGACGCCCACTGGGAGCTGCACGCACTCGACCGGCAGCTCGCAGCACTGGCCGAGGATGGACTCGTAGTCGAAGCCGTCGAGCGGGAGCCCGTCCATCTCCCTCCCGGTGATCCGGCGCAGCGCCTCCCGCCTGATCCCGGCGGCCCGGCGGCAATCTCCCAGCCTAGTCTCGAGCACGTAGGACGGTATCTTCCTGCCACATCCGAGGTCTCGGTGGCGGCGAGCCGTTCGATGGCCGGCTTGGACTGGGTGAGCAGCCAGTCCACCGTCTTGCTGGCCTTGTCGAAGCCCATGGCATGCATTAGATAAAATGACTGCCGCTGGTTCATTTAGATGGGATGAATTGAAGGGACTTTGGTGGAAAGTAATGTGGGGCTGGAGCTCTTCGTATACACCGGAAAGGAGATGGAGAGGCTTCCGTACGGCTGGAGCTCTTCGTATACTCGGTGGAAGAAACGATCCAGAGGAGACATGAAGTTAGTGAGCTGTGGGACCCGCTGATGATGTGGCATATACTGCGTGTCGAGAAGCTACAGTGGGGCTGATGTTGTGAGAGAAATCTTGGCGGTTTGGCACTGCTTGAACAGGCTCATAGGTGTAGTAGATATGGATTATACTCTGTACGTGTGTTTTTATGATCCTTTTTATCCAAGAATTGCCAAAAGCAGATAAAGTTTGCAAGCCTGAGCAGAAACAGAGCAGAGCAGAGAAAGGGGGCTGTGAAGAAACAGAGCAGAGCAAAGCAGAGAAAGGGTGCCTGTGAGTTGCTGGTTCTGATTTAACGAATAGAGACTTGCTTTTAAAATATTAAAGCAGTATCAGTCTAATAATCCAGAAACTGGTGGAGATTTACCTTTTAGCTTCTCTCAAATATGATTTACCAAGGGAAGTCGGGGTATTGACGAGCCTGGAGAATCCACAGACACGTGTTTCAGACTTGCTTCCACCTAAATTTGCAGCAGATTTTATAATTTATATCCCAAAGGCCTCCACATCATCACTGCCCGCAGCCCACCAAGGCCATCATTCATTCACCCGAATATGATGGGGAATCATCGGCGCCGATCCTCGCGCCCGACCACCCCTGTGGTGGGCCGGCCCATACTGCTTGGCCCACGGCCCGCCTGGCCCGCGAGAGGCTCGCTAGAGGCGGAGCAGGAGGGACGCCCGGAGGCGGGAGCGACGACGCCGGAGGTGGAGGTGGTGGGCGGAGCGGGGCGGCGGCGGCGACGGCGGGAGTCGACCTCGGGGGACTGTGGGGGTATAGAATGGTCGGCCGGGGAGGCGGGTAGGCCTGGCGGTCGGCATGGTCGCCCCGGTGGCTTAGGTGCGGTTGGCCGTGGTGGGGGGCGGTTGGGCCGGGTCGGGGGGGGGCGTCATGGCGGACTTTGGAGCTTGGAACAGAGCTAGGGTTAGGGTTGCCGGAGTGGGAGAAGAAGAGAGGGGAAGGGGAGAAAGCGGGACGCCGGGGGGGGCGGTGGCGGCGGGGGGCGGGTGTCGGCGGCGTGTTAGGGCGCCCGAGGCCCTTAGGTGGGCCGCCCACGACCAAATGGTCGGCGCCTAACACGCCCGAATATGACCGGTGCATCCGCCGCCGCCGCCGCGTTTCCACCACCGGGCGACATGGTGACGCGGACCTTCACCTTCGGCCCGGACCACGTTGCGCAGCGATCAAGAAGGCCCCTCGCGGGCGCGGCGGGACGGCAGCAAAGGCCACGACCACCGAGGCGCCGGGCGGCGTTCATGCGCGCCAGCGCCGGGCGGCTCGGAGATCCCGGCGAGCGCGGGACGCGCGCTGGTGATCGCGCCAACGCCGAGGGCATCGCGCGACTGGGGCCTGCCCGCGGACTACTGCGGGAATGCGTGCGTGTACCCGGCGGCGGGGACCGCCGCAGTGCGGGCCGCCGCCGCCGGGGCTCCGTGCTACGCGACGCGGCTGACACTGGTGCGGGAGGCGAAGAGGGCGGTGTGGAGCCGTCGGGCCCCCACTTTAATGGGTTCCTAGTCACACGTATTTGCGCCGGGATCACGCCACAAATACGTTTGTTAACCGAGATATTGGTATACGATAATAAAGGAAATACCGAGCTGAATTAATATAAGATAGAAGGTCTTACAGCGGTGACGAAGTAACACCTTTCCAGGTTACAATGATCAGAGTAGCCGATCGCGAAGCGATGGTATCCTGATGACGGGTCTACGTAGAGCGTTAGACCGTCTGGGCACTACCTCCTACTCCACAGGCATCTCGATTACGGATACACCACGGGTTCTCGGTCTTCCTCCTCACCGGGTACGCCTTTACGATCTCCTACGAAAAACGCCGGTCGACGACCTTACCTCCCGATGTGCGAAGTGTAACAACGGAGGGGGTGAGTACAAAGCGTACTCAGCAAGTCCAAACCAGGGGTGGTTTGGTTATTAAGGGTTTTGGGCCCTAGCAGAGTCTCTAAAACTGCTCTCGCTAGTTCCCAGATTGGATCTCATCATCTTCAACAAGGTCACAAACAGGTTAGTTCTTTAGGTGAGGAGTCTAATCATAGATGTTCAGACCTAGCATCTGCCCATTCCAAGGACGTGGCTATTCGAAAAGATTCAATAAACTCTGCATAGGTTGTACACTTTCCCCACACGATAGGCATTGTCTACACCATCGCGACTTGGCTTAGAGCGGGGCCTAACGAGATTCCGTACCCGCTTGGGTGCTACCCTAGATTTTGGTATGACCCTACCACGACTTCTCAGGGGTTGGCGGGATGATGCATTCATCCCCCGACGTAGCTTCAATGCACACTACGTCCAACGTGGCTTCAATACACACCACGCCCGCACACAGCAATCATAATCATCATATATATATATATCGTGCACAAAAACCCGCGCCACCGCGCTCAGCATTTTTAACGTGACTGACTGCAGCCACGCCAACCGGACCATTGGGTTCGCTCTCCCCAATGTCTACTCCTGATAGATCGCTCGCCTACGCCGGCCACCTTGGATCGAAATCATACCGTCACCTAACGGGGTGTGGAATCAAGCCGTCCCATACCGACGTGTGGCTGTACGCAATATCTCACTAGGTAGAAGGTCCATGAACAGGTCCTTAGGGAGGCAAGTATCTCTCCGCAGGAATCCCTCACGGCGATTCCTGATGTGGTAATCCACTTCACTGTGGATTACCACCACCCACCTCTTTTGTTGGTTAGGGTTCATATTAGGATCTCATGTAAGTTCTTAGTTATAACGTATAAGCGTAGATAACGTGGATGATTACGTCATCCGGCTTAGCTCCACAGCTACGTTATCAGGCTCACACCACTATACACTAATCAGGTTATCACGGTGGCGTCATGACCACTATCGTTTGCTTTCCACAACTCATCAATCAAGCGGGCACCTAGCCCTCAATAATATCGAGCACTCGGCTCATCATCAATATCGAGCACCTAGCTCATCATCATCTCATACATCATTGCATACGATAATAGCCCATGACCTCGAGATCTTATTATCCTTACCATTATCTCATTAGTTAATTATGGTCATGATTAAGGGGGGTAAGGACTTGCCTGGTATGTTCTTACAAATCGGCACGATGACGAACTAAGGCGCTCGCTGCGGAAGGAAATTCCTAATCGGGTCGATGAAGAACTAGCACACGATTATCGGTAAACTGGTTTAAACTAAAGCAAGCATAGCAAACATAGAACATTATGGTGGTGACGGGCTTAATGCATAGTCCTAGATTTTAGATGGATTATGGAAGTCGTTTCACTCGAATCGGAGTTAATTTGCATGGGATATGAATTATACAATGTTAATCCCTAATTAATTCATTAGGGTAATATTATGTAATAATTTTATCATGTAATAGTATTGGAACTAATTACATGATAAAATTTTATAATTCAAATGAGAAATTTACAAATTTTCTGGGAATTTTTCTGACACAGGAAATATCATTTCTACAAGTCTGTGTACAACTATCGGGTAGTTGTAGCAATTAAAAACGTGTACCGCAGTGCGTCCCTTCTACACGTGGGCGCCACGTGGATCGGTGTGGACGCCACGGTGGCGGACACCTCAGCGCCACGTGTTTATTGGTGTTGGCCGTGACGGAGGAGGGGACGGGGCGGCGGCGTGGCGTCCCCCGATTTGCCGGGCGTTGGCGGCGTCCACGGCGGGGTGGCGGCGTTGGAACAGGACTCCGTCCGCCGGCCGACAGCGTCGGCGGCGGTGGACTCGCCGGAATCCGGCCTCGGCGGCACGGACCTCGTCGAGGCTTCGCGCCGCGGAGGGTCACCTAAGCCCGCGATACTCGCCCGCACTTGCTCGGACCTCTCTTGGGCGGCGGCGGAGCGTCGGGTCCACCTCTGGACGACCGGGCGGCTCTCGGCGGCGTTCGTCGGCGCCTTCCGTCGGTGGGGCAACATAGGAGGGCTGAAGGGAGAGATGGGCGCATTTAAACGAGGCAAACACGAGGAAGCTCGAGAGCTTACCGGTTGGGACCGACGACGGCAGCGCTCGGCGGGGAGCGGCTAACCCTAGCCCACGGTGGCGGCGGAGCAGAGGTTGGGGGAAACTCGAATCACGTGCAGAAGGAAGGAGTGGAGGGAATGAGAGGAGCAGCGTGTCCCCCGACCACGGCGGAGCTCAAGAATGGAGGGGCGAGGTCGATCGAGTCCCCGGAGGTGGCTATTTATAGCCGGGTGTCGTCGATTTCCATGGCGGCACGGCTCTGGTTGGTCAGCGGTGCTACTCGTGCCCGGTGACCATGGCTCTGTGTGCGTGGGTCTCGCAGGGTACCCTCAGCGTCGTGTCGCTTCACACGGTGGCCTCGTCGAGCCGGCTTGCCGTCCGTCGCGTCAAGGTCGCGCGGCGGGCTGGGCATGGTCCACGCCTACCGTGCAAGGTCGTTTGTGGCTGTGCGCCTTCAAAGCGGTCGCTACGGCTCAGTTGGGCGTGGCGAGGCGGCGGGTAAGTCCGCGCTTCCAGCGTGTCGGCGTCGTTGCCCGTTCAGCGAGGGAGCATCGGGGTCCCGGCGTCGTGGTGCCGTGCGGCGAAGGAGGGGAGGAGGGTCCGGCGGGCGGGGCCCGTGTGTCGGGCGAAGTGAGGAGGGAGGGAAAGGAGTGGGGCGGGTGGCCACTGGCCTCTTGGGCCGCCCGTGCGGAAGGGAGAGAAGAATGAAAGAAGGGGAGGAGGTGTTGGGCCGGTTCAAAAGGGAATGAGCCCGTGTCTCCCTTTCTTCTTTCTTATTTTCTTTCTCATTTTCTTTTATCCTTTCTCTTCCCATTTCTCTTGTGTATATATACACATATTATATTTTATACTTGTACAAGCGTGTATGTATATATATTCCCCATGGTTTTAGTATGGGGTCAAATGTACACTTGTACTAATATATGTATATTAAATACACACGCTCCGACCTCATTATCTCCCATGTATTATTTCAGGTGTGCAACTATTTATAATAGTGCAAGGACACTTACATACATTAATGTGTCTTTACTCAAGGCCATTAATATACATTGCCTTCCTTGGTATGTATATTAGCACACGTGATATGAGTCTATTGTTATTCCCAGAGAAAATGTAAACCAAGGCTCATGCATGACTTCCATATTTTGGATCTAGACAATGCTGCATCTGTTGCCACCATAAGCTCAACAAGCATACAAAAGGAATCTATCTTCTATATGGTGGAGTTTAATGCAAGGTTTTCGAAAACGGGGTTTGGTTTTGTGGGAAAAGTAACTCATGTTTTAGTTGTAATTCGAAAAGTTCAAATTTTTAGTGAATTTTAAAATGATGCAAAAACACGGGTGTTACAGGAGCGCCGAGTACGTGCGGTCGACGGCCGACCTGATGGCGCTGCGCGAGCGGCCATTCCTGGCGGCGGCCAACATGCTCATCGTGTCCGACAACCGGCACGTGGGGTTCCGCCACGTCGACTTTGGGTGGGGAAAGCCCGTGTACGGCGGACCAGCGGGCGCGTTGTTCGTGTTGAGCTTCATCGTCGGCGAGGACACCAACGCCATTGCTGTCCCCATCGCGCTGCCAAGGACGGCCATGGACCGGTTCGCGTCCGAGGTGAAGATGCTGTGTGCCTGCGTTGAAGAGTTGTAGTGCCCACGTTTTTGGCGCGTTTCGGTGTGTTTGGCTCCCTCAAGGATCACAGGACTTGTTGCGCCGCCACGAGCTCGAAATCATTTGTGAGCCACCAATAAATTAAGCCATATGCCAAGCATTCTTCTTGAAGCATAAACAATTGGCAGGATGGTGCATTAACTGCTGCTAAGTACTTTTTTTTTTTAGCAACAACTGGTGCTAAGTACTAATCAGGAACGAGAAAACAGAGCAGAACCCACTGAGAGGAGGACGTTCCAGAGCCTGGCGCTGTCCTTGTCGCGCGCTGCACAAGCTTTCTGATCAGCCGCTGCCTGCCGTCTGGCCTGCCACGGCCATACCTATGACCACCACGAGGATCAGCGCTGATCGGAATGAATGGGCGGACATCGTGATCAGCCGAGAAAGGTAACCACTTTGATGACAATTGTTGAGGCTCGCCGGGGATTTATCACCGCCGACGAACTGGAAACGACGCACTCAGAAGAGCTCGATGAACTCAGGTGTGTTTGGTGCTGTCAACAGGCAGCATTTTCTGTTGTTTATATTGCAATATAAAGGAAACTTACAAGGAGATATTCTCTTGATGGTGTGGCATGAGCGTCACTATGATCGTGCCATCCCACGACCACGCAAGAACCGCGCTTACAAGAACTAGACTGACCTTGAAAATCTGAAACTGAAAGAGGGAAAGACAGACTCTGAAACAAAAACGAAAAAGAACTGACTGACGAAACTGAAACTCTGAAACTCGGAAACGAAAATGAAAAACAGAGTGATGGTGAGTAGATCATCAGAAATGGGCTCCACATAAGAATACAGCACGTGAACGGAAAGACAATGGCATCCTCAAATATCTTCAATCACTAATTATTTTTGGCCACTTTGTTGCATATTTCCCATCTAAATAGTTGCAGTTGGCGTTGTGCTTCAATTCTTCTACCAAGAACTTAGTTACTTCATTTGCTTGATTACCAACACTGAGATGCAACTCTTGGAGACTTCTAAGAGTCTCAATGCCATATATCCCTTCGAAGTCTTCAAACCGCATATCAATCCTCTCGAGTGCTGGCATTACCTCATCTCCTGTAACTGCAAAGCTCAGCCTTGGCACTAGAGTTGCAAAGAAGCGAAGTAGCTTTAGACTCTTGAATCCTCCAGGTGGAACAATGATCTCCCTATCAGTAAGCAGTTTATTTTCCTCAAGGATGTCCACTATGTCCCGATCATCCTTGTCTGCAGTGAGTGTAAAGGTGAGACTGAATAATTTAGGTAGGTTTTGGATGATCTTGAAAGTATCGGTCCGAAGAACTGTCACAGAAAGTGTCAGCTTGTAGAGATTACTGAGATCTTTGATCCACTTTGGGAGGTTCTCCATCTTGCCAGATAGCTCCAGCCCAATGAGGTACCTTGGAGGAGTGGACATGGAGTCCAGTGAGTTGATAAACTCAGAGCCCTCATCATTGATTGCTAAAGTCTGAAGACCACAACTAGAGAGATATTCAATAGCGGAGAGTAATTGTTTGAAGATCTTATCACCCTCCTGTATATTGAGCTTGTAAATGGCAAGCTTTTTTAGCCCTGTCATCTGATGAAGGCTTGCTACAGCTATTGAGTCCTTATTGATCTCAATCCCTGACAATAAACGAAGTGCTTTCATTGGCTCCTTATGCTTCTCATGAGGCAACTTCAATGCCTTCTTTGGGTTTTTACTCCCTCCAAGCATGCTACGAAGACGTTTGAGCTGACCAAAAGCTTTTCGAAGCACCTCAACTCTTGTCTCCCTTATGTCAAGAGTTTCCAGATACTCAAGCTTTCCTATCGTTGATGGGATATTAGCAACCTCTGTTCGCCGGAGGCTCAAATACTTGAGCACAAGCATTTTACATATGTCATTCAGATAGCTATCTGTCATACCCTTCCAACCCTCAAGATCCAGTACTTGAATTATTCCATTATTGAATGAATGGAAAGGAAGTCGACGGTTTTGGCTTCCAAACACAGTCAGTGATCGCACTTGGGACAAGTTCATGCCTTTTGTTGGATTCCCATGTTTGAAACCACTGCTTTGCATGGACAGTCGACGGACTTTGTTGCTAGGAGTTGGCATCAGCCAATGGCCACCAACAACAGTAATAAAGTTCTCTTCACTTGATTTGGACACAATATACTCAAGAATCATGTCATGAACTTTAAAGGATTTTTATCTTTCCATTGCTGCTGTGTTCCTCTGGGCGTATTATCTTCCTACTTATGAGCTGATTAAAGTATGTTTCTGCAACTTCCTCTGCACTTAGCCCTTGCTTCTCCATAACAAAACATTCAGATATCCATCGTCTGGTCAGACGCTTCTTACTAATTTTGAACCCTTGGGAAATATACTCAAGTACAATGAGCAGGTCTTGAGATCTGGTGGCAAATCATTATAGCAATATTCAAGTATCCTTGTGACCCCATCGAGGGTAAGGGGAGCAACCTGCTCTGAAAATAATGACTTGCATACTGTACTCCAATGGTCACTCTTTTTTTTGTTGGGTTGCAGGCAACAAGGCCAGCCATGCTTACTATGGCCAAAGGCAGCCCCCACAATACTTCCATATCTCCTCATGGACCTTTTCTTTCTCACTGCCATTGCTTCTTTGTGCATCAGAAACATGATCAGTAAGTGGTTCATTGGCATTAGCATTGGCATTGGCATCACTAGAAATATTGGCTGAATGTGGATTATCAGTTCCCTCGCCTTCGGAGAACTCCATACCAGCTGCTTGAGATCTTGCATTCCCACTTATGCTATGTTTGCTGCTCTGGGATTCAGAAATACCACTGTCAAATAGACTTTTGGACATAGCATCATCAAGAACATTCACAGTATGCAGATAACCAGTCCCATCTGTTTCTATGCACGCTGCACCAACAGCTTGAAATCTAGTGGTCACAATTACTTTACTGTCTTTTTCATGTGGCAACCAATTTCTAATATTCTCCCATGTTTCTACAGACCATATGTCATCAATCAAAAAGATATACCTGCGTACAAAAATCAAATAATAAATTACAGAGTGAGAAAAAAGGTGCTAGTTCATTTGTCTGTTGCATGAGACGTTGTGAGCAGATAAATTGATCTGTCCAATTGTTATTATGTCTGCTTTACTCATAGAATGCATATGTCCTCATGAATTTCCTTTTTTAAACCTAATGAGATATACAATTGACTGGATTGTTATTGTGAGTAATACCTCATTGGTGTGCGGATATACTATGCATTGCAACTTTAGAGAATCCAACCCGTAACCTACCTTTGAACACTATATAATAAGCTATCTTTTTATATAAACATTTTGTAATCTTATATTCAATATTTTGGCTACATAATGAATTAAAATGAAAAAATTACCTACAAAGATTTAAATCTTGTCAAGCACTACAACTTTGGTATAGGATGTCTCTCCATCCAAGGCTGCTTGAAAACTCAAACAACTTTAAACAACTTTGGTATAGGATGTCTCTCCATCCAAGATTTAAATATATGCGAATTTAAAAAAAATATATGAGGCTCTAAACAACTTTAAATATAAACTTATCAATAGTAAACATGTAGCTCAGATAGGCTACTACAAATTTTGGTATTAACTATGTGAACATTCGAGTTCTTGAATTTGAAAATCTATAAATTTAAAACACATATTTGGGACTCGAATGGACTCAAATGAACTCTACCCGTGAGGCCGAGCACGCCCTAGCTACGAAGCTCAGCATGCCCGCGCTAACGCCACCAAGTGTGCGGGCCTCCTCTACCAGCGATGTTGACAATGGCGGTGGTCCTCGTCACCCATCATCAATCTCCACACCTAGGCCATAAATGTCTATAACATCAAGCGCCCTCGTTCCGCTGCCCACGACATGGAGTCCACCAACTACACCGGCCGGGCGCCACGGATGCTTACGGTTCTCGAGAAGTTCTCCCTCTAGTGCCATGTTCTCACTAACGCCGCCGACCACGCCTACCCCTGGCGGGAGCGCATGTAGTGCGTCGTCATGGACGTGGCTCCTCGGCACCATCTCTCCTAATCTCGATGAGATTGTCTAGGAAGACCCTTCCTTTGCTTTCGCTCCATCTCAATTGCCATGGAACATTAGTTTACCGGCAACAACCGCGAGCAGCGGGTGTTCTACCTCGACGCCGCCTTCCACAACTTCATTCAGGTTGATCTCTCCATCACCAACTACTGCCAATGCGCTGGCGACTATCACAACCCATGATCGGATTCACTCACAAATCGAAACTACAGCACATATGAAAGCTCTACAAGGTTCTAGAAGTGTCTATAGAGACGAATCAGTACAAGGAGGATAAAGGTTATCGATGCTATGACCCTTCTTCCCGCCGCATCTAGATCTCTCACGAATAATTTTGTTGAGCATCATCCTTTCTATTATAACCCATCCAATAAGCCCTCGTATTCAGCCACGAGTCCATCACCTTTTTTGTGTTTTCCTTGTTTTCATCCGGTGATGATACCTCCATGCCTTCTCCTATTTTAATCACGCCACCTTTAACTCCTGCCACAACTCCACCTCCACCAACTCACTCCTTTTCTAAACCACCTACCACTACTGAAAATCTTTACTGTGGCGGTTTTTTTTTCAGTTACCATCGTGGTTTTTGTAACAGCCATGAACGGAAGGCCACGATTAACGGTTTTCTTACCCCAAAAACCGCCACCGTTAATATTAACCATGGCGGTTTTATTAAAAAACCGCCATGGTTAATCTAAAAACCGCATAAAAATGGGCCTAGATCTGGGCTTAGCTGCCGCCTGGATCCACGCGCTGCCCTCCGCGCCGCCACTACCGGAATCCACACTAGTGCCACTGGATCTGCCGTCGGGGTGCCACGGAGCCTGGATTTGATCAGGCCACCTCGTCTTGTCGTGCGCCGCCACTAGACCCGTCACTATCACCGCGTATCTAAAGAGAAGGGAGGTGAGGGGCAGCCCTAGTTGGATTTTAGAGATAGAGCGGAGAGAGCATGAGGCCATACTGCTTTGGATCCGACATGCGGCGCCGTCCCCCATCACCTTCCCATTTGTCTTTGCCGCCCGCGCGCCGCCATGTGCGCCGAAGTCCAGCGCGCGCCTGCTTTGTGCCCTAGGCCGTTGAGATGTATGGCTAGCCCAGCGCACCGCTAGCCCACATGTGTGCCGCCCTGGCGCTCCGAGCATCCCGTCGCGCGCCACTACGCCGTGTCACCATGTCCGCCGCCCTATGTGCCGCCCGCCCGTTCTTTGGGGGAAGAGGAGGTGTGGGTCTTCTTTGGAGGAGAGGAAGACAAGTGGGGAGAGTGATGGGTTGTGCGGGAGATGGGAGGGAGGGGAGGTATGGCGGGTTTGGAGGAGAGGGGATGGGCGATTGGGTGTGGGATATGGGGAAGTGAGAGATTAGGGTTTGTATGTATATATATACAAGGACTCGGTTAATGGGCTAGTTTGGGCTTTTCCAATTTGTTATCGGCCTAGCCTTTTTATTCAGATCCCGCCATGGTTTCAACTTTCAATACGGTGCCAACCACATCTCGTGTTGCATGCTCTATGTGGATGACATCGGTCCTTACGCATCGTTGATCGTGCTCCAGCATTGCACCATTGTTGCCCTATAGTAGGAGTTGTCGATGGGCGGCTTGGGCATTTTCCATCACTTCCTCGAGATGTAGGTTCAGCGGCGGCCCAATGGCCACTTTCTCTTGCAGCACCGGTACATGCAAGAGATCCTCAACCGTGCGAGCATGGCTAAGTGGAAGCCCCGCACCGCTCTAGTGGATTTCTCTCCCAAGATTTCAATGCGAGGGGCTGGTATGCCATTAGTGATGCCATAGATTTTTCGTTGTATGGCTAGTGCTCGCAATACCTCACCTCGACCCATCCGGACATCGATCTCCTACGCCATCTAGTAGGTGCGCCTCCACATGCACGATCCTTGAGAGCCTCACCTTGCCACTCTAAATCACTTCTTGGACCCTCATCATAGTTCGGTGCGGTTGTCTACTCCAACGCCGACTACGCTTGCTAGCTTCGACACCCCCAAATCCACCTCAAGCTATTACGTGTTCCTCGAGGATAGCCTCATCTCTGGTCTTCCAAATGCTAGAACGCTGTGTCTAGGTCTAGCAACTTGTGTGAAGTATCATGGTCGAGGCTTCCGGCTGTGGCAACTTCTATGTGAGCTAGCTCCGGTCCCCACCCAGCAAAGGCTCCCTTGTTGTACTACGACAACATCAGCCACGAGTCTACATTGAGATTGACCTTCACTTTGCTCGGGTGCATGTTGCGATTAGTGTTGTCCACGTCCTCCACGTGTTGATGTCATCCTAGTATCACGGACATCTTCATCAAGGATTTGGCGGTCTTTCGGGAGTTACGGTCCAATTTGAGCGTTTGTTCGGTTCAACTAAAAAGCGAGAACCGAAGAAAGGCAACACCAACAAGCTGCTTTCGGTTTCTCATTGAAAGTCTCTTCTTGTGCGGTTTGAAAACAAGACAAACTACTCGCGGGGCCCACCTAAGAAACAGACTTGCTTGCCCAATCCCTATTGAGAGGATTTCTTAAGCTTGAACTTCCTTTTGTAGCTCGCTCCACGGGGACTTCTTTTCATCCGCAATGAAGCTTATACCACCACTTGGCGATGGGCTGATTCAAAAAGATCAATCACCCCCTTCCCTACTTCAATGGAAAAGGGGAATTGCCCTTTCACGGCCGCCCCTCCACTAAATTTATACCTATCCTTTTCGCCTAAGATGATCACGAATGAAGACAGAGAATTGCGTTGATAGGAGGAGGAAAGCGAACCAACCACGGGCCCCAAACAAACAAAAGGGAATGAGAGAAATGATCGGACGATTGAGGAAAGAAAGAGAATGGCGGCCCCTTTCCTTTTCGCCCGGGGGCATCGTCGTCGGGGGGCGGGCTTCGAGGGTTCTTCCATATTTAGATATAGAGATAGATGATGATAGAGATCTAGATCTTTCTATAGATAGATCCTTTGAGAAATTTCTCTTGATCCGCTTTCAAGAGCGAAGAAACCAAACTGAATTATATATCCGTTAAAAAAACAGGCACGTAGGCCATTGAACCCTTATGGCTACTTATAGATTGATTAATGATTAATGTTATATCCGGCAAGGAGATCCCTCGGTGTGGCCATACTTCTTTAAACTAGCCTAGGGCCTGCCTTGCCTATAGGCTATATATGTACCTTGTCTACTGGCCTCCTAATTTTTTTAAACAAACTAGGCAGGAGATTATATTAAAAGAAGGAAGCCCAAAATGGGCAACGATACAACAACGACCAACAAACAACTCATCAAAAAGGGAAAAAGAAAGAATAACTCGGACGGTCGGATAGGGACTCGACATGGACCGCACCAAGCTGAAGTACAACTCAAAAGGAAACCACCACCAACTCCAACCTGCAGGTCGGTCACCACCTTTGCACTACCAAAACACTTTCGATGAAAAGGATGTCGGGGTGAAAATGCCATTGTCACCACTCGGCGCCATCACAGCGATGATGACCCACATCGAGCTAACTGCTTTGCCAAGCGAGGGCTAGCCACCATGGATCGCTGCAAGCCGCGTAGCCCTCCCGCCACCGGATCCGCTTGCACCACACCGGACTAACCACTATAAGCATGGATATCCGCGAAGTCCGCTGCAAAAGCTGCCAAACCAATGCGTGTGAAGCTGCCTCTAGCATACACCAATCCGATCCGTCCACCGCTATCCGGGCGCATACACTTGCAGCTTCCAACCACCTAGCTGCCTCACCGTAGATAGATGTGCTCCATGGATCCTCCACCCGGCCAGTCAAGGAAGAACCTCCTTATGCCGAAATGGCTGCCGTAGAGTGGGACCACCCGCCACCAAACCACACAAGTTACCTCGGCAAAGCACTGCTGGCCACCATGTCCCACACCGTCCTCCTCTCCAACTTCATGGGTGCCACCCATGCCGGCTACTACCATCTTTGTGGGCGCAACTAGCGCACGATCCCTCCAAGGCGTCGCCCCTCCACCAAGTAGATGCCAAGCCCTCCAATAGTTCGCGAACGTCCACCTTCGGCCACCTTCGGATGCCATTGACAGCGACCTCCAATCCTCAACTTGGTGCCCAACTTCGTCAACCGCAACCCACGGGCGGGCATAGGTGCCAAGAGCTATCGGCGGCCGTTGACACCACCAGCCCCACCGTCGCCTCCACGCCACCAACCGCGTCTCCATGAGCACAGAGCCGCCCACAGGCCATCCCATCGCGTCCCTGAGCCGCCGCCATCACCACAACACCCGCCGCCCCATCCCATTTGACGGCGCCGGGACGGGATGTCGCGCTGGGAATAGAAGCGCGGGGCGTTGCACCCCCACGTTGCCGCTGCACCACCGCACCACCGCGTCGCCGCCTCGGTGATGACTTCGCCCCATAGCCGGCCAGCAGCTCGGCCTCCCGTCGCCGTCGGAGTCGTCCACCCACGGCGCCGCCATCCACCCCTGCGTGCGCGAATCCAGCCCGAGGGGACGGATTTGGCCACCGGAGGACGGATCCGGCACCTTCGAGCCCCAATCGCCGATGCCCCGATGAGCCTCCGCTGCCCGGTCGCCGAGCTCCTTCCCGCAACGAGGCGCCACGGCCCCCGGACGAGAGCCTCGCCGCCGCCGTCTTTGGGGCCGCCACGGGACTCTCGGCTACTCCCTCCGGCAGCGTCGAGGGGAATTGGCGTGGTCGTTGATGGCGCGGCAACCCTAGCCGCCCGAAAGCACGTGGGCGACGCGGGACCGGCCTCCTAATGAATCTATTGATTTCCAGTGCAATTTTATTGCTTTGTAGAGCACTCTTCTGGATTGGGGATGGCGGGCATCTTTTTTTTGGAAATAGTAGATCTAATGCATATTATTGACCGCGACGTTTAGAGTATACCAAGTATATGTTTCTAATTATTGTGAGAATCAATACGCTTACTACAATTATTGATGTTATTTATTTTGTATTTCGTGGTCGGTGTCAATAACTCTTGGCCCTAAGTTCTTGCCTGATGATAGTAATCGGAGCGTCATATAAGATTTTAAGTGTTGACAAGTTAAAATATCACAATGTTCAGTGACTTTGTGTGTATATACGCTGCACAGTCTTCAATATAGCTGCTACAAAAAGTAAAGCAATAATGTAGATGTACCTCCTTCCTTTCAGGCGCGATTGCAGCTCTTGAATAAGTTGGTCGTGGCCCATTGTTTCTATCTTGCTCTGTGTCCAACGAGTGTTTCCATCATTGCCTTGCTTCCTGATGTAGTGACCACAGAGTGTCACAGGCACAACAAGCTTTGCAAAGCCTTTCATGCGAGCAGCTAGTTTCTTCTCTGCTATGGCTGTGTTTTGTTCTTGTTGCTCTTGCTCTCTGTCCCGTGGCTTGATTTGACTCAGTATATCCCTGAGGACTTGATCTTCATCATAGTTCTGCGACACCGTGACAGACGCTCGGCAGGCAAATTCGTTGCCGAAATCTCGATACAGTTTGGTGGCAATGGTGGTCTTTCCCACCCCACCAAACCCAACTATGGAAATAACAGCAGCTCGATGAGATTCTTTTGTTAGCCAAGGCCGAAGCTTCTTCATGTCCTCCTCCACTCCCACAGGCTTGGGCGTGTGGATGAGCTGACGGTCCGCCATCAGATGCTCAGCAATGCCATAAGTAATGGCATGGGTTCCAGAGCTGCTAACACTTTTTGGGCTTGGATTGTCCACTCCATATCTGCCACGCCGCTCAGCGATCTGTTGCGCCCTGACCTTGAGCTCAGCAATCTTGGAAGCAATTTCACGGCGAGGCCAAAATGTCCACAGGTCGTAGAATAGTGTCACTATGAAGGAGCATCTTGCATTGCTGAGGGGATCGTGGGGAGGCGGTGGGCGAAGTCGTCGATGCAGTCTTCCATGTCATATGCCATGTCACGGATCTGCTTCATCCAGTTCTTGAGCCGGCGATCATGGTCGTCCTGGGTGGACCCGAGGTCACCCAGGAAGGCCTGCATGCTGGCGAGCTCGTCGGTGATGTACTGAATGTCGCCGCGGACGCCACGGATCAAAGTGTACTCCTGGGCAAGGAGGCCACCCAGCTTGCCTAGGAGAGATTGCATCGTGGCCTCCGAAGCACCCACCACAAACTCCATCTTCTTCTGCAGGTGCAGAAAATGTTCAGATCAATTCTTACCCAGCAGTTATTAATCTATAAAAGAACAGATGGATACATATCTAGTCAGAACAAGGAACGATTCTTATGAATATTGAACGAATAATATAATGTTCTACACAAATATGAAAATAAAATCAACAACAACACAAACTCCAGAATCAACAGCATATAAATCCGATTGAACACCGTTTTCCAATTTACACATTTTTTTCTCAGTCATATGATGCAAAATAATCGAATGAACAAGTTATATTACCTTGGACTTCTCTTTGCGTGCTCCTCTTAATGAAAAACGGATGAGCGGCCCGATCGTGAAAAAAAAAAAAAAACCTTCTCTTTGCCTGCAGCAATAATGATCACTACAGGTTGGGAATATCGATTGCCACTCACAAACTGCCACGGCAAGGAAACAATAAGCAATTTAGACTACAGAACGAAATAAAAAAAGAAGAAGAAAGAAGAACAGATAAACGTTCACAGCCTGCCCCAGCAGTTGTTACTTGTTATTCGTCTATAAAAGAAAAGGAAAAAAAAGCCATATATAAATCGTGGCAAGAAAATAATTAAGAAGAAAAAGGACGACTGCAGAAAGCTCAGATGAGGCATAGAGCACAGATAAACGTCCACACTATGATCTTAATTTTCCCTTTCTTATGCATCAAGGGTATACACTATACACCCAATATTAGAACTAGAAAATCCTTTAATAACCTGGTATCTCCCAAATCTAAAATAAAATCAACAAAACACACAGTCTAGCATCAACAACAGCATATGTATACTCAAATTTATTGCATGAAAACCAAGCTCAGAGACAAATCCGACCTTGCAGGACTCCTTGCCTGCTGCAACGATCACGGCAGGTTGTGAACATCAACTGCCACGGCAAGGAAACAATAATTAAGCTCTCTGACAGCAAAACAAAAGAAGACGATCGACGAACAACAAAGATAGGGGCAGACCTTAAGCTGGCCGCCATCCAAGCAGCTAGGACCGCGCCCACCGTGGGCGGCCCACGATAGGGACGAGTGGAATGCCTAAGATTGGTTTGATTCGATTTGCATGAAACAGGGGAGGCGAATGAAAGAAGGCTCTGGCAGTGGGGCCAGCTAGCGTCCGCGTTGGATTGGAAGCTGGGACTGCCGCCAAGTAGGAGGAGGGGAGGAGGCGAGGAAGGATAGATTGTGGGGAACTGAGAAGTAGAGGGGAATCAATTCCAAATCCACCGTTGTTTGTGTTATGAAACATGTCGTCAGCGGTTAGGACCTTCCCCTCTCCGTCTCTCATGATTACGTAGTAGATGAAAGAAGTAGAACAAGTAGACACAAGATAGGGAGACTATTCTTTATTCATCTGAAATATTAGTAATTACAACATAGAGCTCCCACGTATATATAGTCCTGCCAAGGCCTAAGAGTTTCGGTAAGAGCCCACATACAAACGGACTAGGATTAGGATTCTTCCTTCTCCTTTCCTTCTAGGACAGAGTCCGTGTGTTTTACAACACTCCCCTTGGACGATTACCACGATATGCATATGCCTCATCAAAAACTCCATCCGAAAACCCGAGTGGGAAAAAAACGGTTCTTGGAGAAAAGAGTACATCGCATTCGTTAATTGCATTGCACATGTTGTCTCATTAAAAACCTTGTGTGAGAAACCTTCGAGTAAAAACTCACATAGGGAAAAAGAGTACAACATTAAACCTTCTTGGTCATATATTCTTCAGGATATTCTATTCTTCATGAATAGATATTGATCTTCATAATCTATGCATAAACTTCAGTGTTTTGGCAAATATGATCTACTTGATCTTTGTAATTCTAGTGGTTTACCTTAAAGGCAGATTCAATAAAATATGCTCCCCCTCATAAAGCCAAACTTTGAACTTCATTGTTCAAACCACACTTTTCATAAACGTGTGTAAATAAAAAGTTGGCTCATAATTCTTCTATGAATTATATGAGAGCAATATGCTTCATGCATAATGACCACCAATTAGTTGTGCAAAACAAATAAATATTATCCTTGAGAGAAATAGATCATTTCAGAGGATTATGGGGGTAAATAAATTAATATTCAATATCTTCAAGATAGTGTATCAAACTTATACTAGAGTTTGAATACTTATAATTAATCCTTAGCGGATTTTCAAATTGTATTCTATAAATCTTCGAGATTTTGATTGTACAAATCCAACCTTTGCATTTGGCATTTAGGGGATAATTCAATTGCCAAACCACCATTATTCTTATACCTTCTATGGTATATAGAGGATATCAACACTACATTGCTAACTTTTCATACACTTTCTAAGTGTTTCGATGACACCTTTACGGTGTTTAAGATTCCCCATTTTCTTTCTATTGGGTCTATATTCACTTCAGGGATGAATGGTGTTTATTCAAGAATTGACTGGTAAATCCTTCATGGATTAATTCCTTCAAGGATGTACATATATTCTTAGAAAATTAATAATTCTCTTCTATGAGATACATTCTCTACTACATGAGAGATGAGTGATATACACAATACATTAATTTATTCACTACAAAATCAATCAATGATTGTAATCCTTCTAGGATATGCTCTTCTTGAGACTTGAATATTCATTCGGAAATATATATATCTTAGACTTTAATACTCAGTATGAGATTTCTACAAGTTGCGATTTATATTCTTGGGAATTATATGGATTTTCATAATCCACTTATTAACTGCATATTCGATTTTTTTATTTGTTTCATTTGCGGAGATATAGCGAGAACATTCATTTCTTCTTAACAGGAGATTCAACCTCAATTGCATTCTTCATTGACCCGATATAATCGCTACAGGCGATTTTGCCATGGACTTTGTTTCCGGATCCGGGTTCCCATAAGAGAAACATTTGTAATTAAAGAGGTAGTTTGTCGACAATTATTTTCTTTCTCCCAATACTCTCACAATGTGAGAATATTCTATCTCTGTCATTTCCCAAACAAGAGATGATATATTGTTCTGCATACCCAACACTAGTGAGGTGCGCGCTTATTGTGTTGGATGTCATCTTCATGATGATCCTCTTCATGAGGTGCTTAACCTTCTTCGTGAGGCGTTCTCTTCATGAGAATGGAGGAGTTCTATTTCTTTTATATTTAACGTGTATACGCTAAATTAGAACCCACAGGCGCCCCCGTAGATTTTAGATTGATAGTATATAACATTTAGTTTACTACTAGTAAACACAACTTCTGGTTCATAACTTCAAGTTACTCCTCTCATTTCAAAATATCTCGGCATATGCTCGCTTCGAGGGCTTCACAAGAGCATTAGTCAAACTATTGTATGACTTAGTGTGTGATACTATTCTTTTGCTTCAAGCTCCAAGGAATATTTTCTCTTAAGATCATTTTCCTTCTATGGAAATAATATTTGGCATTCAAAATATAGGCTTTCTCTCCCCTAATGCCAATATTAGATCATTAATAGCATCTGAGTGGAGGCCCATTTATGTATGCTATGATTTAATTTTATGGGAAATATTCACACACATATTTCAATATGGGGTTATTATTCATTATGCAGTGAGCTAGAATACTTAAAAGTGCACTTAAGAATGTTCAGCATTCCTACAAAATCAGGGATGTTCTCCCCTAATATGCACAAAACATAGTTTAGAAAACTATTTCACTCTAGCTTCTTTATTAATTAGCCAAAAAAATATTGATCCAAGTACTCATAAAAAAAATGGATCATATACTTCAAATGTATAAAATACGCAACTTTCAAATTCACATGGAATTTTCTTCTAGAATTTTCTAATTGCCATTAATGCAAAAATCCCTTGATGCCTTTTCATCATAAATCCCAAATCATCATAATTGTGTTATCCACCAACTTAGTTCCACAATTATTCATCCCATAAAATGGGTTAGTCTCCACTGAGCACAATGTGATAAAATCACTCCCCCGATCTTAGGTTGCTTGGCCCTAGACCAATCTATTGCTTATACGATGCATCGAAAACAAATCATTCCTTAGTTCAACGAGAAAGCTAGACAATTTGATTATGAGGGAAGCACAAAAGTAGCTACTAGCTACAATTATAACTGTTATGCTAATATTCATGCAAGAGTGGAGATAGTTGCAGCTCGGTGAGATACACATGCAGGTGTAATGTGGAATGTTAGTATTCAATCTAACATAATAGATAACAACAAAATGCAAAGCTACGAGCTTACATGCAATTAGTGCAGTAGAGAAAGTTAACTTCGGTAGGAAGGGACGCGGACGGAACTTCAAGTCCCGATACATGCACTTAAAGACCGACTTAGGGCGGCTATGCCTATTAAAATATTACCCAGATTTTCTTATGCCTTTGCCCAAAATTCCTCGCCCTTTTCATGCCTTGATTTGCTTAATGCATCATCTATGAATAGTCACTTCTAATGCTTCATAGAATCCAATCATACTTCTAGTATTCATTGATTATGGCACGAAATTCACATATCCATTGTACTATTCAGGTGTATAACAATAGACTTAGGGCAGGATATAACTTTTAATCTTGGGCCAAAATATTAAATACTTAGGATTATACAATTTCTTGGTTAAATCAATCCTTCCAAGATCAATTAATATGTTAGTATAGTCCAATTGTCTATGTGCTTTTTGGAAAATCCAGTTTCTTTTCTACCTAAATGGTAGTAATGCACAAAGAACTATTACCTTCATGGTTAATTAAGGCTTCATTATGGATAAAATTAATGCAAAATTTAATTTCATAGGCAATAGGCAAGCTGTTTATATGTATAACATATAAACCTAATTTATTCCATGAGAAATTTGTGCATATTACTTCAAGTAAGAAATGCAACTAAGAATATTAAAATTTCCATATTAGTCTTCAAGCTAACGAATTAACCATTAACCACTTAATTCAATGAGAACTGAAACTTAATACACCACCATCACTACTATCAATACTTCAGGATATGATTTTCAAAGATAATAAATATATAAGCACATGATTTATGTTCTTCAAGAGAAACTTTATATGTTTCAAATAATATACATTCTCGCATGTCTTAACTTCTATACTTGACAAGCGGTAGCTTCATGCTTTATATTCAAGAGTTATGATATACCGTCACAAGCCTTCAAGGGGTGTAACATATATGCAAGCCATATATTTAAAATTATTGCAATCCATAATATCTGGTTCATAAAACTGTCTAAAAATTCCAACTCAATTTCCATGAGTAATTTTTAATGGTAAAATCAATACTTCATGTATTACATTGCTCTTTGATATTCTATATACAAGAGACATTTCTTCGAGAATGTAGATTGATAAAATATGTTTACCATCTTGTCTTCTAGACATTTAATACAAAGCTTCAAGCTATTTTTATAGAGCAAGCATTAGACATACAAGCTTGAAAATTCAACTTTTAATATAATATGATATTCCGTAATCATAATATCGGGATTTTACTCATGCGGTGAGTCCCACAATGTATTTGTTACTTCTATCGGCCATATACTCATTTCAGAGAGTAATTAAGAAATATTTATGTTGAGTTTACTACACTTCAATGGTAGCAAAATATCCTACATGGATTTAATAATGACGTAACAAATATTACTATTCAAAGTAACTCTAGGATATTTCTTCTTCTTTTAAGGCATGCATATTAACATAACTTGGATCATGTGCATATAAGTTTACTACATGTAAACGAGTAGCAAGGTGCAAGGTGCAAAAAGATAGTGGATGGTTACTCAAAATATTCTTAGAAGCATCCTAATGATTTTAGGACGTATGATATATAAATTCATGCATTCAAAAAGAGCATAAAAATATCAACATAAGACATATACACATATAAACAAAAGACAATCACGTAAAATGTATTCGAATGCTAAATTTTCTTACGGAAAACCCAAATCTTCTAACGATTTAGTTGCTTATTTGGTGAACCACACTATTCTTTCAGAATTCATTTTGTTCATTTCAGATCCAAGCATAAACTTCTTAATTTTGCTAGACTGCTCCTGGTTCCCTCTAGTCCATAGGCCTGCTCGGTCTGGATTGTGCATGGGCTAGCTGTGGCATGCTGAATTGGCAGCCATGCGGTGGCTGCTGTGGTACCGGTAGGGACCAAGATCTATATGCAAGGAACGTAGAGTCAGCGAACACATATACAGATGCGTGTGGCGGTGCTTGAATTACAACAGCTCAGAGGCCGAGGCCGCAATGTACGTGTAGCTACTAGCTTTCAAGTTAGCCATGATCTTCGTACCAAGGTGGCAATGTACATGTAATCCTTCAGGGTGTTGCTGACTAACGCGAGGAAAGGAGCTTAGCTGACTGCGAGCCGCATGTGGGTGAACAAGTAAGCGCCCGACGTTCAGGCCGGAAGAATTGGTGGCTACAAGTTATGGTGACATGAGGGACGTATGGCTCTTCTAGGCCTTGCTTATATAAATATAAAAATCACAGATTTTCGAATCCGTAATGTCCACGTACCGTATATACGAAAAGTTCATATGCTTTTCTTATGTTTCCTGCTGCTATAGTTTGATGGACATGATGGATGCTTATACGAAAATTTCATATTCGTAGCATCGTACGGGCCGCGTGTATGCGGGTGGCGGCAAAGCCAATGGCTTCAAGCCGAGGATCATGAACCATGTGGACCTACCACTGCGGGATGTCATGCGGGCTGCTTTTGCACAATGGCGTGTAGGCCATGCTGACAAGAAAATAACTACAGCAGGACAGATTGGATTTGAAGTCATGCGTGACTCGAGATGCAATCCGAAATTGAATAATACGTCAATAACAATTGTTTATGGCTTCATGCCAATTATTCGTGTCTGTTATTTTGGATCTTCAGAGTCTAATTAATGTTGCTGCAAGCAATTTAATGACGTTGAGGATAGATCTCGCTGGATCAGCCTCTAATCATAATTTGTATGGCACCATGGTATCTACTAGATCCATCGTACAAGCATATGAACTGTTCATGTATGCATGTATGTTCGTACTTCATGTACTAACCTTTTATTCTTGAATTCGAGAAGAAGCGAAGGCTGTCGCATAGGACAGTTCGGCTAGGCCGTGGGGACCTGCCGGCGTGACGATGAGTCGATGCAGTGCAGATTAGTAGCAGGTAGAGGTAGCAGATCCGTTCGCTAACAACATCGGGGATGTCGACGTCGCCGAAGTAGTCGCGCGGGACATCGGCCGAGCGTCGGTGCGAAGATCGGCGGCAGCTTCAACGGCGATGTCGACGAAGAGCTTGTCGGTTGATAACGCGTGTTATGAAACATGTCGTCGGCGGTTAGGACCTTTCCCTCTCCGTCTCTCATGATTACGTAGTAGATGAAAGAAGTAGAACAAGTAGACACAAGATAGGGAGACTATTCTTTATTCATCTGAAATATTAGTAATTACAACATAGAGCTCCCACGTATATATAGTCTGCCAAGGCCTAAGAGTTTCGGTAAGAGCCCACATACAAACGGACTAGGATTAGGATTCTTCCTTCTCCT